>JARHVA010000625.1:467500-1067500 GCA_037957365.1 Torreya grandis
TTATGATCTTAATTTCTCTCTCATATTTTTATTTGTCTTTTTCTTCCTCTAATACAAGGATGGGGGTCCATCAATCCTTCCCTAGGTGGGATCAATGAGCCTATCGATCTTGTCCTTTATGTTTTTGTGGGCCAATTTTCCAATGGTTTCATCTTTTTAGTGTTTGGATCTATTTTTTAGTTGTTGTCTTTCTCTCTTATTATATTTTACATGCCAATAAGTCTTTAATGTAAACCATGAGAAGCCTATATATACAAATCATATATGAGCATTGTAATCCATATTTGTATCTCCAATATATAAATCCATAAATCATTTGAAAGAATCATTATTGAGGTTTCATTCAAGTTTCCAATTTATTTTATTTTTTTCAAATCTAAGCACACTCTAAATTGATCTATCTTTAGATCAAGGACTTGTAACTTATACCATAATTGACCTACACAAATGTGCATGTAGTTACATCTTACATTTAGGAAGAGAAGGTAAAGCTTCTTATCTCAAATTATTCACTCACAATTACACAAACTATGGGGGGTCTGATTATAGCATGTAATATTCATAGTTACAACCCCACTTTGGTGACTGCTCGCCCCAAGTATTTCTTCCCTTCTCTTACATGCTATAATCAGAGAAGTGAAGAAATTATGGCAAGCTAGATCAAAGACACTAAAAAAACAAAATTAGATATTTTTCCCATTAGATTAGCAAGCACACATATAAGGAGTCATGACATCATGTGGTGTATATATATGAAACTTTACAGAACCCAAAAAGTAGCATAAGCCATGATTGATGGTCAAATTGGTTGATTGAAAGTCTTACCTAGGGCACGATCAATGTAGTTGTCAATATCATCCATACATAGTTAGAAGCTTATATTTTACATAGAGGTTTATATAGAACAAATCATCTATTATTTGTTTCAAATTATCAAATTGACTAGGTGCAACTATTTGATCCACTAAGATAGATTTGAGAAAACTATTTTACATTGATATTTAACATATAATTTGTTTACAATATTACAATGAAACCATTTCCCAAAATATGGTGAATCCACTCATGTTATTAACCCTGTCAACGTGAATGTACAAGTTGTTTAAGATTTATTCAAAGGAAGGTTCATGTCCCCAAATTATTTAGAGTGGAACTTTGAAGAAAAATAAATATCCTTTATAATGAAAATATTTAGTTTGGGAATTTATGGTCCTTGGTTAATGATGAGGTCGATAATTTTCTATGGTTATTTCAACATGGTGAGAGAATAAAGTGGTGATTTCAAGTCACATAGTGAACAAATATGAATATGTCAAAGGGAATTTATTGAGGTTTCTCATTCAAGTGTAGGGAAAATATCAAATGAAACTTGGAGTATGTTATTATAAGGAAAAGTGAAAAATCAGAGATTATTAGTACTTGCTCCATAAGTATCTATATAATTATTTCACCTATTAGTTTTATTTTAAAAAAAATTCCTATCAAATATTTCATTTCTTTCTAAAGTTTTCACATTAGTATTCTCATTTACATTGTATTTTATAAAAATAAAAATTAGAAAAATATTATTTTCCTAACTTTTTGTTGGTTGAAGTACACTGGTGGGACTATTTTCCTAGGGAAATTAGTCTATTTTCAATTAAAAAAATAAAATATTTCACATAGTCCAATGAAATTACATGAATTATAAATATTAGACATACAACATGGTCTGTGAAAAAGGAAAAATTGACAATGATAATGACTAGAAGTTATACTGTCCTCAGATATTCTTTCTCCATGTTGATCATGTGCAGACACTTCCCATAGGAAGCCTAGGCTTTAGATCTGACTGGGCTATAAAAGGTATTTCACCCATATTTTTGCCTCCACCATATCGACCTCCAAACTAGAGGTTTCAAAATGAGCCAATTCATTAACCTTAATTGAAAAGTTTAATTTTACACACATTCATTAACCCCCAAACTACATAGGTGATTCGTTAAATTCATCATATAGAATTTTTATTTTTATTTCAAACACATCACATTTAAGGCCCAAAAAAAATTTACCAAAACCATTACATTTTTCCATCTTATGTTCTATAGTAAATTTTTTTATATTAATTTGAATTTATATAAAAAGAATAAATAATTTTAGTATTTTAGACACAAACACTCTCCACTTCTCCCAATGATTCTCATCTATTAAAGATTATTTGGAAATATCATAAGTCTTACATCTATCTAGCTTTGGAAAATAAAATCAATATCCTCCAAGTCTAGTGGAGGAAAGTCCTCTAAATTTGGAGACTCATTATTATTTACGTCTTGTAGAAGTGAATCCCACAATGTCCAATCCTGCTCCTCTAAAAATTGGTGATTGTTTATACATGACTATGATTCTAAACTGTAAAATGCCATGCCATTCTCTAGATGAAATTATCCCTTAGAAAAATTGGCTACAAAAGTGTTAATTTGTGTGGGATTTAGGGAAGAGGTCGATGAAATTTTTGGTAGAGATTCTATAAATTTAAATTTGACTTTGATTCAAATTCACACATGAATTGATCCAAGACCTCCTTTATTGTTGGATTCAAACTATTCAAATGAGCCATGAACCATTTGTCTTGATTATATATTATCTCAGGCTCATATTCAGGGTCAAGTAGCAGATCAACAAGCTTTACTAAGTCAACAAGAAACATATCAAACTAGACACTTATAGCTTGGGTTAGATGATGCAAGAGCATCCAAGGGTTCATGGAATCTTGCATCAGCCAAAAATAGAGTGGTGTGTGTTCATGTTATCTTATTTATGTGTTTGTTGTTCTTGGCATGATGAAGATGATACAAATGAATATCAATACTCCTAAATTTTACTATCATCAAGAACATTAGAGAAGGATTAGTTTATATAGCTACATGGTTCCAAGCAATTTGGTTGAGTTTTTTAACCATCCATACAATCCAGGATGTCACTGAGTGCATTGAAGGGATAAAATAAATAGATTTTTGGGATAATAAATATATTTCATTCAGATCTTCCCTAAACCCAAATATGATTTCATGTTTGAATTCTTCTTGAAGAGTAGTGTAATTTAAAAAAAATCATCTCAATTCGAGTTTGTATGCTCAAGTTATGGCATCCAAAAGTTGGTGGTTTTTCTTAGTGATGAAATCAACGATTTGCATATGGTGGTGGTTATGCAATTGCCATAGGGTGGTTTTCCACCAGTGGTAGTTTTGGCCTACAAATAGGGTTTTTTCTATCATGAATGCTGTTAAAACAAAAGTAATATCCCAAAAGAGGAATAAACAAGTTTGGAGCATTTATAAGTGGGTAAAGAAGGTGAAGAGGCATAAGAGAAGGTAGATAAGGTTATAAAATATTTGAATTGGGGAAAAGAGGAGTCATTTTTTTAAAGATAAATAAAGAATGGAGAACTCCAAGGAAGAAAAGTAGAAGTTGAAGATGAACCAATCCATTAGAGACTGTGTATGTAAGTTCTTCTTCATGTTTATGTTTTAATAATCTTGTAGAGGCCTATGTGAGAGTGTGAGAGAGTGTGCATCAGTTCTTTGTATCATGTTGTTGATTTCAATACATAAAGTGTGTTGATTATTGTCAAGTTCTATTTTGTGCTTAAGTGTGTCTATGGGAGAGTTTAGCTATTCTATCTATACATTAGGTAAACGTAGTCCTTAAGTGGATGCCATCTATTGTGCTTGCATCATGTGGTATCAAACCAAGGTAGTGTCCTTGTGGTTGTGATAAACTCCTTAACGTGTGTTTTAGGTTGTGAGAGAGAAGTCTACATAGATATTATAAGTTGTTAATAAAATTGCATAGGTGGTTATAGGTGTGTGAAGTCCTACAAAAGTGTGAGAGATTTTGTGAGAGACTCAATTTTGAGTCTATTATAGGTTATGAAAGAGGATCCTCTTGATTCATGGTAATAAATGGCACACAAGAGAAGAGCACGTGAGATGGATGAGTTGATAAAGATTTTGAAAATGTTTCCAGAGAGACTAGACATGATGGGAAAGACTGCACATGGCATGATGATGGTGCAGTTACATGTGATGATGATGAAGAAGAGTTAATGGTGGGGTTGTTATCCCTATAAGAGTGGATAGATGATTTGGATAGAGGCCAAGAAAGTACATGAAAAGATACCAACAAACAAAAGAGATTGACCAAATTTTTGGTGGATAGAAATGGTAAATCCTTGAATGATATTTTTCTATTTTATATAAATGAAAGTTCAAAAAAGATCATAACTTAAATACTTGAGCTAGAAAAGTGTTTTATGAATGATAATATTTTTGACCCCATGAGGGTGAAAGTTGCATGTAAGTAGTTGAGTGGAGTTGTAGCAGTATATTAGAAATATATCAAAGTGAGGAGACAGAAAAAAGGTAAGTGAAAGGTTAGTGAGTGGGAACATATGGTTTCTAAGATGTTGGATTGATTTGTGCACCCAAAGTTGTATTCAGGATGATTGAGGAAACTTCATGTGAAGAGGTTTTAGAGTAGATGTGAGAAGCATATTACCAAGAGGGGAAATATGGATGGGGAGATGTCATGTAAACAACCAAAGACTACTTCTAGAAGTAGCATGGAGGTGTATAGGTACACAAAGAGGAACAAGTTATCTTGAAAGGAAATAAGGAGATGATTTTATATGTAGAGCCTAGTTCTAATTTTCAGAACAACGATGTGGAAGTGAGTTGTGAGCATCCCATAGATGGAGAAATCCTTATAATGAATGATGGAGAGGTGATATTAGTTAAAGTAGAAGATGGAGACCCATTATGTGTTCATGGGCAAGTGGTAGTGAAGACCCATGAGTGGGAAAATTATGATTTTCCTTGGTTCATGATGACAATGAGTTTTCCAATTTTCAATTGGATGGTAGAAGGGTTAAGGACAACTAAGGCTTAATACATGTTTCCATAAGTGAAACAACAAATGTGAGTGAATATTTCAACCATGTAGATTTTTAGGCAAGTGAAGAAATTATCCAAGTAGATTTATAAATTTATTTGAAATAAGCATTGGATGTGGAGTTTATGCAAGCAAGTGAACACAAGGAGAGTTTTGTGAAGGTTAAACCATGTGAAGAAGCTAAAATCAGACGTATAAAGGAGTAGAAACTAGACATGAGTATTATGGAGAATGGGCCATTGGCAGTCCACAGTGAAAGAAAAACATGAGAAGCATGTTAGCATTAGAAAAGAGATGGACACCATGCCTTTGAAGCATGATGAAATAGTTTTTGAGGTGAATGAGAGAAATCTTGTTTTCCCTAATATGTTTTTGCATTATATAGGTCCGGCTATAGAGCAAGTGGATAAGAAGAGGAATAAGTGTGGATTAGTCTACCATGTTCATTGGTATGAGAGATGGAGTGAAGAAGCTGACCAAGAGATAGATATACTAGTGGTGGAAGAAGATCTAGTTGGTGATGTTGTTACATCTATAGAGGAGTGTGTTTAAGTTGACATAGAGACAAGGGAGTGTGGTAAATCATGGTAACAAGTTGGTTCTCAAGGAGATATGTAGGTCAGAAAAGATTTGAATTAGGGAAAAGAGAAGCCAGTTTTGTAGAGAGATAAATAAAGGAGAACTCTAAGGAATAAAATTGAGAGCTGAAGGTGAACCAATCCATTAGAGATTGTGTATGCAAGTTATTCTTCATGTTTATGTTTAAACAAGCCTATAAAGGCTTATGTGAGAGTTTGAGAGAGTGTGCATCAATTATTTGTAACATGTTATTGAGTTTAATGAAGAAAGTGTGTTGATTTTTGTCAAGTTTAGTTTTGTGCTCAAGTGTGTCCATGGGAGAGTTTGGGTATTCTATCCATGCATCATAGAGGTAAAGTCAGTCCTTAAGTGGAACCCCTCTCTTGTGCTTGCACTATTGCATCAAAAATAGGATCCAATGTTTATATGTATTCTTTGCTTGCAACACAACATTTAGCTTCACACATGAATTGATCCAAGCCATCCTTCATCATCAAAGATAAAGCATTTAAATGAGTCCTATAATGAAAGTAGAAATTAAGATGTGGCGGTTTCATTCCAGTCAATAAATTGTCATGTGGTTTCATTCTACACATGATTATGCTCTCATGATAAAAGCATAATTGTCAATTCATTTACATGCAATCTTCCATCATAGCATGGTTTCATTGACAACTTCATGCTTTTCAAACACGTCATGCCCATGCAATGTTTTTCAATATTTTCTTAAATTAAAGGTTACGTGTGGTAGCTCTTCATATGTTCTATAGTCATATTAGATACACGTCATATCTCTAGTCTATGAGCTATTAAATTTGTTTAATAATGGATGTTGATTAGGCATAGATTGTGTCAACTTTTTTTGTTACTAAATTATATGTAGTTTGGTCAATAGGTTTTAATAGTGAATATTTAGTTTTATTTAGTGGTATAAGTCCATTAATTTTAATTTTTATGAGTTGATCACTATTTAATTCAACATAGTGAAATGGTCATTGGATAGTTAGTATCATCTTTTATCTAATAAATCATATGTTGTTATTAAAAAAATCAAAGTCAATAAAGTTATGTTAGAGTCATTTTTATATGTCGTAAGTGTCTATAGTTAGATTGTAATTGGTTTACATTATAGATATAGTATATAAAGCCAAACAATCAATATCAAAAATTCCCATTATGATGGTTGGTTGAAATATATTTCTAACCCAAATATATAATAACTACATTTGTCTTTTGTCTTACAAATGACAATTTGAATGAGGCTCACAATATTTAAGCTTTTGTTGGTCATGACATCAATAATAGCCGCACCAACCACATTTGCAACTTGCTTAGTGGCCTCTGTAACATTCAAAGCTTGTGAACAATCTCCTCTCTTAGTGTTATATTTGTATCCATATTTATTTGCATATGACATCCTACATTATTCAAATATAATGGAAAAAAACTTGTAAATATATGTATCCATATCTATTTACATATGGCATCATACATCAGTAAATTAAATTATGTAGGAGTCATCTTCCATTGAACAAGCCTTTTCCATTTTTAGTATAATTAGTTTAAGTATCATCTAATTACTTCCACCAAAAATATAATATTATTATTGTTTCTTAATCTTTTGTGCACAAAAAGTGAGATGGGGTCAAGATTCATGAGGTTTTGAGAGAGGTACAACTGCCAATTTACACTTTCACTTTACAAACCCTGGCTTTACTAAAATAAAAAATCACATTACTTTCAACATAACTTGCACCTTTTAGGAAACTGCTAGTTTATTCAGAATAGATGTCTAGAAGCGATGTTGTGTTTGATTATTTTATTTTATTACCTTTTTACCTATCATGCTTGATATTATGTCTATGCATTATTATATGTCATATTAATGGCCTTATTTCACAAAACAAATCTATTTAAAATCTAAATACATGTGTATGCAATATTATGTGTAATCTTTATGGTTTTATCTCACAAAACAAATTTATTTAAATTCTAAATAAATTACCATGATAACAAATTCCTTAACCACTTACTAGTTTGTTTTCATAAAGGAGATTACTATATATGCATTTTTTTTGAATAATTATAGATTATTATAAGTTATCTATTTATTGAAAAGTTGATGACAATTTTAACTACACCTCGAAATGGTCACTAGCCTTTCTACTATGTAAAGTTAATGTATTTTGTCAATTTACAGTGTCAATAATAATATTTATATCTATATGGCCCCAATTATTAATACTTTGGTATTATCTTAATCTTACTTATATACACATGTCAAGTCACAAATTTATCAAAAAACTTTTCAGAGTTTTGAAGGTGATATACATGGTCACCAATAGCTGTAATAGTTATAATATCAAGATGGGCATTATGTGGCCTCATCATGAACTACCCATGATTAGAACAATAAATTAAACTCTAAGTCAAAAAATGATATCAAACAACTAATTCTAAGTTATAAATTATATGGTCGTATATATTTTAGTAATACTAATTAAGCCACACTGCCTAAGCCCGATGGCTTTTCCACTATCACTTTTGATTAAACTAATGATCCTGACCACCAAAATCTCACCCAAAGGTCTTCATGGAAAAATTCTCAAGTCTGAGTTACTGGGATGGTGACATTTGTTAAAGCTCCTTCACTCCAAATATTTTTCTTAAGAGCAAGTACTAAAGCCACATCACAACACTTGTTAATGAAAGAGGCTAAATATTTTGTAAAACAACACTCATATATTCACACACACACATAATATTTTGAATACGATTTAAATTTAGTAATCGTATAAACATTTTTCTTCTTTTTAATACTATAAAAATAATTAATCTTTTTAAAAAACTATATTAAATGAAAGTTTTTTTTAAATAAATTGTTAACATTTATGAAAAATTATAAATATATTTATTTTGTTTATAATATCTTAACTGTTGAAGGGTAATGTTTAATATAAACCCATCATTAAAAAAAAAGTTCACCAATTAGGATCAAGTGTCAAATCAAACCCTTGATTCTAATAAACTATGAAATATAATGAATAATTTAAATGAATTATAAAAATATTAAAAAAAAAAATTAAAATACTATTTTACGATAGAGTAAGCCCTTAAATAAATTAGAACAAAAAGTTAAAATATTATTAAGAATTTATTATTATCTTCGACCATAATGAAGTGGAACAAAAAATAGTTACCTTTACTAAACTGGCTGATTTGTAAGTTTGTGAGTTAGGAGGCCATGTGAGTAGGGATGTTTGTTTTTGGTTTTAGGGAATTGAAAAATAAAGAGAAAGGTGGATATTCATTATAGGTCAAGAGGCTTCTTCATTGTTGTATTCACCTCTAAAGATTTGATTGAGCTCAAGAATTCAAACATGAGCCTTTCATGAGACTATGGAACTCTAGATCTCATTTCATGTAAGAAGATCTAGAAGTTGTACTAGTTTGGATAAAGCTATTTAACCTCCCCGTATATTTGTATATATACTTCATGCTTAATTGGATTGGTAACTCCCTTGGAGAAATGATTTGCATTTCTACTGAAACTATCTATATATATATATCTGTGCTAAGATTTGTGTTCTGCATATATATGTTCTTATGGATGAGAGTAAATCCCTTCTTAAAAGGCCCTGGTTAAAATTATATATATATATATATATATATATATATATATATATATATATATATATATATATATATATATATATATATATATATGCTAAGATTTGTGTACTTATGGATGAGAGTAAATCCCTTCTTAAAAGGTCCTGGTTAAAATTCCTAAAAGAAAACATCTTTGAGTAAGGTATTTAGTATGAAAGTCTTCCTTTCTGGGGTTTGGTGTGTCATACCCATGGACATCTCGTTCAAGATTGCCCTACAAGAGTAATGGCTGAAAAGAAGATTGAAAAAGAGGATTTTCAAGAAGTTGGCAAGAAAGGGGGAAAAATACCTTGTATTAAAAAAAAATCAAGAAATTGGAAAGAAGGGAAATTATGCCCTAAATCTTCCTCTCACCCCAAATACAATAATTCCTCTCATTCCTTTCATGACATTATGGAACCTTAGTTTTCATTTTATGCAAGAAGATCCAGAAGTTGTACCAGTTTGGGTAAGACTATTTAACTTCTCTGTACGTTTGTGGGTATACTTCATTCTTAATCGGACCAATAACTCTCTTGGAGAAATGATTTACATTTCTCCTAAAACTAGTAGCAAAAAATCTATTGTTTATGCTAAGATTTGTGTTCATATGGATGAGAATAAACCCCTTCTTAAAATGGCCTGGTTATGAAAGTCTTCCCTTCGAATGTTTAATGTGCTATGCTCATGAACATTTTGTTTGAAGTTGCCCTATAAAAATAATGGTTAAAAAAGAAAATTTTCAAGAAATTGGCAAAAAAAAAAAAAAAAAAACCTTAAATTAAAAAAAAATCAAAAGAGAATTTATGCCCTAAATCTTCCTCAAATGAAAAACAAAAACTTCAAAATAAATTGACTCCCAACATTTTTAAAGTTTTAAGTATAAAATTTGATGACAAAACAGTAATAGCTTTATCATTATCACTTTCATATTTATAAAAAAACTATTGAATATAGTTCAAGAAATGAACAACATCGAGATATCTAAAAGAGGTTTTCTACACTATGAGGTAATTCTCAAGAATTTCACTTTGTTTGTCCGGTAGAAAAATTCTGTAAGAATAACCCTAATTTACATTTTTGGGTTTCTGTAAATTTTTTTTATAACTCTAAGTAACCGTACTTTACCGCTTTCTATTTTTTAACCGAATTTTTATCTTCCCAACTTCTATATTGTTTTGAACCCCGTTTCTTATTTTCCGGCATGGACAGTGGGCTGTGACCTTCTATTCCACCCCTTATTATTACAACCATATTGTATGTCAGTATTTTTTGAGTAATATTATGCGTTCCAATAGTAAATAAAACCCTTCAGACATATATCCAAATGGAATCAAAATGCCAGATTCAATATTGTTGAAGAATACTTGGCGCAGAAATGGGACATCAATACAGAAGCAACAGCGATATACAGTCAACAAGGCACTCAGTGGCTGTAAGAAACCCAAAAACTGGAGCTTAGAAAAATCCTTACACCAAAATTCGGAAGGATACTAATTGTTAGATAGATTTCAGGGTTCAATAACACTTATTCATCTCGACTTGCTTGATATCCGGAAGGATACTAATTGTTAGATAGATTTCAGGGTTCAATAGCACTTATTCATTTCGACTTGCTTGATACCCAGGGTTCAGTATTTGTGGCTTCTTTCAACTTATTAACAACTAATTCGAGATTAGTGGCAGACCTTCCACCGTTGATTACTTCCTCTTTGGCAAGTTCTCTGAATCTCTCCACCGTTTTTTTAAGTGTTATGCTGTCCTCCCCTTCCATCAACATTTTCACCTTTCTCGCTATTTCTTCCCTTCCAATCACCCTATTTTCATCCTGTCGGCTCCTCAACCTCAAACCAAACTTCCATTCGTCCACCACCAACGAACAATTGATGAACTGATCTGCCGCAAGAGGAAATCCCAGCATCGGAACACCCGACAAAACGCTTTCCATAACGGCATTCCATCCACAGTGACTCAAAAACCCTCCCACCGACGGGTGCGAAAGAAGCTCCACCTGACTGAACCAGGGCGCCACAATACCCTGCTTTTTACTCTCATCCATAAACCCAGCAGGCAGCATCTCCGAGATATGAGAGGCCTCTTTATCAGGACGAAGAGCCCACACAAAATAGTACCCGCTCTTCATAAGACCGAGGGCTATTTCCCATATCTGAGGCCTCGGCACAAGCATAAAGCTGCCGAAGGAAACATACACGACCGACCGCAATGGTTTGGAATCCAGCCACTCTATGCACTCCGTTTCAACCCGTGAACTGATGCCCAGATTCCGATCTCGGCAATCTGTGCGGTCAAAGTAGGCAGAGGGCAACAAAGGACCCACACACTGCACGGGGGTTTTGTGCTGCAATGCTTCCACTGCCATGCGATCCAGGGCGTGGAAAGAATTCGCTACAATCAAATCTGCTTCCCTAACATTCACAAGACACTCACCAATTTCATTGTTCAAAGCAGGGGGAGACATTCCCGGAATAGAGTCTCTGAACCCTTCCAACCCAACTGCAACAACATACAATAAACAGTGATACTTTTGTCCAAAGAAATTAAATAATTTAACTTCCAATGGGTGCTAGTTATTTCCGCAATGCTTTTTTAATTAACATACCTGATTCTGAATGATAAAAGATGGAAAAAGTTGTAACAGACATTGGCCAGAAGGAAACAAATAGGAGACGCTGTCTTTTCGCAAAAGGCGCCGCCCACTTGAGGAATGTATCGACGACCATGAATGTTACGGGAGTTTCCGACCGATTGAAATTGCTGATAAGTTGACTCACATGAGCTTCCATGTTGGGCAGCGACAGAAAGAAGTCCGTCATGTTATCCGCCCTTTGTGACTCGCCCACCACGCAGTCTGGTATGAGCCCTGGTCGAATGTGGAGGCCAAGCCTTTGAGCATGGGTGAAAGCATTATCTTCGGCCTGTGTAATAATTTTGTGCCACGACTCGGTGAGCACGAATGTAATGGTGAAACCTTTGGAGGCGAGCTTTTTAGCTAGCTGCATCATGGGATTGATGTGGCCTTGACCTGGATACGGAACAACTACCGCATGTCCTGCCATTTTCATTTATCGTTAACAAGATCAGGCTTGAAATAGAAGATCTGAAGAAACAAAATGGCATATGGTATATATAATAACAGAGTCAGAAGGCCAAACGGTACAAAATTATGGTGAAAAGAGCTTTGCATTTCTTCCCAAAGAGAAGACCCAATCTTGGAGACGGTAACAAAGATTGACCTAAAGGTTAAATGAGCTCAACATATTTGTAAAGCCACAAAGATGATGACACGTAATTGTAACAAGACGGATTTTATACGGTACCGATTCCCTACCACGTGGATCAATTCGTGGCCTTTTAACTACTAATATATTTACTTAAATTTGCACCCCTTTAATACTTGTCATCAAGAAGAATAGTTAGAGTGAATGAAGGGATTTAACACTTTGTTTAGAGTTGTATTGGAAAAATATTTTTGTTGTGAAAATTTGGTAAAGTTTAAATAAATTAAGTTTGAAGATGCGTTAATTTTAGAGTAAAATTTGATACATGAAGTTGTAACATTTGGTTATATTTTGAAATGGGAGTAAGTTGTGAAGTAAAAATGATATGTGAGATTCATTGTTTAATTTAAAAGTGAATAGATTTTTGAATAAGTCTTTTGATTTTAGTCTTTTGGCATTATAAATTATGATTTAAATTTAGGTCATCGTGGAACTGTTCTGTGATTATATTATGTCGTAAAGACTTCACTAGTTAAAATTATAAGAGGTCATTTTTAGGTTCATGCACAGTTGTTTGTACAAGGAGACAATAAGTTCATGCACTCATTGGTATATAAATTGTTGCATGATCTATTTAAAATCAACAACAATAGATAGATTGGCTACTTGAAGCATTTATAATATGGAAGTTGAATAGATATGTGGAGATCCCATTGAAGATGAATAAAGTGTTCGATGACTATTTATAATATTTGAAGTCATGCAGATTCTATATGTGAATGTGTGATCAATGTTCAAGTTTGTGGGTGCATTATAAAGTATAATCTGACTTAATACTTTTGGTTTATGTGATTAACTGTATGAATTGGACTATTTGTTACATTGATATTCATTTGATTTCCATGTAGATATAATAAACCACTATAATTTGAACAACCATGAATGTCTATAAAAGAAAATGGAGACATCTGACTCTTTTTCCACTAGTTTCTGTGAGAATGCTTGAAATCTCTTTGATTCTTGGATTCATAGCAAAAAAGATGTTAAATTCTTATTAGAGTTCAGAAATATAAGATCAAAGTTAAACATAAATGTTCAAAAGATTTTAAAAAAATATCGTGGTCAAATGGAGTAGACTATAGGAGGAAGAAGAGCACCACAATTTCAGGAAATTAAGGATGCATTGGTTTTTGTGATGGGCATATATAAAATAATTTATTCTTTGCGCATATGGTTTTATAAAGAGTTCATAATATTAGTGCCAGTGTAATAAACCACAAACTGATGCAGCCTCAACTTTAGCTCTTCATCATGCACATGAGCTCTAATACCACTTGATGTAGTCAAATTTCATAGAGCTTACAAACATGAAGCTCTCTTCACAAATCAAAAACTCTTCTCATTCATTTCAATAAAGTTGTGCTATTAATCCATGCTATTCTAAAACTCACAAAGTTCTCTTCAATAAACTCACACATGCTCTCATTAATTTCTCTTCACATTACATAAGCTTTAACAAGCTTCACTCACATTACACAACATCTGGCTACACACCATGCCAAGGATTTATAAGCTTTCAACAAATCTTATTCTCAACATATACAAATTTTGGCCTCAACATGCCAAGGATGCTTTCAAAGCTTCTACCAACCTAGTCTACAAATGACAAGGATCTCAATCCATTTATAGAATTACAAGCATGAAGGAATGAGAGAGAAAAACACAAAGGAAGCCCACAAATTCGTCCCCCTCCACTTGGAGGCATAAAAGACAAGGGACAAATTTTTTTTCCATGTGGAAGAAATGAAGACAAAAGACCAAAGACATAAGACAAAGCATCTTCCAAGAAAACTACTCCATCCTTCACGTGGAGGAATTGTTCATCAATAGTAAAACTTGTTTCCACATGTGCCAAAGATCCCAATCATGGAATCTATCTTTGAATAACTCTCCATTATCATGTGACTCCAAAATATGGCACCCCACTTCACATTGGTGAACAATAGCATATAGTAGCTCCGTTGCCTTATTTATGCACAAGAGTCAAAAGGATAGGAATCTCTTTTTCAAAAATGACAAAACTTCAAAATCTTGGAGTCCCCACTAGAAATCCATCCCATGCATCTACCCATGTGTAAAATACAAGCATCTCATGTGCCTGATGATTATATGCAAAATACAAGTAGTGAATAGTGTTGATGAGTCAACATGAATAGTGGTTGTGACACCTCATTAGTGAATAGTGTTCTTCCACCTCATCAGTGAATAGTGCCAACATGAATAGTGGTTTCCTCACCACATCACAAACAATACTTTATTTTTTAATAACTATGAAGCCATTCAAATAATGATAAAACTATGTAACCGTGTTGGATTATATTAGTTTAACATTCCATGTTAAACATTTGAATTGTTAAACTTATTATAGAGGCAATCTCTAGATAAAATTAGGTCATGTATTATTTATCTAAATGGTTGTCAAATTATTTTGGGATTCTAGTTGGATTATTTAATGTTGTTAGGGTCAATTGAGAAAGTAACTCATATAAGAGAATGAAAATAACCATGATTTGATGTGTTGATAACCAAATTAGATCTCATTCTCCTCTATGAGAAAGGGAAAAATAAAAATAAACTTCAACCCTAGTCAACATTAGTTGGATGAAGTTTTCTACGTCACACTAGAATTTTTGAGATTACACGTTTTCCATAAAACACTCAAGAGGACATGGCCTTGAAGATGCATTCTTATGAAGGTTGGTATTCTTCATAAAATGCAGTCAAAAGCCTCTATTTGAAATATTTTTAATTTAAGGATAAAATTCTTAGCATGAATAGGTCTACAAAATAGAGTATTTGATCATTTTTAAATCATTATTTAGCTATACATCTTATGTTGACTCACCTTTAAAAAATAATTATATGTAAAAGAAACAAAAACATAAACTTTGGAAATATGCTCCAAAGGGAGTCATTGCATATAATTGTAATACATATTGGAGGAGTTATTATTGACTAATTTTATGTCTTCAAGATCTAAAATAATATTGTCAACATCAACATCAAGAATCAAGTATTTAAATTTCATGCATGTCTCAAGAGTTGGTTGATGATCCTTCATAACAAAATTCAATTATAACTCAATAAAAATGTTTTCCCCCATCACCAACATTCTCCATCCTATTAAATTACATCAAATTTCAATATGAACCATGTTCAATTAAATAAGAGACCTTAACATATCCATGTAGAACACATTTTTGATTGATCATTAAGAAGTTTAATTGTTGATGGAAATTACCCATGCTACCAACTTCTTTAAAAAAAGTCAATTATCATTAAGAAGTTTAAACGTTGATGGAAATTACCCATGCTACTAATTGTTTTTAAAAAATGAGAATAAATTATTACTCATTAAAACCTGAATGACACAAACCAACAATGTCTTCAAGTGTAGATGAGAAGCTATCTGTCACTGACAGGGGTCATTCTTCATTTTTGTCTAATTTAACCACACCACATTGCACAATACACCGATAATAAAATGAGTAATATCAAAAGCAAAGGGAAGACCTTATAATTATTTTACCATGGTGATAAGTGACTTATCTCTCATTCAACACTTCACATTTCTAAGCTCTTCCAACATGTTCCAAACTATGAATTATGAGTTTGAATTGAGATGAGATTTGGAATTTTTAAACCATGAAATACTTGGTTTCCATTGAGGATGTAGATGCAACATATTCACTATCTGAATCTAAAAATATGCAATAACACACCTACACATAAAATTACATTTAAATTAATAATCAAACATAATTTCTTGGTCAAGACAGGTGAATAATATGCAACCATACTGAACATAAGGTATTTATTTATTATTGTCTGAAAATTTCAAATACATGCAAACAAAAATTAACAATTCAAATATATCAAATGAAACATTAACATAATTTACATATATATTATTTATATTATACATAATCTATTTTAGATATTGCTTGAATTCACACTACAAATGGCATGAATATTTTCTCATCTTTATTTGGACAATGATTTAAACTTATAGTTTATTATAAATTTAAATAAACTATAATTATTGATCAAATTTATAGATTGAAATTAGATAATAAAAATGCCTACCTCTAAGGAATGCATGTGGAAAACAAGTCAATTTTATAGTACCAGTGCAAGTTTGAGTAGTCCTTGATGAATGATAACATCCTCTACTTTGTCTATATTGACATCCATTACATACCTACAATGGATACATATAAAAACATATCAAAATTGAATACATTAACATTTACCAATACAACAATAACTACCCTAAAAATGGTTTACTTATGAAAATCACAAGACATGCATAAATAAACATACCAAATTAGAATTTGTCATGTAATCTATATATTTCAAATATACTTAGAAGTTATCTCTTATTCAACATATTTGATGATATCTAAAAGACAATTATAACCAAAGAGTTTTTTAAAACATTGAATTCAAGGATAGAATTTATACAAAAGATGTGAATTTGTCACTCAAATAAATAAGATCATCTTAATGCATTATATCAAATAAAGAAATGTCCAATCTAATATTATCTATACATAATTTACATAGGTTTAAAAAACTATTCTCTAATACAATGGCTTATAATTAGAGCATATTATTATATTAAAAATAACATATTTAACCTTATCTTGGATATTTAAGGTTGTCTCATTGATGCCCATGGGTAGGTATGCTAATTTATGTATAGGTTCCACAACTAACACATTTATAGTCACTTGAAGGACTTATATTGCATGTTATACAATGAAGTTTTCCTCCATGCATCACAACCACATTCACATGGATAATAACAAATCCCATATGAAGCTAATGGATAACACAAAAGATATTCAACAATAATATAATATGAATGTCTAAAATTTATTTCCGTAGATCGATAATCATCAACATTTAGTGAAAATTTGAATAGATACCTTGTATGATGCCATTACCGAAGCATATACTTTGACGAAAACTTGACCCCAATACCTTTGTATAGGTCCCTCTTACAAATGATTGATTCCAAAAAAAAAATACAATAGAGAGTAGATAATTTAATTCTAAAATCAAAGGTGAAAAAGAGAATTAATTTTGTTTTCAAAACCAACAAATATGTTTCCCATACTCTCATACAAAATAACATCACATCAATTTTGTCCTTATGTTATAAAAATTAGTAGTATGTTATACCTTATTTTTTAAATTTATATTTATGAACCGTGTATGGTGAAATAACTCTTCATAGGCTATCATATATATGTTGTTTGTTTACTTAACAATATTCACAACAACTATGACCTAGTTCACAAGTGAGTATCTCCATTTCTTAATTGATGTTTTGATTTACACACAACTTTATTTTACTTATAATATAGAAAAAATTTAGACATATCTATATTTTTATCAATAAAATAATGTAATATCCAATCACTCTACAACACCAAACTATCAAAACAAACCAACACACAACAGTAGAAACAAATACAATCAAACTATTTCTATTCGAGTTGAAATAAACTATAGTGTTTGGGTATTTTTATCCAATCTAAATTCTCATGAAATAATAATTTGATTCTAATTCTCTTGTTCAAATCCAATTTGTATATATAAATAATAAAAAATTATGTAAATAATATTTTACTTGGTGGATTTATTACTAGATATCTCCACTATATCCCTGTATATTTACTAACTCTGTATCACCTCTTTCCATGACACAAATATAACTATGTTTATAATTTTGAGTAAAACCATCTTTATATATGTAATTTGTATAAATATTTTTCTTAAACAATAAATAATATTCTATTCCCATGTGATCAAAAAATTGTTTTTTACCTACTATTGAATACAAAAGATCATCTAAATTAATGCCTTGATATGCATGAAGTAAAGAACTTGTAGTGAGTGACACTGTGAACCTTTAACATGTAAATCAGATCTACTCTACTATAAAAAAACAAACAAAGGAAGTTTTAAAACCTAATAAAGTTGTAACCCAAAAAAAACCTAATAAAAAAGAGGCAACTTAAATCATATTTTAGAACATTTATAGTATAATTTTTTCATTTAGTTTTGCACATAGCTAGCAATGATCAACACTTTTTTAATGTAAAACCAATATTATAATTAAAATTACATTCACAATGAGAAAAATGAACAAAATTTAATCATTATTTAATATTCAATTGATTTCACTATTGAAGAAAGGAAAATAACACCTGAAGCCTTACATGTGCTTCATTGAAATATTTTTGTAGGCATTGTTATTTTTCCCCAATAGAACAACTAAGAGCACTGGCCCCCAAACTAGATTTGTTGTAAAAAATTATCATACCAAAACCTCTACCTTATATTAAATAGAAAGGAAAAGTAAATAGATAAATAAGACCAACTCTGACACTCATGATGCATTAACAACAACATTAGGGTTTAATGTACTACACTAATACAACCCTAGCCAAATACTCCACTAGACTTTTGTAAACCCTAATTTATGACATGTGATTTACTTTACCAACTAAAAATCATCACTCAATCACTTTAGGTTAGGGTTTGTGTTTGGATTCCAATAGATCATCATGAAATTTTCATTCGCACTACCTTTACTAAGATATTAAACCGTCTTGACAAGCATTTCGCACACATCCACCAACCTCAATAGGGAAATTCTTAGAAAGACAAAAATGAAGTTAGGTGATACTAGTAAGGGTGTGAGGGGGATAGAGCTACATCCATTCCTTCTTCTACATCCCTAGTGTTAGTGGGTAAATATGAGCATAAAATACATGTTTAGATGTATGTGACAAATATATATCATGTTGGCTTTATTGTTACATAGTTATTCTAATTGTGTCTCAAGCATCTTTCCTCCAAGAATATATTAAGGAAGTTAGAACAAACACCAGTTATATGTGTGTGTGTGTGTGTGTTTATTGAATATAATATCAGGGTTGTTGGACCTATTGTAAGCATTAGCTAGTTCTATGAGTATGGTGGATTCATTGTAATAGAGGGATTGATCGATAACAATTGTTCTATTTTTTTGATCACTTTTGTAATGGATATTTAGCTAAGTTTCCTATGGTTTTCTCTCTATTTAATTTATTTATTCACATAGTTAAATAGATGTAATTGGCTTCTTTTCGTAGCTCTGTTAACAATGTTCTACTTCATGTATAACTAATCTTGATATGTGTGATTATTATAAGTTCTTAAGATTATAATCTGCATTGAACTTTTGGATATGTTATGTTCCTTTAACTATCTATGTTTTATCGTACTTCCTCACTTGATGCACATAGCTATCCATGTAACTAACATGTTCTAACGAATCATCAAGAACTTCTCTACTAAAAATGGTATGTGAGTGTGGAACACCATTGGATAAGGATATGTTGCACTAGTTACCCAATCAAAGAGAAGTGGAAAACTGGCTAGAAAAGAAGATTCATAAATTCATAGAGGAGTAAACACAAAGGATAGGATATACCACAAGAGAAATAGTAAAAGAACATATCTATGGTGAGGCTTATGAAATATTTTGGTGTGAACTACCTATATTATTACTTGTTTGGATAGCCTGATTGGAACATCACTATTTCCAATTTGGAGCTATATATGCTATTATATGGACTAAATAAAAGATGGAGTGGCTACACAACCTAGACAATAATTGGAATCATGTGATTGATCATTGGATAACTACTACCATCGATAGATACATAACTCAATTTGTAATAGAAGGGTACATAGGATTAGAAATGGTAAATGATATATTTATTAGTGGGATTAGAGGCAAATTTTTGAAATAACTCCCTTTTTAAATCATGATGTTGGCTATAGAAAAGGCCATGGTGCCTATTCCATTTAGAATGGAGTAATCACTTCAGGCACCATGGGGATGTGTGTGATAGAAGGGTGAATGGTGATAAAATAAAAAGGTATATTTTTAACTTGAGTCTATAATAGAAAACCAAGAGGATAAAAATCAGAAGAAGACTCTAGTATTATAAAGAGAGCTATAACAATATAAATGGTGGAATAAATAGAGTGATACCCAGGAAGTTGTGAATAGGAGTTCTAGTAGATTAAAACACAAGAGAGAGAAGGAGAGAAGGGAAGAAGAACTAGATGATGAGAGGAGGAGAAAAGAACTTGAGCTTATTTTGGATAGATAACATAAGGATGAGGAGGATTGAGTAAAATAGGAAGCAAAAGAACATATTATATAAGTAGATCAGGTAGTTAATATTTTGTAAATGTACATAAATTTAATCACTGGAGGAGAAACATGATTGTCATATAGTAGTAGACATAACACATGATTAATCTCTAAAAAATATGTTGTTGGAGGTACATACCATTCACCATGGGAACACACATCCCCGAAGCCTAATTTTTTTAGAATCGTAGTAATTTCAATGCCACTTTGGAAGAAAAGGATTGACAAGGACCATTGACAAAAGAGATTCACTAGAAAGTATTAAGGCATAAAAGGCAACACGTCATGAAGTCATGCATAGTTTTTCTGAACAACCTAAGAAGAATATTCAAACATTAGTATTGATAGAGATAGATCCTATAATTCTCATATAAGTAAGGGAGTTCCTCATAAAAATAAAGATATTATAATAAGATGAAGATGAATATACAATGGAGACTACACGATCACTAGAATGAGAAAGGATACACTAGGTGCCGAAATCTTAGGTATTCCCCTTAATTCCATAAAAGTCATAAATACCAATTATTCAGTAATTGACTATGATATTTATGAGAAATAGTAGTATGGTAGCTTAGTTAGGGGAATTTATGAATTTGACACCCTATGATGGGTCTATAGACCTAGAACAATAATTGCTCACCTATGACATGAAGTGGTAGGCCAAAGGAATTATTGATGATGTGACAAAGAAGTGTGAATTAATTAGAGATTTATGTGGTCATGCATTAGAATTCATATATCATAGAGATGTTAATAAAGTGTATCTACAATAGCTAAATAACATGATCATCACAAAATTTAAGATTAAGAAATGTTTTAATCAAACTATATAATATTTGAAAGAAATACAATAGGGAACAAAAGAGACTATCTTTGAGTATGATCACATAATCTATGATGTGATGAATAAAGTGGAGTTTGATTTAGAAGATAAAGATAAAGTGGCTTGGTTTGTAGAATGACTACTAGCAAGAATAAGGTTTGCCATCGTTCAAACATAATTTAACATAAAGGTATATGCAAGAGTGGTTACAATCAAGGTTGAATATATTGAAGAATATGGTGACACTTTGACTTCAACTTTAAAAATAGATCACACTCTAAAAACACTCTTGATAAGGATGGATCAGTATTAAGAGGGAGGAGACAAGTCTAAGTCTAGTTTATGGTGTAAAGAGTGCGACAAGGAAGGGCATCACAAGAATAAGTGCCTAAGAATCAAAATAGAATTCTAAGAAATATTTAAATTGGTAGAGCATGTGATATCTCACTTAAATATCCTACAAAATTATGTTAAGAATCTATAGAATCTATATTTTAAATTATGTAATTCACCTAATCATGATGAAAAAAGTTACAGATCCCTCTAGTATTTAAAGGATGATATTACAAAGAATGTGTTTGTGGTTATTATATAACAAAAAACCACTATGACTAAAATAATTCCCAACCCAAAAGTTAACATGACAATTAAAACATAGAGGGTGCACCATGTATTCCAAACGGACCATAATATCAACCTATAGGTATGGTCAGGTGGACACCACCATCTTAGTCTTGAACAACTCCATCTCAGAATTAGACACCTCCAACAATGCAATACCAATCTTCATCTCAGTGGAATCTTGTGATTCCCCAGGCACAAAAGACAAATTGGGTGCCATCACTTCCTAAATACCAATATGCGGGTATGATGGTCTATAAAAACAAGGTTGGAATACAAAATAGGATTCTAAGAGCTTTGTGATGCAACAATCAAATGACTAAGGATTCTAATCAAATAGATTAGGATAAAGAGGTAGATATAGGGGAGGATATCAAGGCAGTGTATAGGGAGGTAAGGGAAATAATTCCCAATAACCTCCAATTTAGTGCTACTTATGTAGATAATTTAACCATGTATAGATGGATTGTCCATTGAATCCTCACTGATAATCCTACTTTGCCTATTATAGAGTTTCAGATCAACATGACATAAAAGATTGTTTAGGTTTGGAAAAATAACAAACTAATAAGGTAGTAAGGAATGTGACTTTGATTAATGTACAACCCAGAAAAGATGCCTTTATACAAGAAGTCACCCAATAAAAACATGTGAAACAAGGATTACCACTTCTATATATGCCACAAGATCACAGGATAAGAAAGGCTCAACAAGATAAATATCCAAAACCAATCACTAAGAAAGGACTAATGCGAGAATCTACACATATTTTGAAAAAAATCAAATAATCATAGACTATTGAAGATGATTTTATGGCTATGCATGCATAGATGTATGGATAGAAAATTCACATTATGTGATAATACGGTGTTATCATTGCCCTAACAGATTTAATGAAGTTATTCAGTATACTACATAAAAAAGATATTTCATATAATATCACCAATATACTCCATAATTTGTTAAAATATTTGTAGAAAGGCCAATAATAGAGAGATAAAATGATATAGTATGTTAAGACTAAAAAACCTTGGGATATTGATTCTAGTATCGATATTGAGTTGGGAGGGTATGAACTACCCAATGTAGTCTTTGATTTTGGTAGCACCATTAACATGATCATGTGATCAACATGAGCAGCTATTGGGTGAACTGAATTGAGCTTTAATCCTATCACTCTAAACCTTGCAGAATATAGATGATTTGAACCTATTGGACATATGGAGGACATGGAAATCAAAGTAATAGAGTTAAATCTGCATGGTGACTTTGAAGTATTTGACATGAAGACAAATAAAACTCACTACCCTGCATTGATTGGAAAAAAAGGGGCATATAATGGTCAGATGACCATTAATACGGTGATGAATCAACTAGAATCCCATCAAGGAAATAAGTTCATAATAATTCCATTAAATGTGGGTAAAAACCATATTGCATACCCAAATATCCTGATTCACCTTTTTTTTTTAGGGGAAAGTAACTAGATGAAAGTGAATGTAGAAGATAAACAAAAAGATTTATTAGTTATTGAACATAGATTTATCTATGATAACACTAATCAATGAACACAAACTCTCTACAAGGAATAGTTGATTTGAAAGCCTGTGCTAAATTGCATATAGATTCCATAGTTGGAATTGGAGGATATGTGATTTATGTATGTAAGGTTTCTAACTTAGTCTGACATAGACTCATTATACCAAATAGGTCACATGGATGAGGACTACATAGAACCAAATCCAAAAGGCATTCTACCATGGGATATAGATTCTTTAGTGAGTGGTGATTCTGATGCACACATACTCAACTAGGTTAGGGAGATCATGAGATACATCTTCTTCAAATTATATTTACAATAGAGCACCAAATACCCCAATATTTTACCACTAAGGATGTCAACCAATTTATCCTTCAATTCTAAAAACATGTACTAGATTCTAACTAAAGGGTGAGTGATCTCAATTATACATTGAAGGGGTTGATTCAAATTGGTGGTCAGTTCACTATGATGAGCAATTGAGTTGGGATAAAGCATGTGAAATACTTTTATAATAATTTCAGTTACTAGATAATGTTAGAAAAGATTGGACAATGTTTAAAGAGAGAGATTGTCTAGAGCTTCATATTTACCAATGCATCAAAGTCTAGATTTTAGAATCTATGGCTTTGAAGTACTACATACATGATTTTAAATACACACTAAATGTTTTCCCAACTACTTGGTACATACATCAAGATCTCAGGTGAGAGATGAAACATTAGGCATAGGTCCAAAGTGAATTCATTCAAATGTTCATTTTTGAAGATGACAATCCCTTAAAACACCAAGCATTATAGAAGTTAAAGACTTTTCTATATCTTGCGAGAGTTGAGGACTTAAACAGTAGGGCTAAGTCATCTTCATAACAAAGAGTAACCTATGACTTGAAGGATGTCTTATAGATCCACAAAGTAGAAAAGTGGAAGGAACAAATCATTATTCAGCCTTGCCATATGATATAAGATCAAGATGATTAAATGTCTAATTTAGATGAAAAATATGACATGGATTTAGATGATCTATATGAAACTAGACAAGAGGTTGATCCACTCCTAAACTTAATCACATAACAAACAAAATAAGAAAAGATGTGACATATCAATTTTCTAGAGTGACAAGCCAAACAGATTCCATGTGACTCAATTCCTAAGGGGGAATGCAACATATATCAAGAACTATTTAAAGAACATGTGAGAAACATTGGAATAGAGGCCATTCTTAAGTTAGCACATATTGGAGATTATTGGTCTCAAGAAGACATACATATTGGAGATTATTGGTCTCAAGAAGACATATCAGAAATTATGTAGCTCTTAAGAGATTAACAAGATGTCTTCCCTAGACAATTCATAGAGGTTAAGGGTGTGTATCCATCCTTAGGATAAATTCACATTGAGTTGAAGGAGTGTGCACATGCAATCAAGAAAATAACCTACTGATTGAATCCAGATATGAAGCTTAAAGTGAAATTTGAGTTGGACTACATGCAAGACTTTGGTATTATATTTCCTATAGAAAAATATGACTTGGCTAGCCCCATGATGTTGAAACCAAACAAGACTATGGAAATCTAAATATGTGGATAATATCACATATTGAATGAGGCTTGTGTCAATGATCCATTTCCCATTCCATTCACAAATGAAGTTTTAGAAGCAGTCACATGGTATGATGTGTATTCCTTCATCGACAACTTTAGTGGATATCATTAAATCTAAATCATAGAAGAAGATAGGGCCAAGACAAATTTTATAATTGAATGGGGCTCCTTTGCATGTAAGGTGATGTCATTTGGTTTGAAGAATACACTTGTGGTTTTCTCTAGAGCCATTGTCATTACATTTAAGGACTTTATCCATGACTTTTTGAAAGTCCACTTGGATGATTGGGTATTTTTTTCTTTATTCTAAAATCATCTATCTAAACTTAGACTTATGTTGAAGTGCTTTAGGGTGCTATGAGTTGTACTCAATTTGAAGAAATGTTTATTTTTTACACCATTTGGAGTTATGCTAGCTTACATGTAATCTAAAGTAAGGGCATCTTGGTAGATCAAGCTAATATCATAGTAATTATGGGAATGCCTCCACCTATAATTCAATAGAGATGAAATATTTTATAGGACATACATGATAATACCAACATTTCATTAAAGGGCATGAAACCATATATGCCCTTTTGGAGAAGTTGTTGCACAAAGGAACATAGTTTGTATGGACATATGAATGGTAAGTAACATTCATTGAATTAAAAAAGATACTGGTGATTGCACCAATCCTAGTCTTCCCAAACTAGAGTAAACCATTTCATTTACATGTATATACATTAAGAATCATAGTTATCACAACTAGGAAAGGGTGGAATGGATCACCCCATCTATTTCTCAAAATGGAATCTATTTTTTGCAAAAAAAATTATACAAAAATTGAATGGTAAGCCTTCGCTATGGTGTTTTCACTTCAAAAGTTTCAGCACTACCTTTTGGATACACTTTTTGATTTATTCACTGATCATCAAGCACTATGATACTTGGTTAATAAGCCAATGTTAGGAGGACACATTTCACATTGGTTGATGTTCTTTCCAGAATTTCAATTTTAGATAAATTTTAATTCTAGTTGAAAGAACATGGGTCTGGATCATTTGAGTAGGCTACAAAATGTTAAGGAACCAAAGGAGATCCTAGATGACTCTCCAGATGCACATTTTTTTCATGTGTCTATGATCCCATAAGAGTTACAAGATATCAAAAATTAATTGAACAAGGGATCTTTCTGAAACACTATGTGTAAAAGGATAAGAAGAAAATCATTACTAGAGCCTTGCCATATTATATTATCAATGGATATCTTTATCATTTGGGCAAGATGAAGTCTTGTATAGATTCACTGGATCATGAAAGGCCATAATTGCTTGAGGAGGCATATCAGGGGATCGTAGGGGATCACTTCACAGGAGACACAATTGTGAGGAAGATATTAAAAAGTAGCCTTTGGTGGCCTTATTTATTTCAAGATGCCCAAAGAGGTGCATTATAGTATGATATATGTCAAAAGATGGGAAAACTAAACCAAATAGATGAAATGCCTCTACAATAGATGTTAGTGCAACAACCTTTTGAGCAATGGGGAATTTATTTTTTTAGGCCTATTAGTCTACCTAGTAAATGCAACCATGCCAGATATATTATTACCATGATGGATTATTTTACAAAGTGGGTGGAAGCTATTGTGATGCCTAGTTGTGGTGATAAGAATGCAAACAAATTTTTATATGAAAATATCATTACTAGGTTTAGTTATCCTATCAAACTGGTAAGTGATAGAGGAACATATTTATTGAACAAGACTATAAATATTCTCACTGGTGAATTTTTGATTTCACACCATAAAAGTACAACATATCATCCCCAGACTATAAGGTATTGGGTAAGATGCTTACTAAAATCTATGATGTTCAAAGGGATGACTAGGAGGATTGAATTTTTACAGTTTTATGGGCATATCACAAACATTATGAGCGTGAAATAGAGTTCAATCCATTCCAATTAGTCTATGGGTTGGAAGTAGTCATGCCCATGGAGTATGTGGTTCCAAGCCTATGAATTATAATCATTATTTGCATAGGTGATCATGAATCATTGACACACAGGGTACTAGAGTTAAATCACCTGGATGAAGAGTGACATAGATAATTTTAGACACAAGAGGTGCATAAATGTATCCAAAAATATTGGCATGACAAGAACATGTGCACCAAAGAGTTTCATGTGGATCATCTAGTATTAATTTATGATAGTCAATTTAGAGCTTTCTTAGGTATGCTCAACATCAGATGGAAAGGTCCAACATTATTCATGAGTTATCATATCTAGAAACAATAGTTTTAAGAGATTTATAGGGCACCATTTTCCCTGGATGGATGAATGGATGTAGGCTCAAACCTTACCACTAATAATCCATCTCTATAAGTATGAGAAGGTGTTAAGTCACATCATGTAGTTTAGGATTAATTTTAAGTTATGTTGAGTGGAGTGTAGTTGTTTATTTTATTGAGTGCATATGTTAAACTGTGATATCTTAGAATTGTAGAGGTGTGTAAGAAGAAGCAATGTTATTAAAGGCACCATTAGTGACGAGTGTATTGGCCGAAGGATATGATGAGCTCCAAATAATAATATACAACTTCAATTAAGTCTATAAATCACACCATTATATGATTTTAGGGAGATACGTATACTAATGGTCAAATACAATCATTAATAATTAAGTAGGTTATAGGATTGATAAATATCCTAAAATAAATAGAAGGTCAACATCATGCACGAAATGATCAAGTACAATGTGTGAAAAATAGGGTGATGGGATATTTATTATAATTCCTCTACTGTCAAAAGGTAAGATAGCTCAACAAATTTACCACATCAGCCAAACAAGATTATTTCTATTTGATGTATGCATGGGCAAGATTGAATGGTAATTATGAACATTTAAAGTGAAGGTAAGAAGAGGGCATGCAAAACTATAAATGTTAGGTAGGATACGTAAATTGGGAATCTTAAACTTAAAGCATATCAAGCTCTCACCATCTATGTAAATTTTCCATGTCCTTTAGCAAAGATAAAAAACTTTCCACATTTTGTATTGTGTGATGATCATTCCATATAGCTCATTATATCTAATACAAACTGTTCATAAGTGCTGCATTTGGTTATATATTACATTGCATCTAATAGTTAAGGTCTTATCTAAGTAATAAATGAATGCAATTTGTCCTTTATTTATATGTAATACATTGCTAATTCTTTACCTTGTTATTATGTCTAATTTGGATGGATTAAACATAGTTTTTTTTTCAAAAACACATCCCAATGGTGAGATAATTTTGAGGAGACATCAAACAATTTAACGAGAGATCTAAAAATATCTGACACTTTAAATATGCTTTGAAGACACTCTAAAAGTGATCTAAAGATGCTTTGAGGGCATTCCAAACACCTGTACAAGATGCCTTGAAGACATCCAAGCATGCTCTGAAGACTTGCACAAGAATGCTCCAAAGACTTGTACAAAATGCTCTAAAGACACCTATGCATGCTCCAAAGACATCTATTTGGATCCTACTAATCAAGATAGTGATTCTAAAGATATATATTATATATAAATAAAATTTCTATATTTAGATATGTTATTTTAGACATTATTATTCATAGTAATGGCCTAAAATAATCTGGATATATTTGTACTTTTATTTTCAAAAATTGGATAAATATCTTAGGATCTATGTTGGTTATTTTATATCTATTATTAATTGAGTCAGTTCCAATGCCTTCTTAGAAGCATGAGGTCTGATTTCTAGATTATCTATATTTTGAATAAGCAGATTTGGGCATTCAGCTTGCTAAATTTTGTACTCTATGAATAGATGTTGAGATGTGTTTAAATACATGTCTCCTCATTCCAGATAATTAGAAAAATCAAGAAATTAGTGGATGGATTAGAAATCTATTGAAGTTATAAATAAGAAGTGTTTTCATATCTGTATATGTTCTTTTGATAATAAAATAAAAGTATTCCTTTTAATTACTAAGTAAAGAAATTCCTATTCTGAGGAAGAAGCAAGGTCCCACTTCTCTCCAAGAATCAGGATAAATTGGTACTTTTTAGTTTATAATTTAGAAGTATTTATTTAATTCAAGTATAATTCATTTACTACAAAGTGTAATTTCCTTTTAAAATCAAAGAGTGATTCATTTAAATGAAAGTATGAATTTCTTTTTCAAAATCAAGTGTGAATTTCCATTTCAAAAGCAAGTGTGAATTTTATTTAATGCAAGTGTGTTTAATTTACATGCAAGAGTTATTTCAATACAATAAAAGTAGGTTTTCCTTATGCAAGAGTGTGTATTTCAATTAAAGTAAGTTTATTAATTTATATTCATATTCATAATTTGTTAGAAGCTGTTTATGTGATAATAGATAATATTCTTAGATTTTGGAATATCACACTGTCCTACCTAGTTAGGTAAGTCAAGTGAGGCCATCATATGTCTTATGCTAGATGTTTAATTTATGGATGTTGATGGTGTGGATGTATAGGAGATCTTTAGTTAACAAACCTTTTAGATTTAATTTTATGCAAACTAGAGTTAGAGTCTTATTTATTGTTTTTAGGATTTAGAAATCACAACAGAAGTAAAACCCCTAAACAACTTAACTGTAAAATTCTAATATCCAATGATCTCATTATATATAGCCATCAGACACTAGCCCTGGTAGAAAATGATACCAACCCATTGATTGGTTAAATGAGAGGTATAAGGATAGCCTATAATTTTTGGCATTATTTCCAAGGACATTCATCAATAAGTGTCAGTGAGATCCTAAATTAGAGTTATACAGGGAAATTCAAAAACATTCATAAAAATCAAAAACATAAAAACAATCCCAGGAATCTTTAGATTTATGAACCGCCTAAGAGATTCTCAAGGATAGTTTATCTCTAAAGAATCTCAAATAAATCAAGAAGAATAGAGAATCCAATCCTTGTTAGATAGATTAGGAAGGGAAAGAAAGGCACTTGAAATCCATACACAATTTTTTTTTGATTCCTCTCTTGAACAAGGTTCACCTCATAAACAGATCCTATAAAAAGAATCCTATTCTGAACATCTTCTCTTATAGGGAGAATTGATCCTGAAAATCCTCTTTTTGGAATCATCAAATTTGATCCACAAGCTTTACAAGAAGAAGATATGATCACCAATAAAGATTCTCCTACTAAGATAGATCATAGGTTAATCACCCAAGATGATACTTTAGATTGGATCGATAACCAAAGTTGGGAAGAAATTATGGGAGATGAACATGCACATGTAAAAAACCCTGATTGACATCCCCAACAGGATAGAACTTTTTCCTATCCAATTAGCTTGGGTCCTGATAATAGAAATTTCATGAATTTTTTTTTACCATCCATTTTACTTACTTTTAGAGATAAATCCTTAGAGGATCCAAATCAATTCCTCTTTGAGTTTCAAGTTCTCAACCAAACATATGATTATGTCACAAACAATCAAAAGTTTAAATTATTCCCATCTACACTCAAGGATGCAACCATGAGATGGTTCATGGGCCTTGAGGGTAATTCCATAACCACTTGGGATGAAATTGAAACTACATTTTTGGACAAATATCAATATTATTATAGAGCTAGAAAACCGATGGAACACTTTTGCAAGATCAAACAAAATGAAGATGAAACTTTAGAAGATTATCTTGATAGGTTTATATTTACCCATAAAAGGAATGGTACCAACTCACTGAGGATGTTTTCAAAACAATATTTCTTAAAGGGTTACATGATGATGCATGTGATGCTTTGAACCTAATGGGAAAGGGTGACATTAACAAATTACCCTTTCATCAAATTTCAACATTGTGTACTAATTACTCCAAAAAAAGACCTAGCATAAGTAAATCAAGGTTAGGAAAATCACTTGAAGTTGGCCAACTAATGGAATAATTTTCTAATTTTAAGACAAACATTATAGTACAATTTAAATCTAACTTATATGTCCTCAAATCAAAAGCCAATGCTACCAACACTGAATAGTTATCAATATATTAACCTAGGTATAGACTTCAACATAGAATAACATATTTCCCTTTAGACAAAACAAAGTTATGTGGTATTTGTGATCTAGACCATGACACCAATAATTGAAAACACCTTCCTACTATACAAAATAAAGTTAAACAAGTAGCACATAACATTGATGAAGTAAACTTTATTCAAAGATAAAGAAACCAATATTCCCAGCCTTAATATTAGTTTGGTCCAAGATTTCCTCCCAATCCATGGATGACACCATGGGATGGACAAGTCACACCACCAATGTGGGGAATACCATAATTAAAACCATGGGGTACTCAATAATAGATGCCATAGATGTGAGGAATGCCTCAAAATTAACCCTGGTCATAATAATAAAACTAACAACCACATTAGGTACAATAGTCACCATCTCAATGGTCAAATTAATAATATCAATCACAAAGAAGATTCCTTCCATAGCAGGCCTTGATGCTTTCATAACCTCAACCACGACCAATTGAGTATTAGGTTAATCAACCATAGTTACCTATCCAACTAATGGCAAATCCAAAAAATAGGCAAAATACACTTGTTTATGGAACTGATCAAGAAAGTAATATTACAAATGGTTTAGCTTAATGTAATAATATTCAACTCAGATCAAGGAAGGTAGTAGGAGATTCACCCATTACCATAACTAAAATTCCAAATGATGAAAAAACTCTTGATCCACTTATAGTCCAAGAAATAACTGAAGAAAAGGTAGAAGCCACAACTACACCAATCATAATTCAAGATCTCCTTGCTATTCCATTTCTTGAGAGACTTAAGGAAGAACCACCTAGAGAAGATTCTGAATTGCTACATGGAATAAAAGAAATGAAGATAAAAATTCCACTATTAATATCCATTAAATATATTTTTGAGCTAAATCAAATCATTAAAGGATTATGCATCAAAGCACTAGGAAGAAAGAAGTAGTATCTCAAAATAATTCAAGTAACTAGATTGTTTTTGATTTACTAGCAGGAAACATACTTGTTCCTAACTATGGAGATCTTGGAAGTCCTATGATGATTGTGAAAATTGGGAGCAAGTATATTCTAAATGTTCTTGTAGATCTAGGTGCTGATATAAACATAATGACTGTCAACATAGTAGAGGACTTATCTCTCACAAGGCTTCAACCTACCACAACAATCTTACAAATGGTAGATCAATCCACTATTATCCTTAAAGGAACCATAGAGAATGTACCACTCACCATATAATCTTAGGAATATCCTATGTATTTCATGATCCTTCAACCTAAACCAAATAGGGTAAGATATCCAATCATTCTTGATAGACCTTGGTTAGCTACATTTGCAACATAAATTGACTATAGATATGGAAACATGACCATTTTTAATGGAATTCATGATAAATATATATATCTCTCTCTACCTACTAAACATTAAATGGGTCTTTCTAAACAAATATGGTTGGATCAACTTGAACAAAACTAGACTAGTGTGTCTTCCTTTGCTATGGTTATCATTAAAGAACATGCTCAAGATTTTGAAAAACAAATAACAAAAGATTTAGACCAAGAGAACCTAGCTCTGAAGTCCGATAGTTTTTTTCTAAAGTCCAATATTTTTTCTTTAAATTCCAATATATTTAATTTGAAGTTTGATAATTTTGCTTTGAATTTTGAAAGCTTAGCTCTGAAGATTAGTAGCTTAGCTTTTAAGACTAGTATCTTAGTTTTGAAGACTAGTAATTCAACTCTAAAGACTAATATCTATTCTTTGAAGATGAAAAATCATGAATGTAAAGAATCCACCTCCATTATTGAAAATTAAGATAATGATATAAGACCACCAAACATGTTATCTAGTCCATAAGACATTCAACAAGCCATAATTGACTAGGCTCAAAATGGGTAGAATTCATTTTTACATAATTTTAATTATCCATTGACAAATATGCTTTACACAAAAGAAACATTTAAAGGGATGTAACCACACTTCACATGTTAATACCACACACATGTCCATTGAATGCCTTGATGAGTGAATACAATCAATTGAATTCCATTATTCCAGGCATTAAATAGATTTTAATCCAATTGGGTAAACTATTAACTATCAGCAGTTGGTTAACTGACCAACAAGAAAGAAAATTATTTGATGTCTTGGTACAATAAACAAAATATTTTTCTTGGGATTATAGTGACATGAAATGGATACATCTTAGTGTTTGTACACATCACATTTACACTAAAAATGTTAGACCAGGTGGACAACCACAATAGAGGATTAACTAGCCTTGAAAGAAATAATGAAAAAGGAAATTAAAAAACTATTAGAATTTGGTTTTATCTATCCTATATTTGATAGCCAATGGGTTTCACCTCTAGTTATTGTGCCTAAAAATAATGGGAAATGGAGAGTTTGTATAGACTACAGAGAACTAAACAAAGACACTATGAGAGACTACTTTCCCTTGCTTTTTATTGATCAAATTTTGGATAATTTGGTAGGAAAAAAATATTTTTATTTCTTAAATGGATTTAATGGATATAATCAAATCATAATAGCACCTGAAGATCAAGGCAAAACAACATTTACTTTCCCCTAGATAACATATTATATAGTCCTTCCTTTTGGATTGTGAAATGCACCTACTACCTTTCAGAGAGTAGTGTTAGCCATCTTTTTTAATCTTACAAATGATTGTGTGGAAGTGTATATGGATGATTTTACTATCCATGGCAATACATTTGATGAAGATTTGAATAATTTGGATAAAGTGCTTACTAGATGTGAAAATCACCAAGTATCTTCGATTCATGAGAAATGCATCATAATGGATGATGAAGGGATAGTCTTAGGACATCATATCTATTCTCAAGGCATAAAAGTTGATCCCAAAAAGATTGATGTAATTTTTAACCTCCCCATTCCACAAACACAAACTAATGTTAAAATTTTTCTTGGTCATGCATGATATTACAAAAGATTTATTGAAGACTTCAACAAGATAGCTGCTCCTATGGTTTATTTGTTAACAAAAGATAGCTAACTTGTATGGAATGATAAATTTCAAGAAGCTTTTGAAACATTACATTATAAACTCATGACTGCTCCAATCTTAAAAGGACCTAATTGGGAAAAACCTTTTCATATTTATGTTGATGCTTCCAATACTACATTAGGAGTAGTCTTAGGTCAAAGAGATGAGGATGGAAAAATGTATGCCATTTATTAAATCAACATGAATCTTACTCCCACAGAAAAAAATTAGACTACCACAAAAAAGAATTTCGTACTATTGTCTATGCTATAAACAAGTTTAGGCATTACATTACTAGTTATTAGGTATTCATCTATATAGATCATTCAGTAATTAATTACTTAATGAATAAACCAGTAGTGGGTGGGAGAATAATTAGATGACTACTACTATTGTAAGAATTTGACATAGCCATTATATAAAAACCAAGGAAGTATAATGTTATTTTTGACTTTTTATCTAGATTGATCACTACAAGTGAAGATGAACATGTGGAGGTCTCTTTTATAGATGAATAACTATTTACCATATCCATATACTCCCCATGGTTTGTGGACATGGAAAATTACTTGGAAATAGGAAATTTTCCTCGTTATTTTACCTCTAAAGAAAGAATAAATTTAGTTAGAGCTAGTTAGCATTTCAAATGGTTTAAATTCATGTTATTTAAAAGTGGACCTGATCATATATTTCACAGGTGTGTTTGATAAGATGAAGTGTATGATATCACCAAAGCATGCCATAGTGAACCATGAGGAGGACATTATTTAATGAAAATGATCATTCATAATATCCTTGGTGCAAATTACTATTGACCATCTCTTTATAAGATTGTTAAAAGGTTTGTATGGCAATGTGATCCTTGATAAAGGATGGGTAAGTCTACTCTATCCTTTGAAATTACTCTTCATCCTCAAATAAGTTTAGAACCATTTAAAAAATGGGGTTTGGACTTTGTTGGAACAATCAACCCACCATCTCAAAGAAAAGAATATTTATTAGTATGTATTAATTATGTTACTAAGTGGGATGAAGTGTAGACATTCACCTTTTTAAGGGAAGAAATGGTTATTGATTTCTTATACCATAAGATTATGTTGATATTTAGAGCTCCTAGATCTATTATTGCAGATCAAGGACTCCAATTCATGTCTAACATGATCAAATCTTTTACAGAGTTGTACCAAATAAATCACATGAAATCTTCACCATATCATCCCCAAGCTAATGGGAAAGTAAAAGTCACCAATCAAGAGCTGGAAAACATCTTAACCAAAATAGTGAATAGTAGAAAAAAAGATTGGGAAGAAAAGGTACCTAAAGCAGTTTGGGCATACAATATAACATGGAAGACAAATACAAGATTCTCTCCATATAAACTTGTGTATGGAAAGAAACCTTTATTACCGATATAATTTGAATTACAGATATTGAAGACAATAGTTGATCTAGGAATTGATCTTGATGAAGCACATAAATAAATAATAATGCAACTAAATGGGTAAAATGAACTGAGAATGGATGCACTCACTCAAACCAACATGATCCAGAAATAGAGAAAGTAGTGACATAATACTCACATCAGAGAAAGACAATTTCAAGAGGGAGATTATGCACTTCTATTTGATTCTAAATTCCATAATTTCAAGGGTAAGCTTAAGACAAGATGGTTGGGACCATACCTAATCAAAATCATTTTTAGCAATGGCTCTGTCTAGCTTCAACCAATTGATGGTGACCAAAGGACACTTTTGGTCAATGGTCATAGATTTAAGGTGTATATAAGACCTTTCGACAAGGAGGATTTTTTTTAGTAGAATTAAGATCAATTTAACCTGATGAAATAATATGGTTCTTCCACTAAGGCCAAATGATCTTTGTAGTAGTTATCCAATAAAGAAGAAGTTCTAAAAACTAGCAAATGGCAGTTCTCCTTCCTACAAAATTCCAAAAATACTAAAAAAAAAATTGAAAAGTGAAAACTAGCAAATGACACTTTTCAAAAGAAAAAAATTGCAATAAAATATGAATTATTGTCAACTAACCTATCTTCTCAGACTTGTTTATCCTTGTAGGACACATGACACCTCTAGAAGATAAACATGGATTTGTATGGCAAAGCTGTATTTGTATTTATTTTCTCAAAAGATTAGGCATTTTTTGTTTCATTTCATGCATGTGTAATCATTAGGCATCTGACACTTTTCAAATGGACAAGTTTTGGTTATGTCATATAGATATGATGAAGTCAACAACATCATTACCATATTCAAAGATTTGATGTGACAGTGTTTTCAAAAGACATTTTCAAAATAGATTTGATGTGATGGTGTTTTCAAAAGACCTTTTCAAAATATATTTGATATGATGGTGTTTTAAAAAGGGCCTTTTCAAAAAAAAAATTTGATGTGATGCAAAAAAATTTGTGGATATTTCCTCAAGTGTTGCCAATTATGACCTTTACATCACATCATTGATAATGAATAGATAAAGTAACTTCCCATTAAATATCACATTCTCCAAAGTAATCACCATAATTGTTGCCATAATTCTTATCATAATTTCATAAAATACCCTGATTTGTTATTCATTGTTACATTATCACTACTATTCATTATTGCATCATATCCTTAATTTATTGCCTTCCCCTATTTCTTGTATAATTATAAGCTCTATTTTTTCATAGTGTAATCATGTTTTCAAGCAAATAGTGTTAGCTTTGAATATGGGTGGTAGATATAAGAAAAGTGAGCCAAAATCTTTAGATGCATTGCTTCAGGATGAAGTAGTTAGAGATGTCTTTGAGTTAGTAGGGTAGTTAAATTTATTGAAAATATTTTAGGGTTTTCAAGAAGAGATTGTGCAGGAATTCCTTGAAAATTTTGATGAAGACCATTTTATTGTCAGAGGTAAACACATTCCAATGGATCCTTCTATGATTAGTGCACTTTCTAGAATTCTTAAGGAGGGTGTAGATGTTATTGATAAGATAAATTTTGTCAACCTAATCCAAATGTTTATTGAATAAAATGACCCCTATTATAGATTAGCCAAATCCCTATAGGGTGTGGCTAGGGGAATTATGAGAGACAACCTTCTACAACCTTAATAGAATGTTGTATTATAGATTATGAAATATCTTAATTGTGATGGACAATTTACAGTAGTTGGTGGAGATGCCATATGACTTCTTCTTCACCTGAGGAAAGGAGCTGTCAAAGAAGAATACAAGGTAAATCTTCCATCTTTCCTTCATAATGACATAATCATTGTTGCTCAAAAGTTAAAAAGAGGTACTGGGTCTATTTGACACCATGGGTTAGTTACCCTCATATATCAACATTATTTCTTGCAAAAACCTAGGGGTGAAAAGGCTTGGTCCTCCTTCCTCCATAAATTACCTCAAATTTCTATCAAGAAAACACCACACCTTGCCTCTCCTCCTTCTACCATAGTACAAATTGAATAAGGCCCATCTTTGGCACCTTTGGCTCTGAAGATGCTGCACCGAAGATCAAAAAGATAAATAGGAGTTTCCTTAGATAACCCTAATCCTATAGCCAAGCTTTGACACAATCATTGGCTTATTTTATAGGAGGAAGAAGAAGAGGATGTATAGGCCACTGAAACTTTGAAAAGTTTAAGCTCTTCCATAAGCATTACAGATGTTGAATAGGCTACTAAAGAGGAACACAATGGATAAGAAATTGTCTTTGAAGAAGAAACCCTTGTAGAAAACATTATGACTCAAGAAATAGAGTGACATTTACCCTCTACAACTGATAAGGGTAAAGAATCCTTGATAAAAGAAGGTCCATCCTTCCCCCCCTCGCCCTGCCATCCTAATAATGAATATGAAGAGTTTCAACATGTCATGGCTCTATCTTAGCATGAAGAAACCATTCAATACCAACAAGTAAAATTATATTTTCTTCATTCAATGTTACAATTTGGAATAAATATGTGAAGAATCTATCACTCAATCTAGAGAACAAGAGGTAATTCTTATAGTAATAAAAATTGAGTAGAATAGAGTACACAATTTGATGTTTTCACAAACTCAAGAATTGAGTACTTTACAAAATTATCTTGCCATTAAAGACGCCCAAATTGCTGATTTGAAAAATGCTAATGTTGATAAAAATAATCAGATTAATAATCTAAGACAAACTATTTATGATATAAATGCATTGTTTTTTCAACATACTGATAGAATACAAAAGCTAACCACTCATACTACTAAGTTACAAGTCTCTTTACAAGTAATGTAGATAGATACAAGAAAAATCTCAATTCAGATTGAGGGACTGACAAGAGCTATTCCCTCCTTCCCCATTCCACTCCATGAAAAGATCTCAGTTTGGAATAGAACCTAGTAAAAAATTTAGAAGTTGAAATAAGAAAATGCTAAGATTAAAGAGGAGTCTTAGTAGCAATTGGTAGAATCTTGGAAGCAATTGAAAAAAGCTTAGGCCTCCATCCAACATATTTATTAATTTTTTAGAAATTGTTAGCATGCAGGAAACCTTCCTCTATTTATGTTCTTTTTCTCAATGAGCAATTCTACAAGTGATAAATACAATGATTTATCTTGGTTTCCCTCATATTATTGAAGATGAGCACATGTTTATGGACATCTTTCTCAAATGTACTGGAAAAATACAAGATGAAATATGTGATTTTTATATTTTTAACATGTTAGGATATCAATATGGTTTCTTAATAAATTTATTTGTAGGATAAACAAAATTACGTGCCTTTACTCTAAGAAATCAAACAACATGGCAATAAGCCAATAACAAATTTTTGGAATTGTAAAACACCACTAGGCTATGTATGAGACCTCAATTTCCATAGGCAAGAAAGCTTCTTGTTGCTTTTCAACCAATGTACCACATGTATATGAAGAATAAATACCATGAATTATTGAGAGCCAATGTGGTAACCTTTTGAAATTTTCTAAACCAACATTCTACCAAAGCCATTAATGTCAACATGGCATTAGGTGGGAGACTTTACCTATTGCTTTAAAATGTACAGGTAAGTATTGAGTCCCACCACCATCAAATGGAGTATTAGGAGAGTCATGAGAAATTACATAGATTATCATCTAGACTCTTAGATGATGGAGGTTCAGATGTATGGATCGGAATGAGATTTAGGCCTCCAATAATTGTTTATCCTCTATCTCCATGGTAGAGTTGGCACAATTAGGTGGAATTTGAATTTCAAGCTTGGTTGCACATAGTAGTGAGATATTTTAGATTCTTGCCTAGAGGTCACCATGATTGGGGCCACCATTTTCATAGTTATGATCTTAATTAGTAGCTAGAATCTATAATTTTGGATTGAAGACCAATTATCCCACTTATTTTCAAGAGGCTTACAAAAGGTAAAGTGTGGGGGAGAAATGATGAACATTCCATATAACTCATTATATCTAATAAAAACTATCCATAAAGTGTTGCCTTTGGTTATATATTGCATTGCATTTAATAGTTAAGGTCTTATCTAAGTAGGAAATGAATGAAATTTATCATTTATTTGTATGTAATATCATTGTTGATTCTTTACCTTGTTATTGTGTCTAACTTGGATGGAATAAGCATAGTTTTGTGTATAAAAACACATCCCAATAGTGAAATAATTTTGAGAAGATATAAAAAAAATTTTGGTAACTCTTTTTGGATACAATTTTGAGGATTTGAAGAGTGAGATTCTTAAGATCTAATGCTCTGAAGATGCTTATAAGTGCTCTAAAGATGCTCTGATGCTCTAAAGACTTATACATCTGAAGGCATGCATTCACCGTAGACCTATATAGTGCTCTGAAGATGATCTTCAACCTAGGTATGCTCGAAAGACATCCAGCTAGATCCTATTGATTGAGATAGTGATTCTAAATATATCTATTATATATAAATATACTTTATATATTTAGATATATTATTTTAGACATTACTATTCATGGTAATGGCCTAAAATGATTTAGATATATTTGTACTTCTATTTTGTAAAACTGGATAAATCTCTTAGGATCTATGTTAGTTATTTTCTGTTTATTATTAGTTGAGTCAGTTCTAATGGATTCCTAGAAGCATGGGATCTGATTACTAGATTATCTATATTTTGAATAATCAGATTTGGGCATTTAAATCACCAAATTTTGTACTCTATGAATAGATGTTGAGATATGCTTAAATACATATCTCCTTCTCATTGCAGATAGTTATAAAAATCAAGAAATTAGTGGATGGATTATAAATCTATTGAAGTTAGAAATAAGAAGAATAATTTTCATATCTGTATATGTTCCTTTGATAATTTTTAAGGGTTGTCTTAGGAAATGGGTTGAGTTTTTATAATTTGAAAGGGTTGTCTTAGATAATAATTTCCATAATTTATTATGCTTATCAAACATGGTGTGGGATAGATCCTCACATGTTGAAGTGGCTGTCTAGCATCCTTATTTACCTTCCTTATTTCCCATGCAATCAGTCTCTCATGGAAGGTCCCTTCCATCATCCTTGAGTTCACCTTCGGGGGTGCCTTATTGCTCAAACCATGCAAAATAACCTCTTTCCCATCCACCTTAAACTTGAGATCCATGGTTTGGTAGTTTTGGGTGTACTCCCAAAGTGAACAACCATTGGAATCCTAGCACGCTTTTTAAAATTTGTACCATGTTTTCCTTATACTTATTCAAAATTAATTTTGATTTTTCCCTTATCCAAATGAAAGGAACATCTGCAAGTACATATAAATCATAATTATTACCCTTTATAGATCTTAGAATATTATCAAGATCCCACACCATTTGGAAATAATAATTATAAAATTGAATCAAGGGGTACACCTACCCCATATTGTAATATGTATGCCTTATTTTGTCACCCCTTTTAGCATGCTTCCTATGAGGACAATAAATCTGAAATGGCATAGTGTGAGATAATAAATTTGATACGTTACCAATCTTTTCATACCTTGGGTTTTGATCAAGGAATTTACCTCCTTTGGATAATGTGTAATTTTTAGATAAATTTGTACTCATATTATTAAGCTTGTAAAGTTCCTTCCCATGGATTTTATAAAAATCAGCTGCATATACTTCTTGAATTGATGCATATCTTTGTATCATGGATTCATTCCCTGATAGACTGATGAGAATGTGTTGAATAGGGATAACTTCCTTAATTGTGCATTCAACAAGTGATGTGTTTTCTTTCTTGACTTCATCTTTATTTTGGTTGTGCATGTAATCATCAGAAGTCAATAAATTGTCATTTTATTCCCTTGAATTTATACCTTCTATGGATTGTTCCTTCTCAATTTATTATAAATCTGATTGTTCTTATTTCTTTGGCTCATGCTCCATGATTTCTTCCTCTTGGGTTGGGATATTTATCCCACTTTCCCTTGGTATGGTGGATGCCTCTATGAACTGTTCACTAACCCTTTTCATATCCGAATTCTCTTATTTTATGATTCCTTCATTAGAATACTCATGAGGGTTTGAACCTCCAACTTTCCCCTTCAAAAGTACCTATAACTAAATCTTTTCTTGCTTTTGATGTATTTTAATAAATTATCCCAAACCTTAACAATAAATTATCAATTTTTTAAAATAATTTTAGGGAATCAAATCAACATATCAAATTATTTTCCAAGGTGTCAATACACATATATTTACAACACCTTATGGAGGTCCTTTCAACCCTAAATTCTCAATATTTTGTGAATAAATAATTATACAAATTTAACAATAAATATGACCAACCAATTAGGTTCAAAACTAAATTTTCATATGGATGGAAATAAATCATAAAAATTACCAAAAAAACTAGGCTACTACCCATCCCTCAAAAAGGCCAATTTAGGCTTTGGAGGTCACTCGCGTACTCGAGGAGGGTTGTCACTAGACACCCTAAGGGTTGCATTTCAAACCCTAGCCCTTGATCCTTACTTGCCAACTTCTTTGTTACTTTTCATCACCTCTAAAGGTTGTCTTCTCACTATTGCAATTAGAATTAGTGTTTAAAACACCTTTGTTACTCTAATATTCTTAATATAACTTCTTTATGAAGACACCCAAGTTGAAAGTTAGGGTTTTCATCCTTACTTCAGATTTTCATTGAAGGGTTTCATCCTTAATAGATAAGCAAAGAATTTTTGTGATTTAAGATTACAAATTTAATTATCCAAATTAGCATGTCCCTCAAATGAATTAAAATCCATTATAAATAATCATCTTGTTAGTTGGGTGCCCCACATGAGGGGAAAGTAAAAGTGAGCCATAAGGTCAACTATATTTTTAGAATCACTTAAAGGTTTTTTGAGTCCTTTAAGCCAAAAATGGCCCTCAATGAAAAATTAGGTTTACTTAAGAGAAAACTCACTTTTTGCCTTTGAAGAGGGGGAAATAGTGCTTCCCATTTTCCCCTTCTTTCCTTAGCCTAGGGGAAATGCCAAAAGACTAGGGTAAGGGTCATGTCCATGCTTAGGACAAAAAGGGGGACATGACAATCCTCCCCACCCAGAATTCCTTAACATGATGCTATTATAAAATGAACAAGAATGCTAAGTAGGCTACCAAGGGGGTAATTGACATTACCTACCACATCATTCACCTCAATGAAGAATTCAACTAACCTTAATTCTTTGTCTCCAAGCTGACCACTAACATCAAAAGTCTTGACTTTGGTGAACTAGAATTTACAATACCAATTCTTGGTTATCCTATTAGGTTTTACATAATGGAATTCACTTGAAATAGAAGTGCATCAAGATATCGACTATTGACCTAACATTGAATTTAATAATCTAATTTGGACACCACAAAGTACATACTTCACACATCATGTGAAGTTTTGAGTATGGTGAGAGGAATTAATTCAGATCATTATGTTTAATCCCCAACTTCCTCCCAATGTAATACAATATTTAGGTTAACATGTCATGGTGACCAAGCTATATAAAGGCTTGATAGTGCATATACATGAGTTACCCACTATGATAGGTCCCCTTATTCAATTTTTCATTAATATGCAAATGACCCAGAAAGAGGTTAACAAACATAAATCATTAGCTACACACCAAATAATGCCACTAAAAATAGTACATATAGGTAGCTCAATACCAGTAGCACAACAAATTTTTTCTAGCACAACACAGATATAAAAGGAAAAGACAAAAGAACCAGTCAAGATTCAATTCCTTCCTCCACCAAAGAGAAAAACACACAACACTTCTAAGTGGCTGGATATCCACAAATGCTAACAATCATATCTCTTTTTGACTTGCTAAGAATGGGGACTAATGAATAGGAGGTATATCAAAAAATTCTTACTAATATGGAAGGTAATCTATATGAGAATCAAGAGGAAAAGGAGTTTTTCTTTTGGATATCAGTGCACAAAAAATATGTGCCTAAGGAACTATGGGTGGGCATCCATGATTATCCACCTTATATTATAGTTGACATTATTGGCTAAGAAATTGAGCATGCTAAGTTCATATCCAAATTATTCTAAGCATAGCAACCAAATACTAAAGCACCATAAGATCCATTTACACCTCTTCTTGACATCCCTCCATAATCTATTTTCCATCAATGTAGAACATGAAGGGAGGCTCGAGCATCACCAACCCTCAGTGCATAGGCTCAAATATTTATAACCATAGAAGAAAAATCAATTTAAGTTGAGTCACCATAACCTACAAGATAGGAGGTACAATAAATATAAGCTATGACTACACAACCAACTAAATGCAAGCTAGTTACTAGTATTAAGATGAAAACATTTGTATCTAAGGAAATAGTCTAGGGCATATCTATTCACTCATATAAAGATGATCCCATCATAGATATTGAGGAGACAGAGGTGAAACAACAAAATATATAGGAGAGATAGGCTACCCATGAAGAGGCATAAGGGACTATATCATGCAAATGTGCTTCAATAAGAAATGAAAAATAGAAAAGGAGACTCACAAGTAGGCAGAAGTCAAATCAAATTAATAATAGACCACAACCTAAAAGCCCAGTAATTAAGTTGAGAATCTAAAATAGACCAATGATGTAGAGGAACTTAAAAAACCCAAAGAGGGTAATACATAGGGAAATATGGAGGCTAAGGATACCTCCCTGACCACTAAAACACCAGAACCATAGATGAGCATAGAGGAGGTTGATCCATAGAAGTAGGTTGGAGAAGTTGAGGTACATAGTATAAAAAGAATAAAATATGTAGCAGTGCAATAGACTTATTTGATGACACCGAGAAGGATACATCCACCAATGATGAGGAGAAAAAGAAGTAAATCAATGAGGAAGAGACCATAATCATAACACCTATTGAGGAGAAACAACTAGAGAATGTGTAGATAGAGCACATTGATGAGAAACTAAAGCTAGATGTGGTTGAGAAAGTGTATAAGGTAATTAAGGATGAGATAATAAAGGAAACTATAGTAGGGGCTACACAAGAAAGGTAACAATAATATCCTACCACTTTGAAGCTTCTAGACATTCCCATCTAATAACCACTCCAAAACATATGGCTTAGGGATGTCCCTATTCCCTCTTCTCAATGCACTACATTTTCATTTCCAGTCACACCATTGTGATAAGTTCCTATAAGTACATATAGTAAATAATTGGTGCTTGCACCACCTACCAATGAGACTTCCTTATATGTATATTAGGTACCATTGGCCAAATAGATCGAAGGAGCCAGTGCATTCCACAAATCAATCTTATAAAAGGCTACTTCATTGGAATCATAGGTGGGAAGGTTATAGATAGACAACATAGTATTAATGTAACACATTCATAATTCCAATGTGATTAATGATAATGTGTGTATCATATTGTGTACATAGGTTAGTGATAGTCAAGTTTTTTTTATCGTCAATAGTTACCTCTTCTCCTTACATAACTGGTCCAAGATTGGCAGGACATTCGTAAGGTCCACCAAATCATGGTGCATGATAAATACATAAAATCATATATTAAGGTTATATTTTATATTCTTAAAGAATATTAGTAGGTTTTAAATCATGCCTTAGTCTAAGTGAGTCAAGTATCCCAATAGTTGTTTAACTGGAAGCAATATCTTGACACTATTTGGGGAAGCACACACAATGACTTTGTATAGGTGAGTAAAGCCAAGGATATTATGATAAATCTATCCACTACATCTGATGATATGGGTGTAGCTTTACAAGATTATAGTAGTGCATGGGATGCAATCATGTCAAAATTTTAGACATGGTAGAACTAGGTGTTATAAAGCACATTCATTAGAATTCAAGCATAATGACATGCTAATAAGTTAACTGATCTCTAGTAAGATATTGATCAGTGTCTCAAAAATTCTAAAGTTACATTACCACTCACTATGGATGATGACATCTAGTCATTATTTCTTTAACAAATATGGTTGTGAGCTATATTATGACTTATTTAGGAGTTTGTGCTTGACTGACAAGCTTACAAGGTCAACTTGGCTACTTTCGATAGTGCAATTGCACCTTTAGTAAACTTGACCAAATTCATTCCTACAAGTGAACCCCAATCCCTTATTCAAAATAAAAAGAGTGCATCCCAACTTCTTCACAAAGACTCTCAGCCTATGTTGCATGAGGCTTCTTCTTTAGCCACTCCACCCATGCCACCACTTGCCAGTTAAGTATTACATAGCTCAAAATTTTGAAGTTTTATTCTCCATTTTTTATTTTGGGTGTTTCATTAGGATAAGTGGGGATGGTTTATTGAAAATATACATAGGCAATAGGCTAGTTCACTACTTAGTTAAAAACTCAAAAGGGTGACTAAGTAATGTGCATGGGGTGAAAATTAGTAAATGACACCTCAGGATATCACTACAAGTTCTAATACATCATACTTTATTTTGGTCTAGTTACTTTAGTCCTCAAATTACCTTCTTTTATGATGCTGTCTCAAGTTGAGACAACCTATTTAGTCTAGGAAAATGTTAGTTGGTAAATATGAGTTCAAAACTGCATGTTTAGATGTATGTGACAAATATATATCATGTTGGTTTAATTGTCACATAATTTTTGTAATTGGGTATCAAGCATATTTCCTCTAGGAATAGCTTCAGGATGTTAGAACAAACATCGAATGGACACATATATGTTTTTCCTGAATGTAATAACAAGATTTTAGACCTATTATAAGTGTTAGCTAGTTTTATGAGTACGGTTGATTGATTGTAATAAAGGGATTGATCGATAACTATTGTTCTATGTTTTTTATCACTTTTGTAATGGATATTTAGCTAATATTCCTATGGTTGTCTCTCTATTTCATTTATTGATTTTCATAGTTAGATATATGTAATTGGATTCTTTTCATAGTTGCGTTAATAATGTTCTACTTCATGCATAACTAAGCTTGATATATGTGATTATTATAACTTCTAAAGATTATAATATACGTTGACCTTTTGGATATGTTCTATTCCTTTGACTATCTATGTTTTCTCATACTTCCTAACTTGACTCGCACAACTATCCCTATAATTAGCATGTTCTGAGGAATCATCAGGAACCTCTGCTAACACTTGGTCCACATCAACAATTATGAATCAAAAGTATAATCCATAGAAATAATTTATTGTGGGGAAGATAAAACCTAAAAAAACCTTTTAAATTTAACTTTGATATTTTTTGGACCATAGAGCAAAGGAGTGATGCATGTAAAGGTGATATAACTTCTTTATGTGCCTCCTCTCTGCCATGAAATTTACTATAGGATCTAGCTTAGGCTCCAAATCTAAGTTTAGCTCCCCTTATATCATCTCACTTGAAACCCTACTTTAAGCTATCTCTACCAACCAAAAAAGTAGTTAAGGAAACCAATCTATTGAAGAAATTAATTCTATATCCATAAATAATCTTAAAATTATGAGCTTCAAAGTTCATAGCCATGTTGGATATGAACACGGTTCCAAGGAGAAATAATATTGAAAGAAAGAGTGATTGTATCAAATCTTTTTATTCATAGATTTTGAGTGAGAGCACAAAACAACAATAATACAGTCATATGGCCATCAAATGTAATCCATTGTCTCAACAACATTACAATATAAATAATTTAATGATGAACTATATATATATATATTGTAGGTTCCAAAAATAATAAGTTTCCCCAAACAAATATCACATCCCCTAAGATTAGCCAATAAAAAGAAATTAAAAATTAAAAATTAAAAATTAAAAATTAAAAATTAAAAACTAAAAATGAAAAATTAAAAATTAAAAACTAAAAATTAAAAATTAAAAATTAAAAATTAAAAATTAAAAATTAAAAATTAAAAACTAAAAATAAAAAATAAAAAATAAAAAATAAAAAATTAAAAATTAAAAATTAAAAAAAATTATATCATATATATTTTAAAGCTAATGTTAAAACTTAGGAATATGGAAAAATACATTATTTCCATCAATTGCACATTTCCCTATGTGAATTAATAGTTTCAATTGATTACAATAGTTTTTCCATCAGAACTAATTCCATAGTGAAAACTAAGTGATACTTTCCCACATCCATAGATGGTACTAGAGGTAAAGCTACCAGCATTTACATTTCTCATCTACCTGACCCATCGGGGACGTCATGTGAGACCCATCACAATAGAGGTGGCTAGCCTAGGGGAATGGACCCTAAGACCTCCCACATATAGCATCCAACACTTGACCATATGAGCTAACCGATTGGGCTAATTGATTAAAATAGTTACCTTCACATGTAATAATAAAAAAAGATAAAGTGCATAAATAAAAAGCAATGGCATTTAATATATCTAAGCTATGTGATCTTACCTACAAAGGTGAGAGGGTTGAGGTAGTCTTTTCATATCTATATTTGGAATCTTTTTCTTTGGACCACATTTTATCTTAAATCCAAGTGTATAATATAGATTGAATAAGGGATAATAGATTCTCACCACCTTTGAAAAGCATTGTTTTCACCTTCAATGTCATCAAATTTAGAATAAGATCCATCTCTTTCACTCACTGGTCAAAATTACCCTCTTGTATGGTTATGAGGTTTAGGGACCATACCTTTGAGTTGATAATTGAAAATGAATAGAGAGTGATTGTCATAATGTAATGCAAATATATTCATGCCAATAGATTAGTACCTCAGTCCATTATATTTTTAGAAATTGGCACAATGTCGCTCATTACTTTAGTGATCTTACATGTGGTGACAATGATTCATAGGATTAGAAAATTGGGTAACTCCTAAAGTGGTTGCCTTAGATATATAGATAGCTTTCTCTCAGATCCTCTATGGAGCAAGAAAACCATAGGGTTCACTCATATTAGTATGCTAGTTCTTCCTCATTTCTTCACCTCATTAACCTTGATATAGATAAACCACCTCCATATAAATTCCTAGTGTATGCCCTTAATTTCTTCAATAGAGAGATAATCAGTGACATTTGTATTGATATTTAAATAGCCTACCTTCTACCCACATGGTCTCAGCCTAAAGAGATGCTCACCTCAAAACATAATCACTGCTCAACCTTATATCTTCACTTCATTGATGGGTTCATCCAATCCCCATGGTACATATAATTATAGTTACCTTTCAACTTGAGGGTTCCCCTTGCTAAAATTAGAGTTTTCTCCTATCAGTGTCACATTGAGACAAATCACCATATCCCTTGAGAAAATCACATTTTTCATATTTATTCTTTGGATTCTAAGACCAAGGACCATTTGTTTTTAAATGCTTTCATTATTACGATATAAAGGGATGATTCTATATCCTCTTCAAATATTCTCTTAGCTCTTTCCAAAAATTCATAAATTATGAAGATCAAATATGTTTAGCCCTATTCCTAAAAAAGATGTTCGACTGTCTCCAAAACATTCTCAAACATAGGTCCCTAAGGAAGGTCTGGACTAGGTTAATTACATGCTACTTATAGCCATCTAACACCATTAGTAGAAAGAGGCCTTGTGGTCATCTTACAAAATTATATGTTGACTAACAAGACATCATAAACTTAATGATTCACATGGTCTCATAGCCATCACACACTTCTTCACCACTTTGAATTCTAGAATTGTTTATCTAGAGCAACAAGATTAAACTCACTATGTATGGCCCTCCTTTTTTTTTGTCTTTTGCATGTTATCTTATTTCATTGGACTATTTCTTTCCAGTTACTCATTTTAGATTTAGTTTCTCTTTTATATTATTTTAGGTGTGCTATTATTCTCCCCCTATCTTATTTTCATTTAATATTTAGTTTCTCTTTTGTATTCTTTTAGGTGTGTTATTATGCTCCCCCTATCTTTCTCACATTGTATTCTTTGCAGTCATATTGGCTAATCTTGGCCTTTGGTGGACATTAATATATAAATTAGTAAAATTATTTTCCTCCAACTAGAGACTAAATTTCATGATCAACCTTTTTATTGATGGTAGCCATTTATTCAACATGTCCTTCAAATTCTAGTATATTTCATTGTATATGTATGCAAAATTACATACAATAATAAATTTATTATAATATTTTACAGTTTTTTTATGGTTTGCCTAAAATTTAACCTTACATCTAATATAGTCTTCCAAAAAATTGACTGTATTTTATAGAGAAAAACATAAATACAGTTGTACAATCATCAAATTTAGTCTCTACATCTCTAATAGGTTCCATAAGTGCATATAATGTTTTAAAATGATAGTCATTTACCCATTTTTGGTGTTTTCTACTATAAAATACTTCCAATAATTTGATGGAACCTTCTACATTAATTAGGATTCAAAAAACTTGACCATCATTATTTTTATGTAAATATAAATTTTAAGTATTAAAGATTATAATAATACTTAATGTGTACCTTTTCATTTGTATAGATGCATTAAAAATCATGTAATTATACATGTATAAAAATATTTGTTTTGTATTAACCATCACAAAAGTAATGTATAATTTGTATAGGTGACCATCAATTTTTTTGATTAAATAACACACTTTCATCAATAAAACAATATATAGTACATTGTTAGTCATACAAAAAATATGGGTAGAAAAGTCACCCCAAAAATATATCCACACCGAGATAAAATAAACCTCAAAAAGAGAGAAAAGTACACAAAAGGTCACTTCAATGCTAGAAAAACCAAAGTTAAACTAACTCAAGTAATATCAACCAAAAAGGGATAAATATTAAAAAATAATAATGAACATGGTGGCAGGCAGAGCCAGAGGACCTTGAGAGTTCCCTTCCCACCCGTTTAAGCAGGGAATCTACATCAACCAACATGGGATCCCAACCATAAGTATAATGGTGATTTTCAACATCATCCTATTACTTAATTAAAGAATCCTACCTAGAGGGTGAAATGGTGAGGACCATCCATGGGAAGTTATCATGTAAAGGAGGACCTAACCCCCCCTGCCACCATTGTATCTGGTATCTTGTTAGGTCCATGGTGTGGAGATGGCTAGTGAGGGTGAAGAGAGGAGCTCCTCTAGCTCTGAGACCTATGGCTACAAGAATGTTGACATTTACCCCCACACCTACATCCCCAAAGGAGGAGGGTAATGGTGCAAGGAGGATATGGAGGCTCATAAATGACTACATAAGGAACATCCCACCAATGGTCCAAGAGAATTTGTAGATGGTGGAGCTCAAGCCAAACTTTATCTGTTTGACTCTGGATATGGAGGGTAACATTAGATATCAAATCAATGTTGTTAGTGATAAATAATAAGGATTAATTTAAAATAATCTTCATGATTAAAACATGATTTATTTCTATCTTTCCAAATTTAAAAAATAATGCTATTACAAAAAATCTACCAAAATCTATTTTATCTTGTAGGAATTAAAGTTGAGTCCCTTAGGAGAGCCATCTTCCAAGTGAACATTTTAGAACTAAAGGGATTGAAGAGGGTATGAATCCATCTCCAAGAAGACTGAGCATGAACAAAAACCAAAAGATGTGTTTAATGGATTCTAGGTGGTGACAGGTGTGGTAGGTGGGATTTAAGACCCCCATGTGCTTGATCTAGTCACCCATAAACAGACCTTGGTAAATAATACACCAAAGGAAATGGGATTTTTTAGGTTGAATGAAATTCACCTAGATATTCTCAAACCTTCTAGCCCAAACATGATGAAGGGATATAAGATTCCATTGATGATTGAGGGTTTCAATGTCAATATGCTAAGGGGCCAAAATCTTATACCCAAGTTGAGGAGAATATCAACAAAATGACATACATATAGGCTAGGACCAATCTTTATAGCATGGCGTAAGAGAAGTAACACTAATTTTGTGTAAATAATATTTAGGTGTGGAACTTTACAAATCAAAAATGGACTCTACCTCTTCATTATTAAGATTTAACTTAGACTTCATAAGATTCCATGGAATCTAGTCTCGAATGGTCTTGTAAAGTAGATCTTTAGTAACATGGATACCTTTTCTTAACAACCTAAAAATGTTGATCCAAGAGACCATGGCAAAAGGAACATTATTGAAATTCAATGTGGGAGACCACCAAAAAGAGTGAGTATTTAGGGAGAGACCACTTATAAACCCTTTCCCTACCTAAATGAGGTGAGGTTTGAGCTTCTCCCAAGACTTCTAGATGTTTTTAGCAACAAAATTTCCCCCTATATTAATAGGAAAATAATTGATGAGAATGTTGTGAAAGTTAATCCCTTGTCGAGCCTTTCTACCAAGAGGACAACGCTGAGATATGTAATGACACAATAATATTTTCTAGACTTCACTCCCTTCTAGGCTTATAATAATCCATTTAAAACTAAGAATGAGACTTTGGAATTTAATTTCAATGATCCCAAGCCCACCAAATTCTTTAGGTCAACATCAAATGGCCCAAGAGACTCTATGGAAATCATGATGACCCTCAAAATTGACCCATATAAATTCTCTTAGGAATTTCTCAATATTTCCATAATATGCATTAGAAGGGGCCCAATAGGATGAGTAACAAAAATGAGTAGAATTTAACACCTTATAACAAATTTGCAACTTCTCAGCTAGGGTCAAGTGTTTGGTGATCCAGAAGGATATTTTTTCTCGACCCTTTGAACCACATAGGACCAAAACTCAATGAGAAAGGCTCTAAAATCAAATAGAATGCCTAAGAACTTAAAATTCACTACAAGGAGAATCCATTGTCATTGGTATCCCTCCAACCAACAAAATTTGGGAGAGAGGGACTGATGATAACATTGAGTCTTATGCCATTAGATGAAAGATCTAGAAGCAAGGAAAAAAGTGTCTAGGAAATCCATAAATTTTTTGATAGATCCCTCTTTTTCCTAAAGAGTGAGAAATGAGTCATTATAAAAATGACCATTAATTAGTTGATGGTATAAATTAGGGAGAGATATGCCCTTTACCAAACCCCTAGAAGCATAATTATCCAATAGATAACTTAAGTTCAAAATAACTAGAACATAAAGAGAAGGAGCTAGAGGGCACCCTTGTTTGATAGATCTATGAATATCAAAGCATTGAGATTTATAACCATTGATAGTAATACAAACACCAACATCCTAAAAAATCATATTAATAGTTTGCACAAACCTAAAGCCATAACCAAGAGCTTGAAGCATAGTTATAATGAAAGGTCATTCAATTCAATCATAATATTTTTAAAAATCAATCTTGATGAATAATGCCTTCTGGTTGGACATCCTATCCCATTCCATACCTTCCTAGAAAATAATGACATTGTCCAAAATGTATCTATGTTGAATAATCACAATTTTCTCACTTTTAATGGTTAAAGAGAGGAGGTGTTTTATTCTAAGAGTTATAGATTTAGCTATAATTTTGTAAGATACATTAAGAAGAGTGATGGGTCTCTAGTTGGTAATAACTTTATGGTATCAAGATTTAGGAATTAATTTAATGTTGCCTTGATTAACGAGATCCCAATGAATATTAGGTCCAACATTATCCTAGAGGGTTTGAAATAACTCATAAGTAAACCCATCAATTCTTAGGGATTTTTTAGTGGCCATCTACATAACAACTTCCTTAAGATAATAGGTCTATCATAGGTAATTATTTAAAATTAAGAGAGATTACATGAGATAAACCCAAGGCATTGAGAGTAAATTCATGAGTGGGAGAGGTGGGATGAACAAAAAACACACCATGATAGTGGTGTATAAATTTTTTGTAAGATATTAGGTAATCTGGTCAATCTTGATCGAGAACATTTAATGGATTTGATTCTATCCATAGATTGTTTGGATTAGAGGAGAGAAAATAATTCTTTGGTAAATTTGTCTTAAACTTTAAACCAATACAACAATGCTCTAATTTGAGCTCCTATAGACTTGTAAGCCCCAATTGATTGGATTTTGTGTCTCCACATGGCTAATTAAGCCTATAGATGAGGGATAAAATGTGAGGCTTCTAGATCATGTGAAACCCTAAGATATTCATGATTTATAACATGATGTATATGATACTAGAATAGTATAACTTGCTTGACTTATATTCATATAAAAACTATGGTGTGAGCTATGGCATTGACCCACTAATCAACCCAACCATTACCCCTAGTGGGTCTGGGAACTAGGTTCTAAATTTGAATGATATGCCTAAAAGTCTGCTCATGTTTGAGATGGGAAATATTAAGGTAAAACTAAGAATTATGGGGTTTAACCTAGGGGTAGTCCATTAAAAACAAAATCAAATAGGGTGATGATAAAATAAAAAAGTGTCTGGGATCATAGTTATAGGCCGATCATACACATGAGAAAAGAAGAAAAGGTCTTATTCTACTATCAAAAAATTATCAAGATGATTGAGTACTCTATCTTATTACTAGTGAAAATTAGACTAGGTGAACCAAGGAGAATTTAACTCACTCCTCTGACAGTGGTTGGGATAAAAACCCACCTTTGTTATGTATGTAAAACTAGGCCTCCTACTCCCCTATACACCATGTCACATCTTGATTTTTCACTAAGCTAATTTACCTAATTATTTGTAGATTCTTATAGTTGTTAAATTGATTAATTACTTTCTAACTAAGTTGTAAGTCATATGCTGTTATGGGATAGTTGTATGTTTCTTTTATTACATTACTATGAGTTAGTTGTATTATATATTCTTTACATTATTATCATGTTGATTTGTTATGATAATAGTATTTTATGATATATATCATGAAGTTATAGGTTAACTTCTTTTTTGTCATGAGTTGGATGTAGGAGAGTTTCATCCCTTAGAGCATGACAGAGGGAGAGCATAATTAGAGAGTATGACATAGATGGAGGTTTTGAGAGATGACAGAGGAATGGCTAGAACCCATGCACACATCACATTAGATATTACACATCATATGCATTCTATGGATTATTAGTGTTAATACTTTTTTTTATGTTATCTACATTTAGATAATTGATTATGCATGTTAGTTGTGTGTAATGCTTATGTGGAATTAATCTTGTGTGATTGCATTATGGCTATTATACATAGATTTAATGTATAATGTTGTTGTATGATTATGTCATGTTATTGTATTCATGATTGTTAATGCATACAAGAACATAAAATCTATGTGAATAATATCTGATTACTATTGTATATAGACTAACCATAATGTCTTTGCAATATTTTAAAACATTATCTTGTTATCATATGATATTTAGGAAATATCATTATATGGCTTAAACCCCTTAATATATATGGATAATAGAAAACATAAGATAATCTATATAATATAGTAAAAACACAATGATTATATTGTTATAATATTTTTATGATTGGTATAATAATTATCCAAAATACTAATTACTATTTAAAAATTATCATCAAATTTATAGTAGTTACATTATTATTCAATTCATGATGTTGTTATCTTTACCAAGTTATTAATAAAATTGTATATTATCATAAAAATATCCTAAAGATTAAACCTAGTCATTATGCACATGCATAGACTACGATAATTTTAGAAGTGTTAGTTATCATTAATGTTAATAGTGGAATTTTGCATGGGATACATGGGCATGTAACATGAAAAGGTCATGTAGGATTTAAAGAGATTAAAATAATGATAAAGTAATTAGGGGAAGTTCAAGATAAATTAGGGATTTTTCATGGTCTAGTCAAAATAAGTTAATGGTGTTTAGTTTTAGTTTGAACAGATAATCCAGATTATGCATGGAGACTATGAGCTATGAGCTAATAGTTGCATGCAATCTCGATTTGAGGAAGAGAGATAAAAATTATGATAAGAGGTGAGTTGAAAAAGAGAATGGCATGAATAGAGAGGAGAATATAAAGAGTAGAGCGAAGGAGAGAGATTTTTGGTTCATATAGTTACAAATTGGAAGCTATATAAGGTTGGTGATGTATTTTGATTATTATTTAAATTAGGAAAAGAACTATGAATATACTACCTTTTAGAGTTTTAGAAATTTATCTACATTTTAAGATTGATATAGGTTTATCCTTGTGGATGGCTTGACCATCCAAAGAATTAAACCTATATTCCCTAAATCCTTATAAAAGGCAAAAAAATTCTATGTGTATATCCAATAGGGTTTAAATGGATTTATTTTTAAAATGGAAAACGCCCTAGATTAAGAATTTTAGAACTTGAGCAGGTGTTTGATATATATAAAGACTGAGTTATGTTATTGAAACTATAATATGTGTGTGTGTGTGTGTGTGTGTGTGTGTGTGTGTGTGTGTATTCTCAGTCATATGGTTGTCAAAAAACTTAGTATATAGATTTAATACATAAATATTGTGTAAATTTTTGATAAAAATGATGTCTGAGTCAATTAGAAGTTTGAACGGGTTTATAAGTAAATTATGTATACTAACGATTAGTGTTAACATATATATAGGATGACTATTAATTTGGGGTTATCGTGTGTGTGTGTGTGTGTGTGTGTGTGTGTGTGTGTGTGTGTGTGTGTGTGTGTGTGTGTGTGTGTGTGTGTGTGTGTGTGTGTGTGTGTATAAACTATGTATTCTTAAAAATTTAAAACATGGTATATTTATATATATGGATTGTATACATATTATTACATGAAACTATGAGATTATATATATAGGAACATAATATAATTTTTATTCACATCCATGGAAATATATACATGTGGACTGTGAATGAAATTTGATTATCAAATAGTGAGAATATATAAATACAAATTGTGTGTTTGGTTATTATTTAAAATAGTGAAGGAATATAGGTTGAACCAAGAGTATATACTTATGAATAGAGCGTGAAAGCTACGTCTATGTTTATTAGCTAGCTTGGGTCGAGGGAAATTATAGAACTATCCTAGAATGGTTTGGGTAAGTGATTAAGTCTTATCCAACTCGGTATAGAAATATGTGTTTTGAGTCAACTGTATAACCTTTGAGATATTCATTAACATATTTAGGGGATCTTCAAACATATTATACAAGTAATACGATTTTAGTTATTATTGGGTTAGAGTTTATTGTTCAAACTCTTTATAGAAAGTGTTATCACATTTCAAAACATGAGACTTTTGATATGTAACATGTCAACAAGGTAGATCTTATAATAATATATATGATATATATATTGAACCAGTTCATAGACTACTATGAGGTCCAAATCCATAATGAAACTGTAGTGTTTGTATGTTATAATTGAATGTTAATTTGATTTATTTAACACTTATAAAAACCTACAATATGAAGTGAATAGAAAAGTTTTAATGGTTGTTGAAATCATATAAAGTTCTTGTTTATAAAAATATAAATGATTGTTGATATTTTTATACATAATTTATATATTGGCTGAGTACTTGTATGCATTACATATTATATATATAATATATAAGAGTGCATGTATATATGAAATATATCAAAATGAGGACATACATACATACATACATGTATATATATATATATATATATATATATATATATATATATATATATATATATATATATATATATATATACATGTATGTATTATTGGGAGGTGTGCCTATATTTATAGTTTCATTGACTGTTAAAAATAAGTCATAGGATCCCTAGGGATAGGAACTATAACTATATGCATATAGTCTCCTAAAAACATAACAAGATGTAGAAATAAAAGATTATGTTCATGTGAGAGATGACTTGGTTTATAAGTTATTTGATTCTTAGAAATTATTATGACTGGTTGTTTGTAATTAAGTAATGTGTATATAAAAATATTAGACTTTGATATTATTGTTATCTTTGTATGTATTGTAATTGAATTTCTTACAAAAATTAGAAAACATGCAGTCTAAGTATATACTGTACCCAATTGGTATAAACTAAACTTGTTATGCTTATTATTTATCTGATAAATAATATAGTGGATATTCCTTCATATGTTTGAAGGACTAAATGTATGCATTGTGATTATTCTTGTATTATAACATGTTTTATACTTGTTAGTAGGAAATAATCTATATAAATCTATTGGTTATATTTATATTAACCAATTCTCACATTGATTGTACTAACTAATTAGTGAGATCGAATTCACTAGCTTACTTAGCATCACCAATGCCACATGAAGGTAATCTGATCAAGTAGTGTCTATGAATTTGGATGATCCTAGAGATCAATAAATATTTAAAAACTTTGGCCAAAGTAATGTTTAGTTAGACATTTTTATTTCATATGTATGATTTACATGTTTATACAATATCATGTTAGAATATATTTTCTTTATGATACACATCATGTATTAGAAATATTACAACACATAAGTACTAGCTTATCTTTTTGGATTCCTGCACCATCACTATCTACCCATCTGTAAATGGAGGTCCATTTCCTAATTAGAGGGTTGTGCTAGGGATCGATGGTCTATAGTTGGTATGTGAAAGTGTTTAGATGACGCTCTCCCTTCCCATAGCAGTACTTATTTGAAGACCACACATGAGATTATCAGAGATACTAGAGTTTGTGAGACTCATGTTCTGTAGAGCCTTGTATCTTGTAGTGTATTTTTTAGATAAGGGTAAAGGTTGGTTTTTTTATAGGGGTCCATACCCTATTACAAGAGGGTCAAAACCCAAATAAGCATTGAAAATAAGTCTGATGTAGCTTAAACAAAAAAACAATAGAGATACAATAAAAGAAGCCAAAAAGTAGTATAAAAGAAGTGAAAGTATCTCAAAAAATAGAACACCTTAGTAGTTGTGAACCCTATTGAGGGTGTCCTTTATCTCTTTAATTTTGTTATGCATGTTTTAGATCCTATTAGTCATGTATCTTGTAATGTATTATTATTGAAACATTATGTCAATTAGAAATGTATTAATTACTCATTGTACATTAACAGTAGTGATTATATTATTGTACCAGTCATGGATGGAAATATGTAATTACTTTCTTATGGAGTTATGTTTTGTTTCATGTGATGCTAGTGATTAGCAACTAAAATATGTCACATGTTTACTTTATACTTAACATACCTAGTATATATTCTAATATCACTAATTAAATTCTCATGGTGTAATCTAATAAAAGAATATGTGAAATATAATTTAGAAAAATTTATTATGTTATTCTAGCAAATTCTAGTGGGGATGTTACATTGTGGTATCATAGTTGTGACTCAAAATCTAGGACTTAATGAGTCCAATAACATTTTTGTATCCTTATATTAATAGAAAGGATAATGGTGTGAGTTAGAGAATTTAGAGAGGGTCCTTCAAATATCAATGAAAATAACCCTCTACCTAACCAATCTACTGCTAAGCAAGCAGTAAAGTTGGATCAGATTATGATAGACATGGATGAGACTAGGGATTGAATTGTAGCCCTAGAAATATAAATTTATGGACATGACATGAGGAATAGCCCCATCAGGATGTGCTTAAAGAACATCCTAATAAGTAGAAAATTACTCAAGAGTAAAGACAAGAGGAAGTGGCTCAAGTCATGAGAGCATGTGTAGCTACAAAATTGGCTAGAGATATAAAAAAGGTGATTCCATCTAAGTTTGACAGAACTATTATGGTATATGGAGTTGAAGCATGGTTTACTGAGATGGAGAAGTATTTTAAGATTTGAAACTATTCCAAGGTCACCAAAGTAGTTTGGGGAGCTTACCAATTAGATAGAGAAGAAACTATGTAGTGGGCCAACAAGAAGTTGAAAATAAATCTTAACTCAACCACCATTACTTGAGAACAATTTACGACACTATTTAGATCATGATGGCTTTTATATTTATTCTTGACCAAAAGCTTATAGATTTTTAGAATCTAAAGCAAGGATACCTATCGATGTATGAGTACTTAGAACAATTCATCAAACTTCTAAAATATATACCTCAATATCAGACAGATGAGAGGTTTAGGATTAAAATTTTCTTCATGAAATTAAAACCCTAGATTGGTGGAGAGGTGGATGTTCATGGACCATCTACCATGGACTAAGTCTTCAAGAAGGTAGTCAAACAAGAACATAAATTGAAATATCTTACTTAGGTCAGAGATAAGATTAAGAAAAAGTTTAGAAGTTGTAAGCCAAATTTCAAAAATAATAATTGGAAGCAGAGTGGAGATTTCAAGAGTCAAAATACCATATTAAATAGTGGTTCAGGTAATAAAAAACTGGGTAATGGTTTCAAAGGAAGTTTCAAGAAAAACCAACAATATGAAAGGAAAGGGACACCTATAGGTTGCTTCATTGGTGGAGGTGACCATTTTGTGTATGAGTATACCCAATATAAGTCAAGGAACAAAAGTTTTGCTCCTTAGTAAGGAAATTTTTAACAACATATTCATGCTACAATTGATAATCAATAAGTTAAATTCCAAATTTCGCCCATAGAACCGTTAGGTATTTTATTTGAACATACGATTTCCATTTTGAAATATATAGGGGATACAAAATATTTTATAGCTCTTACAATTATAAATAAGTTATCTAAAAAAGATGGAGTAATGGTAAATACATGGTTGGTATAATACGAGAATGATTCAAAAGTCAAAGTTGATAAGTGTTCAATTGAAATAGAGATTAGGTTGCCCAAATTCAAAATAGTAGTGGATATTTATGCAACATCAATAGGGTCATATTATGTGATCCTAGGGGTCAACTGGATTACTAAACATAAAGCCAAGGTTGAGTGTCTAGAAAATTTTGGAAATCAGACACTAATTCAGGGAGAGAAAAGGGAGTTAAAGCCTAGACAAATTTTTGCAATGAAACTCAATAAGGCTAAAAAAAGGATGCCAAACATTTATCATCAAAATAAATGAAATGGAGGAATCTAAGGAACTATCAATTGAATATTACCCTTTCCTTAAGAATTTTCATGATGTGTTTCTAGATGAATTGTCAAGATTGTGATTTCCCTCTTGATATCATATCTGGATTAGAACTTCAATCTAAGATACTGTATAAAATGATAACCACTAAATTTGTTGAATTGAAGGATCAACTCTAAGAAGTGTTGTCCAAAGAGTTGATTAGATCAAGTGTGTCACCATAGGGTTCACTAGGTGTCTTCGTCAAAAATAAGGATGGTACTCTTTGACTTTGAATTGATTATATAATGTTGAATAATGTGACTATCAAAAATAGGTATCCACTACCTCGAATAGATGATATTTTCAATCAGATGTAAGGAACAATAGACTTTTTTAAGATTGATATTAGAGTAGGATATCATCTATTAAGGATAAAATATGAGGATATTGTAAATATTATGTTTAGAACTCATTATGGGCACTATTATTTTAAAGCGTTACCTTTTGGGTTGGTGAATGCTCCTGTAATGTTCATGAATCTCATGAATAGTGTGTTCAAATATTATCTAGATCATTTTATTTTTATCTTTCTAAATAACATTCTTATATATTCTAAGGATGAAGTAGAGCATATTGAACATCTGGAATTGGTTTTGCAACAATTATGAAAGCACACATTGTATGGCAAGTATCCAAGTGTGTATTTTTAAAAAATATGGTGCAATATCTAGGACATATTATCTTGGCAGATGGTATTTTAGTACATCCAAATAATATACGAGCTATTATGGAGTGGTCGTCACCAAATAATGTCCACAAGGTAAGGAATTTCATGGGACTATTGGGCTATTATAGGAAATACATTTTTAATTTTTATGAGATAGTTAATTAGATTAATTCTTTGTAGTCTAAGAGTAATTTTTTTATCTGGTTAGATAAGTGTGAAGTAGATTTTTAGGAATTGAAAATAAGGCTTACTTCAACACCAGTATTAAGACTTCCTGATCCTAAAAGTCAAATTTTTAGTGATCACAGATGCCTTAGGGGATGGACTAGGAAGAGTCCTTATGTATGATGGTGTAGTGATAGCCTATGAATCAAGAAAGCTAAAGCTTTATGAGGTGAACTATGCCCCTCATGACCTAGAACTTGTAATAATTGTTCATACTTTGAAGTTTTAGAGATAATATTTGTTGAGAAAATCATTTAAGGTCAAGACTAATAACTTGGGACTCAAATACATCTTCACCCAACCAAATCTAAATTTTTGTAAGAGATGCTAGTTATATTTTTTGTCCAACCATGGCTCAGATATCAATTATATCAATATTTGTTGGAAAAATTGTTTGAGCTCAAGACTGATAACTTGGGACTCAAATACATCTTCACCCAACCAAATCTAAATGCTTGTCAGAGATGCTAGTTAGATTTTTAATCCAACCATGACTTAGATATCAATTATATCAAAGGCAAATAAAATAGAGTAATCGATGCCTTAAGTTGTAGAAGGTACATAGAAATCATGGCTACTATCAAGAGTACTTTCAAGGATCGAGTGATCAAATTTTCATCAAAAAATGAATTCTATGATTAGGTTAGGAAAGCATTAGCTTAGAATGCTCAAAATCCTAGGCATAAAGGATACATAATAGAGAATGATGGTCTTTGAGTGATCAAATTTTCATCAGGAAATGAATTCTACAATTAGGTTAGGAAAGCATTATTTGAGAATGCTCATAATCCTAGGCATAAAGGATACAATGGAAGAATGTATGTGCTAGATTAGGAGAATTTGAGGTGAATAGTGATAAAATTAATACACAATGCCCCATATTCAAGACATCTAGGAGTAACCAAGATTATGGTAGAGCTTAGATGACTTTATTTCTAGAAAGTAATTTATAAATATGTAGTGGACTTTGTGTCATGTTGTCTGGAATGTTAGCATGTGAAAGCTGAACATGTGCATTCGACTGGATTGTTGTATCCACATGACATATCAAAATGGAAGTGGTAGGTGATCAATATGTACTTTTTCCAAGGTTTACCATTGTCATAGAATAGGCATGACATGATCTTGGTTGTATTTGACAAACTAACCAAGGTATCACATTTTATACTAGATAATTTGATATATGATACACTTAATCTTACAAAGAGATTCATAAAGGAAGTGTATCAATTAAATATATTTATAGAGAATATAATTTTGGATCATGATTTGAGGATGACTTCTAGGTTTTGGTTAACTCTAAATTCAACTTTAGGTGTACAACTAAACTTTAGCACTACATATCACCCACAAACTGATGGTCAAATTGAGCAAGTTAATCAAGTGTTAGAGGATCTTCTTCATATGTATTGTATGGATCAAAAATAAAAGTGGGAGGAATATATTTCATTTGTTAGGTTTACTTACAATAACTCATACCAATCTAATTTAAAGATGGCACCATTTAAAACACTGTATGGAAGAAGGTACAAGACACCAATCAGTTATGATAAGTTAGAAGATAGGGCAGTCTTTAGACTTGAGATGATTTTAGAAATGGAAGATCAAGTCAGATTAATTAGGCACAAATTGGCCAAGGCTAATGATAGATAGAAGATTTATGCTAATATGAAGAGAACTACTAGGCAATTTTTAGTAGGTGATAAAGTGTTTTTGAGGGTTAAGCCATAGAAGAGCTTGATTAAATTTGGGAAGTCAATGAAACTTTCATTGAGATATGTGGGACCCTTTGAAGTTTTAGAAGTGGTCAATCCTGTAACGTATAAGCTTGAATTTCCAATAGCCCTAACTCTATTGCATAATATTTTCAATGTATCTTATCTTAAAAAGTACATAAATGATCCTTCACATACATTGGATTGGAATACTTTGTAAGTTTTAGATCCTATGGTGTTCATGGTAGAACTAATCAAAGTAATTGACACACTCAAACTTCATTGGTATAATAGAGAAGTGTCATAGTGCAAGGTTTTATGGGATCAATGCTCTGAGGTTAGTGCTACTTGGGAGGACTATGATGAGTTCTACAAGATATTTCCACATTTGTTTACTTAATTTAATGTTTCATACTATGTTATTTTTTTTAAATAATATTTTTTATTCAAAACTATTATTTGAATAAGTGTCATTGAGATGATGATCAGCTTTAAGAGGGAAGTATGTCACATCCTGATTTCTCACTAAGCTAATTTACCTGATTATCCATAGATTATTATGGTTATTAAATTGATTAATTACTTTTTAAATAAGTTGTAAGTCATATGATGTTATGGGATAATTTTATGTTGCTTTGATTACATTGATATGAGTTAGATGTAATGTATATTATTTACATTAAGATCATGTTAATTTGTTATTACAACAATATTTTATGATATATATCATGATGTTATGGGCTAAATACCTTCTTGTCCTGAGTTGGATGTGAGAGAGTTTCATCCCTCAGAGCATGATGGAGAGAGAGCATCATCAGAGAGGATGATGTAGATGGAGGTATTGGGGGACGACAAAGGAATGGCTAGAACCCATGCACACATCATATTATAAATTACGCATCATATGCATTGTGTGGATTATTAATGTTAGTACTTTTTTATGTTATTTATATTTAGATAACTAATTATGTGTGTTAGTTGTGTGTTATCTTAGTTTAATACTTATGTGAAATTAATCATATGTGATTGCATTGTGGCTATTATACGTAGATTTAATGTATAATGTTGTAATACAATTATCTCATGTTATTTTATTCATAATTGTTAATGCATATGAGAATATAAAATATATGTGAATAGTATCTAATTACTATTGTATATATACTAACCATAATGTCTTTACAATGTTTTAAAACATTAGCTTTTTATCATAAGATATTTAAGAAATATCAATATATGGCTTAAACACCTTATTATATATGGATAACAAAAGACATAGGATATTCTATATAACGTAGTAAAAACATAATGATTATGTTGTTATAATACTATTATGATTGATATAATAATTGTCCAAAATACCAATTACTGTTTAAAAAGTATCATCAAATTTATAGTAGTTACATTATTATTAAAGTCATGATGTTATCTTTACCAAGTTATTTACAAAATTGTATATTATCTTAAAACTATCCTAAGTATTAAACCTAGTCACTATGCACATGCATAGAATACGATAATGTTAGAAGTGTTAGTTATCATTGTGGAATAATTTTAATAGTGGACTTTTGTGTGGGATACACGAGAATGTAATGTGAAAAGGTCATGCAAGATTTAAAGAGAATAAAATGATGATAAAGGAATTGGGGGAAGGTTTGAGATAAATTAGGGATTTTTCATGGTTTAGTCAAAAGAAGTTAACTATGTTGAATTTTAGTTTGAATGGATAGTCCAGATTATGCATGAAGACTATGAACTATGAGATAACAATTGCATGCAAGCTTGAGTTGAGGAAGAGAGACATAAAAATTATGATAAGAGGCAAGTTGAGGAAGAGAATGGCATAGACAGAGAGGAGAAGATAAAGATCAAAGCAAAGGAGAGAGATTTCTAGTTCATACAGTTGTAAATTGGAAGCTATATACGTTTGGTGATGTATTTTAATTATTATTTGAATTAGGGAAAGAACTATGAATATATTACCTTTTAGGGTTTTTGGAATTTATTTGCATTTTAAGATTGATAAAGGTTTATCCCTATGGATGGCTCAACCATCCACATAACTAAACCTCTGTTCCCTAAATCCTTATAAAAGGAAAGAAAATTCTATGTGTATATCGAATAGGGTTTAAATGGATTTATTGTTGAAATGGAAAATGAACTAGCTTAGGAAATTTAGAACCTGAGCAGATGTTTGATATATATAAAGACTGAGTATATAGATTTAATTCATAAATCTTCTGTAGTTTTGATAAAAATGATGTCTAAGCCGAATATATGTTTGAACGGGTTTACAAATAAATTATGTATACTACTGATTAGTGTTAGCATATATATAAGATGATTGTCGATTTGGGGTTAACATGTATATATATGGACGGTGTGCTTTTAACATTTAACATAATGTGTGTGTGTGTGTGTGTGTGTGTGTGTGTAAATAATATAAACTATGTATTCTTGAAAATTCTAAACAGGGTATATTTATATATATGGATCATGTGCATATTATTACATGAAACCATGAGACTATATATATAGGAACATAGTATAATTATTAATCACATCTGTGGAAATATATATGTGGACTGTGAATGAAATTTGATAATAAAAAAATGAGAATATATAAATATGAACTGTGTTTGGTTATTATTTAAAATAGTAAAGGAATATAGGTTGAATCGAGAGTATATACTTATGAGTTGAGTGTGAAAGTTAAGTTTGTGTTTGTTAGCTAGCTTGGGTTGAGGGAAATTATAGAACTATCCTAGAATGGATAGGGTAAGTGATTAAGTCTTATCTAGCTCAGTATAGAAATTTGTGTTTTGAGTTGACTATATAACCTTTGAGATATTCATTAACATATTTAGGGGATCTTCAAACATATTAAACAAGTAATATGACTTTAATTGTTATTGGGTTGGTGTTCATGGTTCAAACTATTTATAGAAATCGTTATTACATTTTAAAACACAAGAGTTTTAATATGTAGCAAGTCGATAGGGTTGATATTGTAATAATATATATGATATATATTGAACCAATTCATAGACTATTGTGAGGTCCAAATACATAATGACATTGTGCAAGTGTTTGTATGTTATAATTGAATGTTGATTTGATTTGATTTTTTTAACACTTATATTAACCTATAATATGAATTAAGAGCTAGATATTGTTTTGAATTGTCTATTAACTATAGTATTCTATTTATTAATAATTCAAGATTATTAATCTCTTATGTTGGATCATTTGTGAATATAAAAGTTTTAATGGTTGTTGAAATCATATGAAGTTCTTGTTTAGAAAAATATAAATGACTGTTTATATTTTTATAGAGAATTTATATACTAGTTGAGTGGACATATATATGAAATATATCGATATGAGGACTTATATATATATATATATATATATATATATATATATATATATATATATATATAAGTCCTCATATCGATATGTTTCATATATATGTGCACTCATATATATATATATATATATATATATATGTATATATATATATATATGTATATATATATATATATATATGTATATATATATATATATATATATATATATATATATATATATATATATATATATATATATGAGTGCACATATCTATGAAATATATCGATATGAGGACTTAGGTACTCATAGATATATAGCATATATATAATAATACATTGGGAGGTGTGCCTATAGTTATAGTTTTATTGACTATTAAAAACAAGTCAAAATCTTGAGGGATAGGAAGCTATAACTATATGCATAAAGTCTCCTAAAAATATAACAAGACATAGAAATGAAAGATTATGTTCATGTAAGGTATGACTTGGTGTACGAGTTATTTGATTCTTAGAAATTATTATGACTATTTATTTGTAATTAATTAATGTGTACATAAAAATATCAGACTTCAATATTATTATTATCTTTTTATATACTACAATTGAATTTCTTACAAAAATTAGAAAATATGTAGTCTAAGTATATATTGTACTCAATTGGTATAAACTATACTTTTTATGCTTATTATTTATGTGATAAATAATATAGTAGAGATTCATTCATACATTTGATGGACTAAATATATGCATTGTGATTATTCATGTATTGTAGCATGTTTTATACTTTTAGTAGGAAATAATCTATATGAATTTGTTAGTTATATTTATATTAACCAAATCTCACATTGTTGGTACTCAGTAAGCAACGAAATAGACTTCAATAGCTTACTTAGCATCACCAATGCCACATGAAAGTAATCTGATCAAGTGGTATGTATGAATTTGGATGATCCTAGAGATCCATAACTATTTAAAATTTTTGGCCAAAGTAATGTTTAGTTGGCCATTTTCATTTCATATGTATGATTTACATGTTTTTGAAATATCATGTTAGAACGCATTTTCTTTATGATAAACATCATGTATTAGAAATATTATAGCACATGGGTACTAGCTCATTTTTTAGATTCTTGCACCGTCACTATCTACCCATCCATGAAGGGAGGGCCATTTCATAATTGGGGAATTATGAAGGGGATCGATGGTCTGTGGTTGGTATTGAAAAGTACTCGGATGATGTTTTCCTTCCCCATAGTAGTACTTATTTAGAGACTACACTTGAGATTATCAGAGATACTAGAGTTTGTGAGACTCATGCTCTATAGAGCCTTGTATCTTGTATTGTATTATTATTGGAACATTATGTCAGTTGGCAATTTAATTAATTACTCATTGTACATTGACAATAGTGGTTATATTATTGTACTAGTCATGGCTAGAAACATGTAATTATTTTCTTATGTATTTATGTTTTGTTTCATGTGATGCTAGTAATCAGTAACTAAAATATGTTACATGTTTAATCTATACTTAACATACCTAGTATATATTCTAAGATCACTAATTATATTCTCATGGTGTAATCTAATGAAAAAACACGTGAAATATATTTTAAGAAAAGCAAAATTAGTACGTTATTCTAGTAGATTTCAGTGGGAATGTTACACACCACCACATGGGGAGTTCTTCTTCAATAGACTCAACCATGTTGAAATCACCATAGAGGATTTAGTGGGCATTTGGAAGATAATATACCAACCATATCCATATCAAGATATGTTCCACAAAATCATTAGACACATATAGGTTACTAAGGCTAATGATGCGACTATCAAAGTCAAAAAGAATCCAGACCACCCAATGGGTGGGGTTCGACCCCCAAGAAATGATAAATTGAGAAAGCTCAGGTGCCAAAAGGGTGACAACACCACCATGGATGGGCTCATAATAGGTGGCTTGACAAAGGTCCCCAAGCCAAATAGTGTGAGTAATAGACTAAAGGAGGAAGGTAGAAATTTTAACTTCTTGCATGTAAAAAAAATTATTTTAGAGAAATTCTAACAATTTTTCCTGATTGTATAATTACATGTCAAATCAATGAAACCTCTAACATTCCATGAATAAAATAACATTGATAACTATAAAGATTCATATAATTTCCTTCTTTAAGGTCTGAGAGGGCTACAAAATGATTGAAAGCTGAACCAGGAAGGGAAAACTCTCCTAGCTTGAAAAGTTGCCTTTTGTTTGGCACATAGTCCTCATTCTAAGAATGTGAGGGGATACAGTAGTGATAAAGAATAAATTTTCAATTGAGAGTCATGATACTAAGCTTGGAATCTAAAAAATTCTCCCCCAAAGGGGGCTATGAAGATGGAGTTGTAGGAGCAGAAGATGGGGAGGAGACAAGATGGGCAATCACTTGAGGTGAATATGAGATAGGAGGTGGGGGTTTAACTTGTGTAGGCATAGGTGACTTACCAAAGTAGATTGAAGAGCTCAGACCCCATGTGGGCTGGTAAAGAATAGACTATGGTTTGACATTACCACGGGCTGAATTATGTTTCTTATTGGCAACTGTCATCCACTCGTCATAATTTTCATTCTAGGGTTTTGACTCAGACCAACTTTTTACTTGAGGAACAAAAGAAGTAGCGACCATTAAATGATATTCTCTAATCATATGGTCCAAGGCCTAGCACTATAAACAAGTTTTCACGAGGTTAATATACAACACACGCTATGTGAAGTTATTATTACCCACTTATATCTCAATGGACTCCTTAAGATCTTTGGCTAGGTCTATTTCTATACAAACCCTTCTTTGTGGATATGTTATATATAAATTTGGTTATTCATGGAAAATAAACCTCCCTATAGGGCTTAACAAGTTGGTCAACAAAATTCCACAGAAGAAGAGGTAAGCCCAGAAATTCTATCTAAACTAGGATTTTAAGTTTGGCTTGTTCAAAGACTTGAAAGTCTTGGGTCCAATGCAAGAAAACAATCAACATGTTGTGGATAAACCAAGGACCATGGCTAATAATAAATTTTTAGTATTTAGGGTCGGTGAAATGAAATAGGAAGAAACATTTGGTAAGGTTTTGGACCCCTTCCATTTTCACACCATGGCCTTGCCAATGGTTGAGAACCCACTACTTTAATAGGCTCTCTAGAGGGACTCAACCCATAAAATTATTGAATAGAATATATTTTAAAAAATAATTATAAGCTTTATCAAACTTTGGTAAATACAAAACAACACCAAGTAGTGGGGTATTTGAGTTAGAACCAATATCTCGTCATAGACCTTCGAAACAAACTTTCGAGCTTGTTTCGGTGCCATTGATTCTCAGGCTCCCACCAGCTATCCCTACATCAAATGACGTAGGAATGGTGGTGGTGGCCATTTAATAAAGGGAAAAGAGAACCAACCAAAGGGTGAAATGCCAAACAAACTCAACACAATAAATGTGCCATCAAAATAGAATTAGTCCTATCTAGATCTATGGTAGATCGGTGGTGTGATAGATGGGGAAGGAAACCCTGATAGCCTACATACATCTAGCGCTCCATATGGCTCCCTTCAATCTGACCCTCTTTTGAATAGTGTAGATTCGATTACCCATCAAATTTAAATCTGGGTGCATGTGATACACTGATAGGTAAATGAAAAAATATATTAAAACTTAAATAATATGCATTGAAATTGTTGAAATTGTATACAAATTAAAAATAAACAAAAGTCGAATTATATATATCCTCCCAAAGATGACATTTTCTCCAAAATTAAAATTTTAAATAAATAAAAACTACACATATAAGGTTGTTTTAAAATTCTATGAGTAATATCGAACAAATAAATTCACCTTATGATTAATAGATATATTTAATGATATTAGAATAGTTTTTATTGTAAATGAAAACAAATGTACTTAGAATTATAATTTTAAAAAATATAATATTTTAATAAATTACTGAACAAAAAGAAAGATATAAAATTACATATGTTGGTTACACCTAAGATCACATCTTAGTTTCGTCTACGGATTTAAATATGCCTTCTCCGCCCCAAATCCATGGTCGTCATGTGCACACCTACATAAATAATCCATATTTCATTAAAATTATTTTTTAGTGTTTTTGTTGTTAACGCATGTACAAAAGAAAAAATAAACCAGAAAAAAAATCGTACTTTGTACAATATAAAAATTAAAATAAACCCTAAATTAATAATTCTAATCACAAATATAAACTCTAAAAATGCATCCCTATAATATGTGCCATTAAGCATTTCATGACCCCAATAAGGATTACCCGCTTTTCAAATAAGGATCCTTATTCGTGCACTAATCTATTTAACCAGTGGCTTTTTAAACAATCAACTTGGAATGCTTATGCCTCATCAATTGAAGCAAGTAGGGATTATGTGAATGTTACATGGTAATTTGGCATTTAAAGACAAATATAAGCAATTTTGTTACTGTTCCTTTCATAAGCCATTAACTTAGTTCATATTTTACGTAACTACAGGGCTAAAAAAACTACATACTCAAATTAAATAACAATACACAAATGGCAAAAATTTATGTGCCTAACTTGACTCGTCTCAACTAAAGAAATCCATATGTAATTCAGAACAACGAGAAAAACATGTCTCTTAAAGTTGCCAAAACCCGTCTTACATATGTTTTCTATCTTTCGCTGCTTGAGATGGATGTGGTGGTCTGTGAATATTACCGAAGATATTATTATCTTGATAAAAATGAATACTTGGGTTTTGTGACGGTAAATGAGTTTGAAATTGTTGACTTAGAAAACCCTATTGTTTGTTATCCCCATGGCATGGGACATGTTATAACATTATTCCAAACAAGTGTAACCATGTTATTGTACTATCTTGGCTATTGTAAAATGGGTATTCCAACACACATTTGGATCTAATTAAAATTTTGTGGGTTTCTATCCCCTTGATTTGCATTTGATGGTGGTAACTAAGACTGAACTCATGTGCATCTGATTAAAATTTAGTGGCTTTTGACTAATTGAGACCCACCATCTACATAGTTAGGTTTTCCAACATTTCAAGCCATAAAAGCAATGGCCGCCTGAATGCTACTTTTTTGTGTAAGTTGTCCCAAGAAAACGAGATGTATGGCAATTTTAGGAAACCCCATAAGATTGACACTCATGCATTATTATTCTCTATTCTAGTTGAATTTTCCAAAGGTTATTCCTCCCCATTTTCACTTAGCCTCATTGTATCTCCTCTAAACATCCCAAGCTAATTACTACTGTACATTTTCATAGAATCTAAGCCTTGGCTCAAAGCACTAGCATTATCATCTCCATCATCCTCATATCTCTTAAGGTTTGTAGTAGTTGGTTCCTGATCATCATTTAACCTTTCATTACTATAAATAAAACTTTACACTTTCTTAATTCACTTATAAGTTTGAAGTACGCTAGGGATTCAGATTTCTAACCACATAGTTGAGCTAGACTTTGTCATAATATTGTCAAAGAGGACATGTAACCTCATATATATTATTTTATTATATTGTTAAGTCAATAATGATGATGATGATGATGATGATGATGGATATCTAATTATAATATATTATATTTATAATTAATATATATAAATATAGCCTTCGTAATTTTAATGTTTTTTTTTCATGTTGTCGATATTGCAATGTTGATTCGAGGCACACATTGATTGTGGATCCCTACTACAATAAAATTAGTTATCTTAACATCTACATCCACCCATGACAATAGAAAATGAATAGTTAAAGATGTTTTTACCTTGCACACTATAAATCCCTTTATAATGAGTGTAAGTCATGTCAATCTTTTTGTTGCCTTGAATCTAGGTATGGTGTACAATATGGGCTCTCGAGGGTACGCTATCATTACCCCTCAGCATCGTCACCCAACTCACTTAGAAATATTTCACCACTTGCATGTTCTTTATGGCCTTTCCCTTACCCATTACTTATCTAGTGCTCAAGCTCATCATGAAACAAAATGCTTGCTCCCCACAAAACATTACCAATCATATGAAGAAACACAACCTCATTTTCCCCAGTCACATCCACCATAAATGTAAGATTATTATTACTTAACCCTTCATACTCAAAAATTGAGATGAGGTCGATAGTCATAAGTTTTGAGTGAGATACAAACCCTGATTTACAACCCATCTATTTACCAAAACAAAAAATTACATCGACATAATACTACAACCTCTTCATTTTCTAACCACTGACATGAAATTTAATAGTTTATTTAATGTGGTCTAATTATTGATTTTTTATTTATCAAAACTAATGTAATTATGTGGATCTCATGTTTAATTTTTAAAATCTATTACAGAATTGGTCTTTTTATTAAAATGTAAAAGGAAATCAAACTTATTTCATTGTCCTAGAATTCATACTTCTTTGAGTGAGGATGACTAGGGTATGGTTATAGCCATTATATCTATAAAAGGGATTAGAAAAATTGTAGTCTATAAAATGACATATAAAAATCCATTGACATGAAAACCACATTACAAATGAATTGATCTTCATCAATAGTAAAAGACACCTAACTCACGTTCTAATGAATCCCCTCTGCCATATCAACGAATAATAATACCACACCTTCATACTAAATGCATTGGCCAAGCATTGCAATGATTTGATCCCATGACTCGCTTCACACTTTCCACCATAAATTTTGAAATGCATAATTGTAAAAAGGTTTTAACGTCCACCTATAAATCAACTTCATAGAAAGGTAAAATTATTGGTTAGTTGGGAAATAATAACGAATGGTGATAACAGTTAGCTCCTTGGCTATAACATGATTTCACCAAATTTATCTTGAAATAAATATTATTATTAGATAATTTGAAGTTGGCTTCTCTTTTCATCTCTTTTATTAATATTGTTGATTATAATATTAAATTTTATTTATATAATATAATATCTATTTTAATTATAAATAATAATATTATGATATTCTTTTACTTAATGAACTTTTTTAAATAAAAATTTAAGTAGTATGAATGTAATTAAAATCATTTTATTCGATTCCAAGTTAAAGAAAATTCTTATTTATTTCATACGATAGCATTTTGTTTAAAGCTTTTTTATTAAATGACATCTTATCGCATATAAATCAATTTGTACTCAATTTATTATTATTTATAATCATTTCATGAAATGTGAGGTACCTAAACAAAGAATGGGCTTGAATGAATGTACTTAATGAATCAACGAGAGATTTTAGTGATGTTCACGAGACCAACAATACATAGGAACCAATCATCAAATTTTTTAACACCTCTATAATAAAATAATACCCTGATGATAGTTCATGGAGTGTGAACCGAAACGTCGGTAAAAAACTTTAACACAATCTGTTCCAAAAATTCTCAAATTCATTCAAAATAATAATGTTTAGTTTAACATTCATAATAATATTAAGAGTTAAAATATTACACGACATCTAGATATTCCAATCAGTATCATTCAAACACTTTGTAAATATAATGAGTAGTCCATATTTACTTATTAAACAAGAAAAACATGAATGGCTCATCTCTCTCTCTCTCTCTCTCTCTCTCTCTCTCTACACACACACACACACACACACACACACACACACAAAACTGAGAATGGCCCTCACTGAGATGTCATCCATATAAAAACTTATTTATTGACACATACATCACATTTAAAAAAAAACCCCTTCTGGTGTTTGATTGTTGAATTTATTTACTTCCATTGGATATTCCACACCTGTACTCATCATATTTATTCCTTATAATGTTAATAAATTTTATTCAATGTTAATGTGCCTTGTAACAAATTAAGACCAGGAGCTACATTGCATGAGAGTTTAATTCATGGGTGATGAAGCTTAATATAATTATAGGTGGTAGCTTGAGTCCTGTATTGTAACAACAATTGATAAAATCTTGGTTAATTACCATTCGCTTATTTGTGAATAATTTCAGTGTGGTTACCAAACCATTATGGGAAATTATTCTTCATTCAAATTCTCAAAGCTAATATATTCATGCTTTCAAAATAAACTTTTTCCCATACGACCTAAATTTGATGATTCATCCATAAATGTGTTTGAATGGGTAGTAGAGTGTCTTCAAAACTACCATCTATATTTGTTTATATACCTCCACATTACTCAGTTGTGCATAACATCCACCTATGGAAATATAGGCATTTTTTAAAAAATAATTAAAGCCTCATCGAAACAACATTTATTTTTTAATCATGTCATTCCATGACAACGCATTTATGTGACGAATATTTTCAAAAATTCCTTACAACTTATTCATAATATTAATTTGGGATAGGCTTCAAGTATGTTTTCAAACTCTAACTGAGCATATTCATTCAAAATTTGATGATTAACCTTGTTATTTGCCCTGTAAACTTTCGATGAGAGTTATTAGTTCAACATTTCCCTTCATATGTTAGGTAGGATGATAACTACATACCATCATATGGAAGCGCATGTAATGGCCATAAAATTAACTTATAGGATGAAGAATCCCATAGTAATAATCAAAATAAAAACACTGATGATTGCATCATATCATTCCACTTTCCCTATTAAAATTCATTACTCATCTGTTTAACTCTAAAACAAACATAACACTTGATTTGGATCTTATTATAGCCCCTAACATGATAGACACTTGGATATTAAGAGGCTTATTATGTTCACTGTCAATTCACTAACCTTTTCATGAAAATCAAAGGGATTTTGTCTTTTGACTCATTGTGGGAATACAATTACCCATTCTAATTGGTTCTTCGACTGCTCTTGGGTTAAATATCTTTACATTGATTTGCACTCATTCACATTACAAATAGGGATGTGATTTGACCCATGCTATATTATTCATAGATGGATTTAATTTTATTTGTATATATATATATATATATATATATATATATATATATATATATATATATATATATATTTTAATTTTTAAAGTAAATTAACATCTAGAACAATTAAATCAGGTTTAGTAACATACAAAAACACCAAACTTAGATCCCTAGAAGAAAGGGTAAGGCGATAAAGAACATGGAAGTATTGAAATATTTCAATGTGTATTGGGTGGTGATGGTGAGTGGCAATGAAATATTTCAAGTGTTGTTCTAAAATGTGAATGACAACACCACCAAATCATTGTTTCATTAGTGACTTGGTTTCTTGTTATGTTATCTCTTGAAAATTTATTTTTTAGAATAGTTATATTAAAAAATAATAAATACAATAATATTATACATTAATATTATATTATAGTTTTAATATAATATATAATATACAAGATGCAATTTTATGTTTTTACAAGGTGTGGTTTTGTAAAACATAAGAGTGTAAATTGGTAGTCATACCTCACTTGATACCCATGAGCATTTCCTCCATCTCACATTTTGTGCAGATAATGGTAAGTAACAATAATCATATATTTCTCATACAGGTGATAATACATAATGAGATTGTGTGTTCCTTCATATGACATGTCAATGAGCTTTGTAGGGAGGAGGGTTAGGCAATACAAAACATGTAAGTGGTGAAATATTTCAAGGTGAGTTAGATGATTATGGTGAGGGGAAATTAGCGAGTATTTAATGTGATATTGGACACCATAGAGCTCATATCATATACCAAACCTGAATTTAGGTTAGATATTAGATTTATATGATTTACACATATTGTAAAAGGTTATGTATCTTACAAGGTGGAAACATATTTGATTGGCCATTTTCTATTGTTAAGTGTGGATGAAGACATCATGATTATTTATTTGATTGTGACAAGGCTCCACATCTAATGAGTGGCTTGAATATATATATATATATATATATATATATATATATATATATATATATATATATATATATATATATATATATATATATATATATAACAATGTTATTTATATGTAGATAAGACATTGAGGTACAAGATTTTACTTTGTATCTTATGTTCATCCATGATACAAATATATAAACATCTAGGGAAATTAAATTAGGATTAACAACATATAGAAACACCAAACTTAGATCCCTAAAAGAAATGATAAGGTGTTAAAGAACATGCAGGTGGTGCAATATTTCAATGTACATTGGATGGTGATGGTGAGGGGAATTGATAAGGTATTTTAGTTGATGTCATAAAATAAGGGTCCCATATAAAAATATAATATTATATATAATATAATAATGCAATATAATAGTAGCATCAATGACCATGTTATCATTTGGAAGACTATAATCTTTCTCTGCAGTGACATATGGATAACACTTATCCCATATAATTGACACATACACATGCAACTACATTAAATTTTAAATAAAATCAAGGTGGTGACATATTTGATTGGTTTTTTTCTATTGTTAAGGGTGGATTAGGACATCATGAGAGTTGATTTGATTATGGCAGGGCTCCACATCTCATGTAAAACTCGAATGAGTGATGAAATGTTATTGATGATGGGACAAGACATTGAGGTCCTGGAGTCTATCTTATAAATTCCATTCATCCATGATTCCAATATACTGACACCTAGAGTAGTTACATCATACTTAACAACATATAAAAACACCATACTCAGACCCCTAACTCAATGAACCCTAGGAAGATACACATACAAAGTTTAATAAAATGTCACATCAATCAATTCAATTTCAAATTATAGATTTAACTCTGATCAACCTCATGAGGTTTACCTTATCTATTTTATAGATTATGTTCATCCATGTTTTGAAAATATTAACATCTATATCATTAAAACAAGCTTAACAACATGTAGAAATGCCAAATCCAGACCCATGGAAGAAAGGGTAAGGGCATATAGAACATGTGAGTGGTAAGTTTTTTTAACATGCATTAGGTAGTGATGGTGAGTGGTGATGATAGGGTATTTTACGTGATCTCATATGCTAAGGGGGAATATTATACACCAAACCTAGATTTAGGGTAGTAGTTGAATTTACATGTCCTGCATCACCCATTGCAAAGGAGTATGTAGCTTGCAAGATGGTGATATCTCTTATTTATAATTTTCTATTGTTGAGGGTGGATGAGGATGTCATGAGATCTAATTTGATTGAAATAGGACTCCACATTTGATGTGCAGATCAAATCAATGATGTAATGTCACTAATGTGGGGACAAGACACTAAGGTCACAATGTCTATCTTTATGCTTCTATTTATCCATGTTACCAATATATTGACACCTGAAAATAAAAAATACATCCCTTATAGGAATCATTGCACCATTATAACAACTACTAGTATTTCTATTTTTGGTAAATTTGTATAGTCACGAATAAGATTTTATATTAATATAGGGAAAGGGCAAAGAAAAAATATTTTATAGATTAGACTTGTCCCTAACCCACCAAACTAATATTATTATTTTTAACAAAGTTGTGGGGGTTTAAGGATAAGATTCACCATAAATATAACATATGGAAGAAAAAACTCCTATATACTGTGTTATTGATCCGAGCGACAATTCAGGTGGCAGTTAATTCCTTGAATTCTGTATTATTTTAATGATCCAGGCGACAATTTGGGTGGCAATTAATTCCTTAAATTCTATATTATTTTAAATCTTCACTCGTTATTTCCTTGAGCTCTATATTGTTTTAAATCTTGGAAGTTGAATTGTCAGGTGACAGTTAATTCCTTGAATTCTGTATTATTTTAAATCTTCACCTGTTATTCCCTTGAGCTCTATATTGTTTTAAATCTTTGAAGTCAAACCACTCAATCTCCCTCGAGATTGGTGACCTTCCACATCCTCCCCATGCTTTCAAAATGTGTATAAATGAAGAGGTAATCCGAAGTGTGAAGACATACATCTCTTCCCAAAGATAAGCATATATTTGTACTGTGATCTTCAATAATACTAAATCTCTTCTCAGAGAATTCATTGTTACTATGTTATTTCTATGCTATTGAAATATTTATCAACCAAAACTTCTAAGTTTTGGATTAGTGGTATCAAAGTGGTTTGTTTTGAGAGTGTATGATCCCGAGGATGAGGTCAGGCTACAAGAAACTTGGGTGGGAAGCAACAGAGCTTCCAAACTTTCCACCTGTTCACTCCAAATGACTTCAAATGGCAAATGACATTGAGACATCTGATCCTTTCAAGGAAATGGTGAATGAAGCCCTCCAACGGCAACAAGTGTAGATGCTACAACAATTTGCCTAAATTCTTCAAACACTTTCGATGGGAAATTCTGGCTCTGCGACTACACTTCCTGGCTCCTCATCTAGGGAACATCTTTTTAGTGCACCAACACCCTTCAAGGTTTAGGGAAAATTTGATATGCCCACATTTGAAGGTAAAATCAATGCTGATGTAGTAGAAAATTGGTTGGAGCAACTGTCTTCCTACTTCTCTATAAATAAGTTCACCGATGGAGAAAAGATCACTTTTGATCTTTTGAAATCATCATTGCCCATGAAAAACTAGTGGGAAGTGTACAAAAAGAGGTTCAGTACAGATGTCATTGGCCTTGAGGTGGAACCTACCTGGGATGGTGTTTTGGAAGCAGTGAAAGAAGAGTACTATCCCATCGGAGTGTATGATGATCTGTACATACAATGGCAACAACTTCACCAAGGTAAGGACCAATCTATTCAAGATTACATAGACACTTTTCATTCTTTGTCTGCAATATTGGGCATTCAAGAAAGTGAGAAACATAAGACTCTCAAATATCATGGTGGACTATAATGGTACATACGGGGGGAAATGGAACTCTTCGATTTGGAAACCCTCGGTGAGGCATATAAATTTATAGTAAAGATTGAATAGAAGCATGGTAGATAAAATACAAAGAGTCAACCCTCAAAATGGAAAAGTGACAAGGAAGGTCAAACACGAGGCCAAAATTGGAAGCAAAAGGAGTTTTAAGATAAGAAATCTCAGAAGGGGAAGGTTAGAAAATGGTGTGATTACCACAAAACTAGAACTCACTCCAAAGAAGAATGTTGAGCCATCAAGTCATTGCTCTCTAAGTCACAATACTTGACACCTACTACTCTGCCTCATACACAACCCATAATCAAAGAGGATGAAGAAGAAATTGTAGATGCTGAGCCTGACACCATCGTTGCTTCATCACAGACCCATGAGGAAAGACCAAATGACAAAGAAATATTGTTTCACTCCAAATTATGGGTAATAGGTAAGCCTCTACATTTCATTCTTGATAGTGGGAGTCAAAAGAATTTAATCTCTACTAAAGTTATGAAAAGTCTAAATCTATCCATGAAGCCTCATCCAAAGCCCTACAGTATTGGATGGTTGAGTCCAGGGAGAGACCTTCATGTCACCCATCAGTGTCTCCTTTCATATGCTATAAAACCATTCCAAGATAAAGTCTTGTGTGATGTGGTCAATCTAGATGTTTGTGATGTACTCCTTGGTTAACCATTCATATATGAGCGACATGGCATCTATGAATCACGAACTTGAAGGATCACCCTCACTCTTGGAACATAGTGCTATAGGGTACCATAGGTACCACCTCCCACATCTGTCTCCTTGATCGGTACTAAGAAATGCAAGAGATTGGTGGAGAAGATAGAAATTTGTTCTCACGGTGGTCAAACCACAAAAATCCAAGAAGGCTGATGTTGCAGTCCTGACTACACAATCAACACAACAATAAAATTAGATAGGATGAATCACAGGAGAATATGATGACTTGTTCAAGTCACCCACAGGAGTTCCACTGCATTGCCAAGTAAAATATTCTATCAATTTGATCCCAGGATCACCCTTACCTAATAGTCCTATGTATCGTAGATCAATTTTAGAGAATGATGAGATAAAAAGATAGATTCAAGAATTGATCCAAAAGGGTCACATCAGGCCAAGATCTTCACCTTGTGGTAGCCCAATTGTCTTGGCACCAAAGAAAGATGGAACATGGAGGCTTTGCATTGACTACCAAGCCCTGAATAAAATCTCTGTGAAGAATTGCTACCCTCTCCCTAGGATTGATGACCTGCTGGACCATCTCTGTGGTGCAAAGTTATTCACCAAAATTGATCTCAAATTTGGTTATCACCAAATTCCCATCGATCCCACTGATGTCTGGAAGACTGCATTCAAATCTAAGGAGGGGCTCTTTGAATGGTTGGTTATGCCTTTCAGCTTAACTATCACACTTGCAACCTTCATGAGGATGATGGATGACATCCTACAACCCTTCACCAACTCATTCATGGTTTTATACTTAGATGACATACTCATCTATAGTATAACATGGGAAGAACATTTGCAACATGTTCGTAAGGTGCTTCAAACTCTTCGGGAGCACAAGTTGTATGCAAATCTTAACAAATGCACATTTGGGATGACAACAATTCAGTACCTTGAGTACATTGTGAATGAGGAAGGGGTCCATGTTGATCCAAAAAAGATTCAAGTTATTTGAGAATGGCCCACACCAAGGACCCTCATAGAGCTTTGCAACTTTTTGGGTCTTGCAAATTTCTACCATAGGTTTGTTCTTGGATTTTCACATGTTGCTTGGTCACTAACCCAAGTGACTAAAGGAGGAGCTAAAGCTACATTTCAGTGGGGTGAAATACAATAAAGGGCATTTGAGAATTTGAAGAATAGACTCTGCTTAGCCCCTGTTCCTACCTTGCCAAATTTGCATCAACCATTTGAGTTGATGACAGATGCATATGAATATGCCATGGGAGCTATCATCATGCAACATGGCCATCTTATTGCATATCATAGTGAAACTTTCACTGATATAGTTAGGAAATATCCAACATATGATAACAAGCTCTATGTCATTATGTAAGCCTACAAACAATAAAAGCACTACATCTTGGGGAAAGAGATGGTCATCCACATTGACCATAGACCATTAAAATTCATCCAGACACAAAGCAGACTACGAAATGAGAAAAGTGGGCCACATATCTTCAACAATTCCACCTGATAATCAAACACAAAAAGGGGAGCTCAAATATAGTGGTAGATTGTCTAAGCTGCCCACCAATTACTACACTTGTAATAGTTCTTGACCTGTGCAGACATGAGACTGCCACTTGGGGTGCTCTGTATGAAGCAGTTCCTACCTTTGTTGATACATATCAAGCACTTAAAAAAGGTGAACATGTTTCTAATTTCTATTTGCAATAAAATGTCCTCTGTCATATGGGGCACATCTGTGTTCCAATTGCAGAGCAACAAAAGATGATATGGGAAGCACACTTCAGTAGGACCGCTGAACACTTTGGTATCAAAAAGACATTGGCAGTTCTTCAAAAACACTTTTACTAGTCCCATATGCAAAAATATGTGGAAATATATCTCAAATCTTGCACCCCATGTGCAATAGCCAAGCCAACAAATAAGAAACAAGGATTGTATACGCCATTGCTAGAACCAACTAGGCCTTGGGAATCCGTCTCAATGGATTTTCCCTCAGGATTTCCCACTTCAAAACATGGCAAGGACTGTATTTTTGTGGTAGTTGATCATTTTTAAAAAATGGTTATCATGATTTCTTGTAAGAAAAATATATCTATTGAGGAAACTGCTCAACTATATTTTAGTCATGTATGGCTCCATTTTGGTCTCCCCAAGTCCATTGTCTTAGATTGAGATAGCAAGTTCCTGAGCATCTTCTAGTCCACTCTATAGAAGATGATGGATACTAAGCTGATAAAGTCCACAGCCTTCCACCCACAGACTGATGGTCAGACAGAGGTGGTAAACTAATTGATTGTTCACATGATTTAGATGTATCACTCCAAACATCCACGCACATGGGATGAGGGACTTCTTTTCATACAACATGGATACAATCAGGCGTTGCATAGCTCGACCAAGCACAACCCATTCCAAGTATGTTTTGGGTTCCAACCCATGACACCAATTGATATAGATGTTCCATTTTCCACCATGGAATACACATCTCATGGAAGATCTGAGGCAACAAAAGCAACAAAGTTTATTAAACAAATCCAACACATCCAACAAAAAATTCATGACATCTTGGAGAAGATGAATCAAAAGTATAAGCAACACCATCACAAACATAGGATTGCACACCATTTTGTTGTGGGTGACAAGGTTTGGTCATAGCTTCAAAAGGAACAGTTGTAGGCCCACATAGAAAGATTTAGCCTCTGTGATATGGTCCATACACCATCACCAAAAAAGTTGGTGAAAATAATTTTGAGTTGAACCTACCAGCGTATCTTGGTCTGCATCCAATATTCAATGTGGAGCTCCTCAAACCATATCACCCACCTCTATTGGACACTTCAGTTGTAGCAGAACAATTAAACATTGATGAGCTTGATCCACAGAGTTTTTATCTAGTGGAATAGGATCAGATTGTGGATACTTGGATGAAGACAACAAGAGGATGCTCTATTCCGCTCTATCGAGTGGTCAAAAGGGGCCAGCTTAGCCACCAAGGTGAGTGGCTCACAGAGAATCAAATCAAGACACAACTACCACACCTAATGGGGAACATTGAAACAATGGGGAACTTTGATTTTCAAGGAGGGAGGAATGATTTGGGTCACAATTTGGGTGGCAGTTATTTTTTCAAATTTTGTATTATTTTAATGATCTAGGCGACAATTCGGGTGGCAGTTAATTCCTTGAATTCTATATTGTTTTAATGATCCAAGCGACAATTCAGGGGGCAGTTAATTCCTTGAATTCTATATTATTTTAAATCTTCACCCATTATTTCCTCAAGCTCTGTATTGTTTTAAATCTTGGAAGTCAAATTGTCGGGTGTGACAGGACCTAAGTTCCCCAAAGCTCTGACACAACTTGTCAGATTTAAGAGCACACATGATTACCATTGTATAAGCAACTTAAGATGCAGAAATAACCAGAAGAACAAATAACTATCAATGAGAAAACACACAGAATATGAGAGCCAACACACAATTGTATTCAACTCATTACAAAGGAAATTACAATAAAGAGATCACACTCTTCTTCCACCACTGTGAGGCTTCCTCCTCAAGGGCTCCTAGTAATCTTCCCTCCTGAGTAATCTTCTCTCAATAGGTCACAACATAGCTAACACAAGCTATTGTTCACCTCATTGTACATCCAGTACAACCGAGTACGAACCGGTACTCCAAGTAGATCTCACCATGATCCTGCTCCTTGATGTATTGCTGTCACCTTGGATCCTGCTCCCCCGCCGATCTCCTTTTGACCCTCACATACACACACCCCTACAGACCAACCTAATCTTACTTATCACATGTAGATCTCCACCATGATCCTACAACACCCTGCATATCAAACCTAATCTTACATACATGAGGAATCCTACTTGATTCCACCATGGGAAGAACTCTCTAAGTTCCACACTTGAGTTCTACACTTAACAATACAGCCCATGAGTCTATTATATAGATCTCATGCATACAATAATTAGACTTACGACTCAAGACTTCAAACTAGTCTTCATCATGCAAACTACCCATTCACTTAACTGACTGTTCGTCAACAGCAGTTTTGGAACTGCCACAGGCTACCGACGTCGGTCCCTGTCTGCCTGGAGGTGACCGACGCCGGCCAATCCTTGCCGATGTCAATTGCTGTACACTGATCCCTGACCAATGTCGGTTGTGGCCTATCGACACCGGTGACTGCATACTCAACATCCTCCTTCTGTTTGCATCAAGGTGAAGCTTTTAGCTCCACACCCTAACAGGGTGATAGTTAATTCCTCGAATTCTGTATTGTTTTAAATCTTCACCCGTTATTCCCTCAAGCTCTGTATTGTTTTAAATCTTGGAAGTCAAACCACTCAATCTCCCTCAATATTGGTGACCTTCCACATCCTCCCCATGATTTCAAAATGTGTGTAAATGAAGATGTAACCTGAAGTGTGAAGACATACATCTCTTCCCAGAGATAATCATATATTTGTATTGCGATCAATAATACTACATCTCTTCTGAGAGAATTCATTGTTACTATGTTATTTATATGCTACTGAAATATTTATCAACTAGAACTTCTGAGTTTTGGATCACTTATTCACACAACATCAACATTAGTGTATTTACAATATTGTTTTGTTGGAAGGAAAAAGAGATAAAATGGCTCAAGTACAGGTCCTTGCTAATATTGATGATGTTGATTTTTCTAGTGTTGAATATGAGTGATGGTGCAAATGGAGTGAGGAGGAATCTACCATAAGGGCCACCAACACCAAGAGGAAAACCATCATATAACTTGAAAAAAGTACCCACCCCTCCCAAATAAAATATAATTAAGGTGAATATAATATCCCTAAATAACATAAGAAATAACCAGGGGAATAATTTATCAAGCCACAAACAATAAATTTACCTAAATAACATAGCTTATTTTTCAACCATATGGGAACCCATGATTAATATTGATTAGATTTGAAAAATAATTTGGTTAGATCCTTGTTGTATTAAGCCATTTTGTTTACACCAGTGTTATTTAGTGTTAAATTCTATATTACAACTAGAACAAATAGAATATTTTTTTTATGTGATATAGTAACAAGCTTCAAAAATCTCAACAATATTTTAAAAAAACATTTGCCTCTTCCATTGAAATGGATAAATGCAAGGATATATTGAACAATACCACATTTAATAAGTAGAATGATAGGCCATAGATACACATGCATGCCAAAACAATCCTAATCCAAAATTTTTAAGTCTATATATACACATGCACATTAGTGCATATAGGATAATAGATACAAGTGAGGGTCAAGACTCTAAGTGAATTGAAAGAAAGAGTCTAGTATTTATTTAAAACATAGAAATTGAATTGTTTAGAGTATAATTTCTTCTTCATATTACAATGTATCACTTAGTTTTGCTAATGAAAATTCATATAGGGATTAAGGTTTGCATCCAAAGATTTCTTGTTGAATCATATTGAGTGTCATTTTCTAAACTTTTTTAATAATATGAGCCTAAAATTAATGGAAGGATAACATAGGTCCTTTTATTACTCCATATATTTTTTAATGTTCTACAAGGTGTTGTGAGTTAATTATGGTTTTAAGGAAGGACAATGGTTTCCTATAAATGGATACAATATTAGAAATGGATAGATATATTTGGAGCCTAGGAGTAGAGGAATAAAATTGAAATATCAAATTTATATAATTTTTAAGTTGCCATGAATGTATTGGTATGGTTCTAGCAATGTTTAGGAAAGGAGTACATTTTTTTGTGAAAATTGAAAATTTTACAATTCACCACAATTTTCTAGGTTTTCTCTACCTTGTTATCTTGACTTGTTTTCATCCTTCGATCATCTAAAAATTTGGGACAGTTCAACATTCTTCTAGAAACCTATCTTTGCCATTTCAATTATTCTAGAATATTATTTATTATAACTTGGTCTGATTTCTATTGTTAGACTAGGGTATATCTTGGTACAATTAAATTTCACATGTTTATTGGTAGATATATTACATGTTGATTTAAAACCACTTTCCCATAAAAATAAATACCTATGTGTTATTTGATTATTGGTCTAAATTAGACGTCTTTGGTGCATTTGTGATCTTTTTTATGCCCTCTTCTTTATTCTCTCCCTTCCCTCTCTTCCTCATGTTGTTTCTAGTGGCCCCCAAAAATGTACAATATACATTTTTAGGAGATGTGGGTCTTTTTACTTTTTAGGATCCCCTAAGGCTTAGTGGTCCCATTTTGTTCATTTTTTTCAAATTTTATGTCTATTTGTGAGCCAATAGGGTCCTTAATTGAATTATATATGTATATAAATATAAAATATCATTAGCACATTATATCATGCAGAGAAGGCATCCATGAAAATAAAATAAATGAATAACTAACATTTATTTTTTCACTATTCTATTGAGCATTTACAAGTATTTATAGATAATTAATTGTAGAATTAAAGATCATAATAGAGAGACATTGAATTACACTAGAAATCTTGGTTAAATCATAATTGCATTTACTAGGAATGCTATCTTTAATTATTGTATGCCATTTAGGGGATTGATAAGTAGGTGATGCTTAAAACCTTGCTACCCTAAACATAGGCCCCACAATAGATTCCTTTCTTTATGTAGACACATAAATCTAGTCACATGTACTTGAAAATGTTAATTATTGACACATTTCAAACCACATGAATAACACATATATAAATGAATCTTACTCAACATTCCTATCAACCATTCATCTATCATGGGCTTAACCCTTTGTTTTCCATTACTAATATACAAAACTTTCTATATCAAATTATCAATCTATTTAAAAACACCTTCATATTGTTCGTAATAGAGGACAATTATCTTTGATCTCTCTAATAGATTTTCACTAAGTGGAAAAATGAGTAATGAGGTCCTGACCACTTATAGAAGTCTTGTCTCATGCTAAATAACATTTAGTTTTTGAAATTGAAAACATCCTTATTGGTCTTCTTGCATGTTTCACATGGTCAACCAAAAGGAATTGTCAAAATATTCACCTATAAATACATGCTAAGAATCATTCATTATCCACACTTGATATTCACTTTGTTCAAACATATACATTTATACACATTGATAAAAGCTTCCCTATTCTCTCCAAATTTTAAATCACTTACAAGGATCAACCATAAACCAAGTGAAGATCCTTCTAAATAAAGTCATTAGCTATCATTGTCAAGTATAAAATACATTTTATAGCTGCATCCACATAGTCATAGGAGCATAATTTTACAATCACTCTAGGTGGGATAATGATGTAGGTTTGATTTCCCTCCTTGGTATGTTGATATGTAGGCAATGGTCAATTATCAATGAGGTGATTGAGGCTAGCTCAACCTATTACACTCCCCTCTTTTCTTATAGATTTTTAAGCTATCAAAATTCCTTAAGGGTTTCAAAAAAAAGATAAGATGCACAAAAAATTTATACGTGGTTAAACCCTAATTTTAATATCTCATATTAATCAACATTCATAGGTGTAGAAGGCGCAACAATAATTTTTTATGCACAATCAATTGAGACAAGTCCATAGTCAACATAATCAAGTGAACTGTGTCATTGTCCACCAACAATGGACCTATCAATAAATATATTTTACTTTTGGACTTGTTTTTCATTTATATATTCTTTATTTCTATTTATTTTTCTATCAATAACCTATGATAGTCAATTGGTACAAGTCTACAGTCAACAAACTAGAACACACTAAGTCATTATCCACTTATAGTGGACCTATCTAGATTCTATTTTTGTTCTTGATTTTGATACTAAACCTACACAATCACCTATTCATCTAATTTTCACTTATGGATAATCAAAATAGTTAGTAATAATCAATGTGCAACCTAAGTATATTTATTATTAGTACTTTACCAACTTCAAACATTTCATATTTATCAATTTGTCAAAATCAAGATAGTTGAATATTATGTATCTTTAGCATTTTGATATTTACGAATTTACATCTATATAATTGCATAAAATTTTAATTGTTTTTTTATCAAAAGTAGGGTTTAAAATATTTTTGAATGCAAACTATTATTTTTGAGCCTTTAATTTATGATTTATTTTTAAATTTTGACTTTGTTTTCCTAGAAAATGTGTTGTGATAGTTTTAAATCTCATAGGAGTTGTTGTCCTAGGTAAAACAACTATCAATTTTAGCTAAGACATGGGGTGAGGGGTATTTACCCAATAATCAAAACATTAGACAAGACTATTCAAAGATTTTAGCTGCCACATAGTTCATAGTATATTGAAAACATCCAGGGTTTTATTTTGCATCGACAAGAAGCCTTTGGCCATTTGTTCTTGTAGTGAAATAGTAAATGGTTATCCCTAGGAAGTTACTCTAAACACACCCTAGAGATAGGTTAGTGTGGATACAAGAATGGTGTAATCATTTAAATTTAGTGCCTTAAATGTTGTATTTACTATTTATCATTGGAATCAATATATTTGAGAGCCTACAAAATAAACACACCCTTGACTAATTGTACCCATTTTTATTTTACACCTTTATCATTGCATTAACATGATCAACTATTTACTAACAATAAGTTGGGTGATTATTAAGTTCACTTTATCTTGGTTTATAAAACATAAAATGGATTATAAATATGCAACCCCTAATGATGTTCATTATTTAGATTTATTCTGCTATAAAAATGATTTATTTTGGGATAAGAAACTTAAAATACATAAGGCTAAAATCACTAATGTGAAATCTCAAGCCCCAATCAATTCCACTTCGAATATACAAAAATTGTTGAGGAAAATAGTTTTAAAATCTAGCATGACTTGGGAACAAGAAAAATCATACTTTAAAAATTATATAAAGTCTACTCCACATCCTATTGATAGACTTATGGCTATTGAGATTGAAAATGTCAATACAAAAAATAAGAGGAATTTAATAACAAAGAATTCATTGATTATCTTAATGTGTAGATACTATATCTTATTTTATATGATAAAATAGTCTTATACACTTGATAAATATCACTCATGACTCATACATTCATTTAAAGACATTATCGATGCCAAAAGGCTCACGTTCACCATCTCAATATGCCTAAATGCTTATCTTATAATGTAAAAATAACATTCTAATTAATTAGATCCCCCATCACCCATATTATACATGAAAGCTAATTAATATCCTAATATATAAGTTATTTATATTTAACAACTTTATATCCTCCCAGACACTACTAACTAAATTACGACACTAACATCAATGCTAGTATCCCAGGTCTGATGCTAGTGTTTGAATCTTACAAATGGTCAAACTTTCAAATATTTTAACATGCATGGGTCAAACTATTTGCATTAATTAACCCTCTTATGAGACAATTTCTAAATATGTGGTGTAAATACAAGTAAAATACCATTCATTATCATCAAGTACAAATCAAGCACACATATATCTTATACCAAGTAAAATCACCCCTCAAGCTTGTGAAACTAACCTATTCTTCCTTATTTATAAATAACTCATAGGATCAATATTATTACAAGTATGAAGCATTAAAAGAGCATCCCATGAGCATTATTTCTCAAGTTACAAGATAGATTATTACATTCACTCGCATATAGCATATTGCACAATTGTTCACACATAAACCCACATAAGGGGGATAAATACATCAGTCTGAGGTCTTATTTATAGTATTGGATATGTAGTTATCTCCCAATAACAGAGGGGTATTTTAGGTTAGATCAAATTCAATTGAACCCACTATCCCTTATTTTTCAAGATGGCATGCTCTAATTGGAGGACCTATGATTTTGATCTACATATTGATATCCATAACCAGTGTACAAGATCTGAACATAAAATACACAAGGTGAAAAATAACCCTAATAATCATAGGTATAATTTAAAAAAAAGGACATGTACTTAATTATGTATAGATGCATCGAAATTAGGATATAAGTTTCAATGTTAGTGACTAGATTCTAATGGTAGTATCCAGGCAGTTAGAGAGCTAATTTATAGAATTTGATGAATCATAACAAATCATCAATCTATATTATTTCACACTTATGCCAGGAAGATCTATCTATGCATTAGTGAATAAGCTAATTATTATCTTTTCATCATTTTTAAGCATTCAAAATATTGTTTCACATTGTACTTTTTATATTAGCATACTTTAATAATTTAATACTGTGTCAAAATATTATGAATCTGAATTATTTAATTGGCCTATTTTTAAAATAATTTTCTCCAAGTTGATTAGGTTATTCCCCCTAATTATTTTAAAAAAGGGTTAAACATTTGGTGAACCTAACCTTTTAGTCTTCTTTTTCAACCATAACTTACCCTATGATTCTTAGCCTTCTAGAATTTTAGATTACTGTGATTACTTTTAGATCTAGATTTTTCCATTACTATTGGCATATTTGTTCTTCACTTATAAGAAATGAAAAATGTTAATAACAAAGATCATTTCAAAATTAGATATAATTAGGCATTAATTCATTATCTAAAGGAAAATCATGGATTAATTGATGCATTTTTGTATGTCACATGAGATGAAATCAGTAAACATGCTAAGGATAACACATCCACATCTAGTAATGATGAACTTTAAATGGTAGTACTACCAATTCACTTAAATTATCCGTCCACTCAAGCACACCATTTGTTCGTAAATCTAGTGGGGGCATGGGATATATCTTAAATCAATTGTTCCCTATATACTAAGCAAATATTTTTACATCCTCCATATAAACAATTAATGCTTTAACTCAATTACTTGTTGCAATTCCTATATCAACACAAGGAGTGTTTGCATCTCCTTTGGTGACTTCTCAAATAAAAATTCATAACCCTAATGATTATACTATGCAAAATATTCTCTAAGTTACTAAAAATTTGGAAGATAAGGTTATAAAAATTGAGAAAAATTCTATAAAATCAACTCATGTTATTGATTCACAAGATGTATTGCATAATCCTCTTACACCTAAGATATCTTTGCACCCATTACCAACTAGTTTTATATCACCCAAGTTCACACTTTATGATTTCAAGGGTGCTCCTAAGTAGCATCTATAATATTTATATGTAACCTACCTTGATTATACTTCCAATGATAAAATTATGACACAATTATTTCGAAGAAGCCTAAAGGACTATGCTTTATGATGGTTATATAATCTACTAATATGATCAATGAAAAAATTTAAACCTCTAGTGGATTAGTTTTTGGCACATTTTTCATTAAATATTATTGAAAATATATCATATTTATAAATTTACAAGACCAATAAAGGAACCAATGAGCCCATAAATGAATATGTTTTGAGGTACAAGATAATGTTGGCCAAAATGACAAATCCAGTGGTAGATAAAGAGCTTCAATATATATTTAAGCATTTTTTTCTTACCATACTACATGAGTTTATTGTATTTAAGAAGTTTAAATATTTTTATGCCTTATTCCATATTATTTGAGATCAAGAGATGAAACTTATTACATTGAAAAAGATCATGTAGAAAACATGTAGCAACTACATCTTCTACAAAGTTCCATATCAAACCAAGCTATAAGGTAAAACCTCTAGAGGATAATAATGAAGAAACAAAAATGGTGAATATGGTGTCATAAATACCTAATCAATTCATCTTATATAATGCACTTAATATACAATATACATGATTACCTAAGTCTCTAACTTTGCTCCTTAAGAATCTAGTGGATTGTCATATCATATCTCTCCCTCCTCCCTTAGAGGTTTATATGAGTTGACCTATACCAAAAGGATATGATACAAATGCTTATTGTAACTATCACTAATATGTCAGATATTATAAAAATATATGTTACAAGATAAATCACAAGATACAATACGTCATTGACAGTGAAAATATCACATTTGATGATTTACCAAAGGATTCAAGATCACAACATGATGACCATCAAAACTAAAAGATATTCAACAATCCAGTACCAAATCATTATAAGGAAGAAACATAAGTGAAAATGGCATATAATTGACATCCTCCTCCACCAAATTATGGTCACCAATTATATTGGATTATTGGAACACTCACACGTGAGATGCCTCATATGGTTCAAAGGCCTTCTATTACATTCGATATAGTGAAATTGTGGATGATGATTCAGATCTTCACTCATTGTTTATTAGATACCATATTGATCATTAGCTTATATATAGATTTATGGTTGATAATGGCTCTAGTGAGAATGTATAGACCATGTAATTACTCACATATTTGGGATATACACATGATCATTTATAGCCTTTCACCAATAAGGTCAAAGCATTTGATGGGAAAATGCAAGAAGTTTTTGGCGAGATTGATTTTCCTTTATAGGTTGGTCTAGCACATGTGACCACCAAATTTTGGGTTATAACACATACATGAGTATTTGATATGTTATTGGTATGACCTTAAATTCATAAGCTCTACATATTACCTTCCACATTGCATAAATGTATCAAGTATATTCATGCCAATAGAGCAATCACAATTTTAGGGGTTCGATATGAAAATCTAATATAAAAAGCAAATTTTATTATAAAACAACTAATTATACTACCTATTAAGGCTAATAATGAGTGAAAAGGTATTAAAAAATAAATACCCTTTCCTAGGTGACTGATATTAGATAGGTTGTTACATCAAATATACATAGTGGACTCCATAGAGCCATCATCTACACCTACATGGCTTAGCCAATTGGAAAGAGCATATCAATATATTTCCAAGAGGGTAAAAAGACCCATAATTATAGTTACACCAAATAAGTCACAAAAAACTAAGTAGTGGGTCCATGAACCACTACAACTTTTACTATTGCTTTAAAACTATAGATTCATATGAGCCATAGGTAAAGTATTACATATTATTCACTTCTATATTTGGAACATATACATGATATTTGATAGCATGAATAGTTTTTGGTAGCTTATTTTGATACTAGAACACCCTATGGCCATCTCTTATATGGGATCATCAAATAGATTCCTCATTCCTAACTCCAAAAAAATAAAAAAAAATAAAAAATCAATAAAACACAAAAAACATTCAAATAAAATAAAAATATGAAAGTACTTATCATTTACATATTTACTAGATTTTAGATATATTTTTTACTTTATGTTGGTATTTCTCATGTCATTTGTCCTTTATATACACACATATGTTTCATGGGTATTTGAGTGTGATACATGCATACACTATATCCATGATACATGAGCCTATATATGTTGGACCTTCCCTCTACCCACTTGACATACTACACTGGGAACATATTTTTATCTTGATAATGATTGATACAAATTATATTATTTTATTATCAGTTTACATTATCATGTTGAGCTTATATACTAACACTTATACATGTATATACTCATGCTTACATCTTGCATAGTGTGCTAGATCTGATATATTATAGGAAAAATTGTTAACATATGTATGCAGGGACTAATATAATATGCTTATGCTAGTTTATTATATTTCACTTATTCATATTATCACAAAGCTTACTTGAACATACTTCCTTTTTGCTACCTTGTCTTGATTGTGGAACATTTGAACATGTTGCTTATTTTTTGGACATAATGCAACTAAGTGTTATTTATTTGGTGTGAAGACATTTGAACATGTCCTCTTCTTTGATTGTGAAATATTTGAACATTCCCCTTATTTATGGTCTCCTTATAATACTTTTGTGTGACATTGAGTTCTCTTGTTTGTGTATTTGATTTTTTTGAGATTGTGCTTGTTACTTTTAGATGTTTCTATTATCCATATAATGCATCCTATGGATTGTTATGCTTGGATACTATAAGCTTCATTGATACATATATTTATTCATAATACCACTATATGCTTCTTTATTACATGATTGATACATATATAGCATGGATTTATTATCCTTTTGATATAAGGTGACTATAACGTTACATTCCCCTCACCTCAAAAGAGGGGGAATATTAGTGGGGGTATGTCATAGAGACATGAATTCACACACAAAATTGGTATAATGGGTATAATTTGATACAATTTACATGATTTATATATGCACTTGGGTCATAATATTTTGCATTTGGAACAAATTTTCACAAATATGAGACAAAAATTTTCATATTTATGAATTATATTATACATAATTTATAGAGTAAAGGTTACATTTTGACAAATACTTCAACTTGAGAAAATTAGAGGTGCATATGCCATGCAAATGCACCAAATCACATATACATATTCATATTATATACAAGTTTATGCATTGACCTTACCAAGATGCGTCGATTGAGATTTTTTATCTACAATAGTTGGCTTCCTTGAGTAGTGTAATTGATATTTAACACACTCAATGAACTTATCACTACTTTAATTTTATAGGTTGAGATGGTTAACCATTTGACCTAGGTAATATTAGCTAGATTATGTATACACTTGAGTTGTGTGATTAAGATTAAATGATCTTAATGGCCTTAATGCAACTCACCCTTGCACCATATTGGGGGCATGATCACCCTTAAATTATCCTCTTCACATCTAAAAGGTTTATTTTTAACCTCTCTCTCCATTGATTCAATAAATAAGTATTATTACCAAATCAAACTACCAATGGGTAACATGATTACATCGACACACATGAGTACTCATTCCTTGTTCTCTTTTCTTTTAAATGTTTCAATTATTCAAATTTTAGATAATATGTGATAATTACACTATAAAATGATCTTGGTTGTAGGTAATACACAAAAAACAAATTAAAATAGGGCTTAAGTCAAAGGAAGGTGTGTTGCACATACCATGGTACATATTATTTTCCTTTAAAACTAGTAATTTCATATTTATGCATTACTAAATCAAAGGAGGGGAAAATGTAGATACTAAAATATAATTTTATATGATAAAATAGTCTTGTAAACTTGAAAAATATCACTCATGTCTCAAACCTTCAATTCATGACCTTCTCATTGTCAAAATGCTCACATTTTATATCTCATTATGCCTAAATGCTTATCCTATAGTTTGACCCTGACATTATGATTACCCATATCACATGTACCCCATAGTTTGCATAAAACCTAATTAATATCCAAATTTGATAGTTACATATCTTTAACAACTTTATATCCTCCTAGACACTACCATCTAGACTAGGACACTAGAATCGATAGTAGTGTCCTAGTTTAGACACTAGAGTCTCAACCTTACAAATGGTAAAATTTAAAAATATTTTGATATGAAGAAGATAAAGAGCTAATTTTATAGAATCTGATGAATCATAGTGGAGCATTAACTTTTATTATTTCACACTTATGTTAGTAAAATCTAGCTATGTATCAGTGAATAAGATAAGTATTATCCCTTATTTGTGTTAAAGTATTTAAATTATCATTTAGAATTGTACTTTTTATATTTATCATAATTTCATAATTTAACACTATATCAAAATATTATGAATTTAAATTATTTAATCAACCTACTATTATAATAACTTGCTCCAAGTTAATTAGGCTATTTCCCCATAAATCTTTCCCAAAAGGGTTAAACATGTTGCCAACCCACATAATATGCATGCATTCCTCTACATTGTAAACGATGAAAAAAAAATTATCTTCAACTTCCATTTTTAATTAAGGTTCCCTAAGCACTGCTATTGCTACCATTCTTATGTCAACCTCTACAATTATATATGTGCCAACATCTTTGGGTATGGGATCATCACTTGGTTTAAAATAGATTAACCTACCTATTTATACAAAGGCATCATATACACATCCCTTTATCACAAGTGGGTTAAATCACATAAGTGAGTCCCACTCATTGGCCAAGTCCATTTAAACCCAAAAAAATGGGATTCAAAAAAACCCCCTTTATTTAAATGGGGTTAGTTTGAACCCCTACGTGTACTTTTTGAAGGGGGTTTGAATGAAGGGGGTTCAAATGAAACCCCTTCAAAAAAAGAGGTCAAAGGTTTACTTTATATGTTTGATTAATTTAAATAAACTGGCCAATGAAATGATTTATTTAGAGGGGGTTCAAACTAAGGGGGTTCGAATGAACTTCTTTCATTCGAACCCCATGTGGCATCAGATCCTTACCCATTGAAGTGGAAAGATACTATTGGCCTAGAATTTCCACTTTAGATGCCATGTACTAGGATGAAAAAATAAAATAAAAACATGTGGCTCTATATATAAATAGGTCTTTTTATGAGCTTGCTAATAATATGGTTTTTTATAAATTTTAATAATATTTAATATTTATTTTCATTTATTTAGTAGAATATACTTAATTATAAAATGAAGTACCATATGTTTGAGGCACTGAGAAAAATAGGAGAATATGGCTAAAAAAATGAAAAATATCAATGCACTCGACTTTAATGTCCTTCTTCCAATGGTGAAACAATTAGTATATTTTGACACATTTATAAGAAAATATCATGAGAAAAAGTCATACACATTGATATTACCCACCTTGATCATTAAAAAATTAATAAAAAACTATCTTTTTATCAAAAAATTATAAAAATTAATCTTACACTATGTCTATGTTTGTAAGACCTCTTTGCAAAAAATCTTGAGAAAATATTATGTTTTAAGAAAATAATGAGGAGAAATCAAATATTCAATAAAATGATTTGTACATGAAACATACACACTATATATTTAGGTATTAAAAAATCTATTTTTTTTTTCAAAAAAATAATAAATTTAATCTACACCTAAAATGAAACATTTCATTATTTTACACCATTTTCACATTTTATACAGTTAAGTCACTATTGTCTATACAAATTGAGAAATGTTCACATTTTCATTTTTTTTTGTCCCCTTTATACCAAAAATTGGGACACAATATTATGCTTCAACCCAAGTTCCATTTCTAAATTCATCTAATTTATCCTCTCTTGACCAAATGATTTTAACCTTATATACTAAAATAATGCAACTAGACCAAGGTGTCTCCAAAGCTACTCATTCAATGGACTCTCATACTCTACTTCATAATAATTTGGCACATCAAATAGCCTCTTAATCACTACCGATTGGATTTTTAGCACCTAAGCTACAACTCTATGAGCGTAAAGGTGAAATTGAACAACATCTTCATTTATTCCATGTAACATGTTTGGACTGTGCTTACAATGATAAATTACCCACAAAAATATTTCCAATAAGTCTCAGATATTATGTATTGTGATGGTCCTATGACCTCCCACTTCAATCTATTGAGCATTCAACCCATTTGTAGATCTATTCCTAGCATATTTTTCAATCAACAATCATGAATATTTATCTTATGCATAAAATTTTAAGCTCAAGTAAGGGTGAAATGAACTTATTAGTGATTATGTCATTCAGTACAAGACTATGCTTACAAATGTGACAAGATCTATGGTAGATAATGAATTACAATATATATTTACTCAAATTTTGTTATCTCCACTCTATGAATCAATAAATTTTGAAAAAATCAAATATTTTGACGAGCTATGTCATACAATGAAATAAAGAGAAGTCAAGATCATAGCCTTGAATAAGATAAAGTATGCACCAAGTTCTCCATCTATTTCCACTATCGAATTTCAAATCAATCCAAATTACAAGGTCAAATATAATGAAAGAAAACATGAAGCAAAGGTAATAGTTAATGCAATATCACAACCAATAAATAAGTTTCATTTGGAAACTCCACCTAGGAGTAAATTTAAAAAGTTAACACAACCACCTCAAATCTTGTTACAAAAAATTATTGATTGAAATATCATAGCTCTACCTCCTCCATTAGATCTTAATTTGACCAAGCCTCAACCTAAGGGATTTGACCATAATGCATATTGTGACTACCATAGATATATTGTGCATTCCATGAAAGATTATTAAAAGTTAAGACATAAGATACTAGATCTTATTGATGAAACCACTATTGAGGTAAGCACACCCACAGAGGAAGCAAAACCACAATAGAATGATAATGTAAAGCTAAAATTTTTCAGCAATCCTTTCCCAAATCATGGCACAACAAAAAATACATACAATTTAGAAATACATGATGTGTACCATACACATCCTCCTCCTAATACATATGGACATCCAATAAATGGTATCATTGGTACATTTACATGCACATTAACACAATGTCTAGAAATAACATTTGATGATAGTGATATCAATGATGGTGATTTAGATAGGAATGAGCTCTTTATTTTAGCATAAATCAACAAATTACTTTTACACAATGTCATAAACTCCAATGAATCAAACAAAAATGCATGTACAATGACACTAATTTATAGTCTAGGATACATAGAGAAAGATTTATAAATTACATCAAGGGTAGTAAAATCATTTGATAGGCATACACATGATACTTTAGGACATATAATGTTACCTCTCCAAATTGGTTTGACAATAATGGATACTACATTTCTAGTATTACCAACCATATGGGTCTTCAATATGCTATTAAGATGCCCTTAGATATATAATATTTGAGTAGTACCATCTAAAATGCCTAGATACCTCAAGTACACACATTGCAATCAAATGGTCAAAGTTAATGGCATCCCATATGAGTACCCTCTATAGTCAATTGTAACTTTTCCTCCTTTTACCACCACAATTGGTTGTAGAGTCTTTAAAGCATAGAGTAAATATAACTAGTTTACCTATTCAAGAGCATAATTCAGACTCAATTTTGGCACCTATACAAATAAATATATACGATCATATCAAGGGAAAAATGTATACCTTCCTAAGCAACAAGATTCATATCAGAGAGTTACACAAGGTTCAATGTAATCTAAATCTCCTCTAATGCATCTGAAGGAAATTATTAATATAATTAAACATGTTCCACAAAGAAAAAAGTTAGTTATACCATAATATTTACCAAGTCATGTACCTTATCTAATAACACATATGGTAATAGATTCTATAAATAGTGATCATGACACTTATGGTAGAACACTTGATGCCTTTTTAGATTTAGACACATCTACATGTAGCATTCCTTATCCATGGAAATTTAAGTTTTAAATATTCAATCCACACACACACACTAAAATACTTCTATTGATGGGATCATAGGCTATTTCTCCTTCCAAGTTTTAAAAATAAATAAATCAAATATTGTAAAAATTTCCAAACATTTAAAATATTTTCAAAAAATAAAAAATCAGGACCTAAGCATGACAACATATGCTAGTTTACTTTGTTACATATGTTATTTATCTTATATTTTGTAAATAGCATAATTATTTTTCAAATTTATTTGCATTTCACAAAGTATATGAGTGTGATATAAGACATACTTTACATATGTATTATTAGATGTTGGACTCCTTTATACCCAATAGCCATGCCTATGTTGGTGGCATCTAATTCTACATGTTACATCATAACATGTTATACCTTTCTATGACCTCAAATGCAATGCTAAGCTACATGTCTTATAAGTGTCTTACTAAATCACTCATATTTTACATTATTCTATTGGATATTCTATGTTGTTAAAAATATGACATTATTACATGTGAATGGAATAAACTAGTTTTCACTTGTTCTATGTTCCTTAAATGTTGTTTAATTTCTTTCATAATAGGATTAACATTGACCACTTATTTTATGAAACCCCTGGCCCTCATGTGAAAATTGTTTGAAACATTTAAACATAACCATTACTTGTGGCCCTTGGCTGTATGTACATGATATTTACCTGTAAAACATTTGAACATGTCTCTTGTATGCAACCCTTAGCCTTATTCTATGACATTGTATGACAATATTGTGTGTTGTTCTTGGGTGCTTTTTGAGTTTTATTAGTGGTGCAATGATTTATATCATGCACTCTTAAAGCATAGTCTACTTAAAATATGCTTACCTTATTATGTGCCCCAATTTTGTATCTATTTAGACATGACACTTTTATGCCTCAAATTAATATGCTACATACATGATTAAATGATAATTGCATTTTTATGATAACACAATCTCCATCATGTTGACATAATTACTATGTGATAATAATGTTTTTCACATGATACAATTAAATCTTCTTTTGAGATAAGTGACTTGTAGGATATATCCATCATCTTAATATGGAGGCATCATGGTGTCATTATCTTAGAGATCCAAACCTCTATGAATAATTTTTTTATAGAATACAAGTTAAAAAAACATAGAGTACAAGTTTTCAAAGATTAAAATTAATGCAAAAATCAGATCTACAATAGAGTACAAGTTTTTAAAGATTCAAAATGATTCATAAATTAAACATGTGATAGATATTAGCACATCATTATATATTATAGGGGCATATTTCATGCATATGCACTCACCTTTCATAAAATCAAAGCATATAATCATACACATTTGAATACATATGAATGTGCATATGTAAAAACAATTATAAGAGCAAAGCTACATGTTACAAATACATTACAATTGAGCATATAGATACATATAATTATTTATCATTGATGCATATTCAAAGGGGGTATGGCACTCATTCATGCTCATGATTATTCAAATATGCAAAAATATAAAGTTTAAAATATCAAGGCTTCAAATTGAAAAATCTCATATATGCAAAAGTAAAAGTTTCAAAATGCAAAGAGTAAAATATTCAAATTCAGAGGTAAAATATTCAAACTCAAAGAAATTTTTATGAATAATTCATTCATTATGGAAGCATGAATATCATTCATTCAAATTTGATCATGCAAATTAGAATCTAGATCTATCTATAATGGCATGATTCAAATATGTGTGGGTGATGTACATTCAAGTCTAGTAACTCTCAATAGTGTTGGCATCACTTCTAATGAACCTAAGACGGTTTCAATTTTTTTGGATTATTACATTGAATATTGTTGGTCAAATATTTTTCACTTATGACTAATAGGATATTTCACAACAATGAAGGAGACAAAAATCTCTCCTTTATTCAGAGGGGAGGTTCATTTATCAAAAATAGGAAAAACTAAACTAAACCTATTTACAATATCTACGAGTTCATTGGAGTATTGGGTTTTACTACTTTCAGTTAAAATAGAAAATAAAATAAAGGAATATGAATTGTCACACATGAATGAATAAACACAAATTTCATCCAACACATGATAAGAAAATGTTTCTAAAAATTAAAATGCTTGTTTGATATTTATTCAAGTATTACTTGAATTGAGAGATATGCATTACCATAGGAAAAATACACATCCCCAAAGAAAATAAATACACAAAGTTATGGAATTTACTATGTTCTTAGTTTTAAGAATGGTCACAAAGTTTATTTCTCCTTCCTTTCTAGTAAAATTATAATGGATATCAAACAAACCCTTTACAATAGCCATTTATCTTATTTATAAAGCTAGGAGGGAATATACTAACCCCTCAAATTACATTTGAGTTTTTGTATTCATAATTTTGTCCTATTCTCCTTTTAAATATTTTTAAATTTTTAAAACAAGAAAAATTAAATTTACCAAAAATAGAAGAATAAAAAAAAGAAAATAGTTCAGAACATTGTAGGATGTATTCTTTGGATTAGCATATGGTGCCAAAGATCCTAGAACAACATTATATCTTCTGGGTTGTTCTTTTATTTGAGAGAATTTAAATTTATTTATCGCTTCAATGATTATATTACCCTTAAGGACCACTACACATTTGCAATGTGTTAACAATTTATTAGACACTAATATCATGGTGTTTGGGACTTTCATGAGCATGTTCAATTGATTTTTCATGTATTCAAGTGAAACATTAATTTCATTTAGTAGAATCATTGATGTAACATTGAAGGATTTTTCTTAAAATAATTCCTCCTTAATCAACTTGTTGAATTGATCCTTAAATTATTCCATAATGAATGGGCTTGCTCCATATTCCTTAAATAGGTCACAATGTAGTACTCCTAGATTATAAAAAAATCCGTTAGACTTGATCTTGCAATACACTTATGGATCAATTTAGAATTTAAATATTCTGAAGGATGCATTCTAACCATTTTCAAGAGGTACCAACCTTATCAAAAATCCTAGCCTTGACCATCAATTCAGATTCAATGTTGATCATTTGTTGAACATCACCTCTCACATTTTTCCAGACCTTCAAATTGCTATCATCACATTAGGTATATTGGACAAGATATGAATATCACTCTCCTATGTTGGTTCTCTAAGAGATACCTATTTTACAGTACAATCATCTACAGTCATCTCCTCATTTTTATCAACATTAGGTTCAATAATATCTAAAAAATGAGCTCCTAAGGGATTTGAAACTAACCTTGATGTGGTATTTACATTCTTGGGAAGAGAAGTCTCAAAGATATTATCCATCACATCAAAATAGGCAATTTTGATTTTGACCACCTTCTTTATTTTGTTCAGCATGGGCTCAATCCAATGGAATGACATTTGACTGAAACAAGTCATATAAGAGATCAAAGGTGGTGAAGGTTACTTTAGAGGTGAAGATTTAGGAGGAGGTGGAATAAATTGATAAATTATGGGAGAAAGAGATGCAGAGGACGATACTTTAAAATCACTAATAATTACCTATTGAACTACTCAAGTAGAATAAAGATAATGTTGAGTGGTATTATCTATTAATAGAGATGGTTCTATAAGAGGGGAAGATGACTACAACATGATCAACTTCTTATTTTTTAGCTTGTTACCCACAACAAGGCTTTCTTTGCAAATCTTACCTAGTTGTTTTGGTTGCTTATGATCTCCATCATATCCATCATCATAACTTGAAGAGATAGATGACTAAATTGTAATACTAACACTACCTTTACATGATTCCTAAGAGTAGTACATGTGTTTTTTTAGATGTGGTAAAGTTTTTGATATTTTAGAGCCTCCTACTCAAGTGAATTATGCAAGTTTATTGTTGAACCATTCCATGGATAAGTCCAACACATACTTAACCCACACCTAAAAATATAGGAGCTCTTTGACAGACCAATTGATGGTTGGAAATAGGGATACCATGACTTTCTCAACATAGATGGGGTCAAAGAGGTTACTCTCATCATCAATCATTCCATTTATAAAACATGTATGAGTGAAGGCTATGTTTTTTTATAAAATCATTCTACCTCTGTCATGCCTTGTTACTTCAAACTCATAAGAATAATTTTCCTAGTAATCCTCCAAATGTGGAACATTCTCATAGGAGGTACCAATGTTGAGGTGATTTCATATAAACCTCTTACTATCAAAATAATACCAATTAACATATTAATTCAATGTGAATTATAAAATTATAGATTCAATATCTTGAGCATTTAATGCATTCTTACAAAAAATGTCCCAAAGAGATTGGGATTGCAACACCCAAAAAATGCCTATCTCTGCACCACTTATGAACCCCAACTATTTTCATAATTCAATTAATATGATATTATTATTGGATAACTTAGGTAGCCACAAAGGGTATCCTTCAAATCCTCCAAATCTGATATATGTGAATTTATAGAATTGGATGAAGTAGCTCTCATATTTTGAAACTAGGTTAGCTACTTCATCAAAATTTTATCTTCCCCAATATTCATCCAAAGCTTGGACTATTCTAATTATGAAGGCATCATTAATTCTTTTAAAATGTTTGTTACTCTAATTCAAAGTCAATTGAGAATATGTTTTTTATACTTGGGTGGATGCATCTACATTAACTAGCTGAGTGATACCGAGGTATACTCTTTGGGAGGCCAATTAGTATACCAAGTATGAAGTCATGAAAAACTATTGTGTTGACTCCACATTGATCATTTGATGATGTAGATATTCACTAATCATATCCCCCCATTAAATGAATTATTTTCCATTAAAAATGATGTTCATAGCCATAAACATCCATGGGTAAAAGTTCATGGTGTTTTCATTGTTGACCACATGATTGAGAAGAGTTATCATGTCTGATAGCTCTTCTTTGAATTTAGACTTGAATAAGTTCTTTAGGAGCTTTTAGGTTTGACTTATATTATGGTTAAACCATGAATTTTGTATGGTGTTTAGGTGATTTTTAGTATTTTTTCTTAGTATCATTTTCCCACTACCACACTCATCCTTGTATAAGTTCCATGTATTGGGATTCTCAATGTCATGTCCATTTATGACCTATATAATTTAGCCATTAGAGACCCACGACCTAATTTTATCTCCTTAGTCTTAGGTCATGATTATAAGCACATACAAACACCAAATCTAAGCATTAAACTAATATAGGAAAACTAAATGCTTTAGGTAGAACACTTTATATAAGGTGAAAAATCATAGAATTTGGGTTCTCTATATCGATTTGCTTATGAAACTCTTCAAAGTCCACATGACCAATCAGAGAGCCCCTAATCTTAGTAATATTAATCTCCATTACTAATAATGGATCAATCCCCATATATTTATAATTTAATTTTGTTTTTTTAGTGATTTAAAGAGCCACTTCAACAGTGATTTGAAAATTAGGTAGATCAGGGGAAAGAAACATCAATGAAATTGCAATGAGAAAACTATGGTGGTCATGAAAAACCCTACGTCTATTTAGAATAGCCCTAAAATTGATTTGGTGAAAACCTAGACTTTTACAAGTCATAGGGTACTATGGATCCTCATCTAGTTAGAAACTACTGAAAGGGTGAATCACTACTTATGAAAAATTTGCCACTATGGATTACATGGAGAACTAGATATTTGGATTATCCTTATGTAAACAATTTCATGGATGAGAGAGAGTTAGAGTTGGGTGGAAATTTTTCATTGCATATAGGAGTTGTGGTGCTAAATGGGCTACTATATGGCTATTTAAATCAATCACAATAGTCTTTTAAGCATGACCTCACATTCACCACATATATAGGGATAAACATGCATATCTTCAAAGAATCAAGGCATGCAAAGGCACGAACCACAACTCACACACTATATGTCCCACTCATTCTATAGATCAAGAAATATTAACTTCTTAGACACATATGGTGTGAAACATGATTTTAAATATATTTAACTCAAACTTTTTGAATACTTGTAAATTTTTATTCATCAACTCATTTTCTAAATTTTGACCTTAGAATTTTTATATCAAAATTTCAATGTTGTTCTTGACCTAGACAATTTTGGATTTGATAAATTTAAGGAACAATAGTTGACTCATGATGGGAACATAGACTAAACATAGGATATATTCTTGGAATATGTGGTTTCATAAACCAAGTTTATTATCCATTGGGCTAAGGGAGTCTACTCAAAATATTAGAAACAAGAAAAACTAGAAACATGGAAGGGAAACAAAATAGAATGGGAAATACACAACATAAATGGAAACACATTACAAACCTAAATCACCTACAGGGAATGTTATGTGCTATCCTACCTTCATTATTTATAGTGATTCAAATATTTTTTGTTGTATGGAAGTGAAAGATGAGTTCCATCTTTGTATGCCAAGTAATATGTGTTCTCACCATAGAAATGATGAATTTTGAAAGGCCTTGTCCAAAGGGATTCAAAATTCTCATGACTTCCTCATGGTTATCTTTGCTTATCCCAAAGTAGGAACAAATATCCTACTTGAAAATCTCACTACTTTATTTTTTGATCAAACACTTCTTTAAATTTTTCCCAATGTGTCATGATTATTATTGACCAAATTTGACCCTACAGATCAAATTGGGATCCCTATAAGTAAAAACTTGACTTTTTAGATAATTTATGGGGTCTAATATTTTTTAATTAGGTGTATTATAAGTTATTTGATGTCATTTAATGTCATATTAGCCTTGGTCTTAGTCATATTAGTAAATTTGTCATTTTGAGTAATTTAGAAGGATTTTAGGGGTTATAAATGCAAGTGGTATGGTTCCCAAGGTGTCAACTGCCCTTATTTCCTCTCAAATGTCTAATAATTCAGATCACATATCAATAATTTTAGTCTCATCTGAAACTTGTAGGTTATCTAATTGAAGATTAAAAAATCAACTGAAAAAGGGGAGTTTGGCACTTGTACGACCCATGAGGGAAGGTGAAACATGGGATAAGGTCATGGAACATATATTAATATTCATAAAACTCATATTAATTCTTTAAATTATTTATAAATTCTAAAAAAGGCCCAAAACTAGTATGCTCCTTTCTTGCCCTTTTAGACATGCAAAAGTGATCAACAGGTTTATGCTTGGTACAGACAGTTTGAAAATTACAAGTAAAAAACCCTTGGGAGGTGAAATTAAAATTAGATATATTAGTTTCCATATAAATATTTTGAATAATGGTGGCCTATGATTTAAGAACCATCCTTATGAAGTTGGCATATCTATTTTGCTTGCAAATCTATGAAACCTATAGGTTTTGTTCTTGTTTGAATAATTCCATACAATAAAAATGATGGGATTGATTATAGAGGGTGTTTAATCCATCCTATAATTATCTCCATGTTTGGTTTATAATTTTTTTGATGGGATAAGTATCTCAGATTTGAAGTGAATACACTTTTCTATGTTGTAGGCAGGTTTTCACCATTTTCAAGATCTTCATGATTTTTTAGTGATTCTAAGGGATGAAAATAAGTTTATTATCATATTTAAAATTTTATATTAATTTAATATCATTTAAATTTTATTATTCAAGTAGTCCTTCATAGAGTTGCAGTCACAATTGAGAGACAAATGGTTTACTCCATGACTGTCATGCACAGTCAGCTTAGTGAGCTAGGCAAGGCCTTCAACACATCCATGAGAGTCATGAATGTGGTATTAAAAGGTTTAATTAATTTTAAAATTATTAATAATAAATAAAATACTTTCACTTGTCAATAAGAAGGAACTATTGCAGTCATAAATAGCACCTTCATAGAGTCTAACATTAGAATCTACACCTTTAGGTGCTTGAAAGGCTTTAAACATTGAAATGAAGTGTGTGAGAATGTTTAGAGATTTGAAACATCATAATAGTCCATGTAGATATAGTGAGGAAGATACCAAATGACTATGAAGGTAGTTACCTTAATACAGGGTTCATTTCATTATTCACTACCTACATATCTTTCAAGGTGCACACATAGGTATATAATGATGACATCATGCTAGGATGAAAGCCTTAGTGGTGGTTTAAACATTTAAAAGCATGAAGATTACATTTGGGAGCATTGAGATAGGTTTAAAAATCATGAGAGGTTAAAAACATGCACATTATTCACACCCTCCTTCACTACCTATACACATCAGAATAACCACCTACAGGTGGTACCAAAAAAAGTAGAGGAACCATTTTGAGGTGTTGAAATAGATGATAAACTATATTGAAGGTATTATTATGGTGAAGAGATCATGGAATATATATTTATAATAATAGGTTTGAAAATGGGAGTGAGGAGTTACTTTCAAAAGGTAATGACTAAATTCAGGGACCTTATCCCTAAACTGAGAAAACATAACACCTACCTCTTTTGAAGAGGTCTTATAACAATGCTATTTTGAGTTTTGATCACTCCTAGTGACATCACCTTGTATACTCTAGAGAGGATAGGAAATATTCAAGATTTTGTGGGTAGATATCTAAGGGAAGACAATTTTTGAGAGGCTTAAAGTTACTAATTTATGTACTAAACTTAGAGTCATCTACAAGATTTTGATCCAAAATAGATTTTTTCATATAAAAGATACAAAACTAGACATGCCTTCATGATATGTTATATTCAATTCTGAAAAGGAGCCTAATGATGTTAAATGTTTATGAATATGATTCAAGATGCAGCGTATGACCCTACAACACTACCTACAAGTTCTTTTTCCTCACAAAATGTACACCTACAGGCTAGCTATAGGGTTACCATGGAGAGTAGGCTAGATACCTTGAGGACAAACTTCACTCTAAGCACAAAAAGAGAAAGTGAAGGAATGGTATGGTGTAGATAGATTCAAATAGGGTTGAATTAATTTTTTCCAAGGCCTAAAATAGGCAAGACACCTATAGGACCCCACACAGTCAATTGTAGTTGACTGTGAGGGGTAGAGAGCAAGATTTGAGTTTCTTGATGTGGAGAAAGCATAAAGGTGAAACAAATAGGTATAACAAGATGCTAAATGAACATGTAAGTATTAAATAAAGGATTATTTAATTTTCCAAGGTCAAACTCAAATAAGGAATCTTACCTACAGGATCTTATTTGACCTATAATTGACTGTCTAATATTGAGAAATAATGAATAGATTTGAGGTTCAAAATTATGGTCTAGACTAGGCAAAGTGAAAAAAATGACTTAAAACAAGTACCAAGTGACTCCAAGGAACTATAAATGGGTATTTAAACATTATTTCAAGATTAATTCATGAAAGGTAACCTATAGGGGTCATCCTTGAGGGAGAAAAATGAAAAAACATAGTCAAAAGTGACACTCAGTCCTGATTAGGCAGAATGTATGGAAAGGAACATGGAAGATTGGAGTGACAAGAGAAAATTATAAAAAAAATACATAATGTTAAAATTAGTCTCATGGAGATTTCATGATAAACATAGAACAAAGAGAGGGGCTCAGAGGATGCATTACACATTTCACACCAAAACAATGTGTACAATGCCCTTTTACACAGTTGGATTTTATTGAAGTTTGGGGGAATATTGATAAGATAAAAAGATAAATTTTTTTAGATGGAATATATATGACTTGAATAATCTAATAAATTATTCATTTGGTTTGGGGAAATAGGTGAAGTTCCCTTTGTTTTGTCTTAAATAGAGGGTACTTCCCTTATGCATAAATCTTGTAACCTGTGAGAAAGGGAGATAAAGTATGCATAAAAATCTTATTGGGAATTACAAGGAGGTGTGAGAGGTTATATTAAATATATAAAAATAATATTAACCATGCTTAGAGGAAATAAATAAACAAGGTGCCTTATGTTTTTAAACATGTAGGCAAACCTACTAGGCAAGGTTTAGGCCTAAAGCCAAATGGGGTTCTAACTTCACTTACAGCTCTTGGTAGGAATCCTAAACTATTGGAACATTTTTTTGAAGTCAATAAAAATGTATCTAAGCTATTGGGATGCAGGGAAAACCATCAAAAGTAATTTTGGGTTTTAAGGTGCAGACATGCTATTAGGCATGGTTTGGCCTAGTGTCCAAATGGGGAGTCATTCACACTTATAGCCTTAGATATGAATTATAACCTATTGGAACATACTTATGGGGGTATTACAAATGTTTATAAGTTTCTAAATTGTATATAAACCATAAGGAAAGCCATTTTTGACTCAAAATCACATTAGGCCTATGTAAAAAAAAGGAAAAGAACCCAAGAGGTCAAATTAAAGAGTTAATAATTGTATAGTATTGGTGCATGGGAGATAAAGTAGTTGGGAAAAGTTGATAGGGGTCCTGAGATTCATTATTGTGAATTTTTCTTGGAACTTCAATGTCCCATTTTTATGAACAATGATTAAAAGTGTAAAACATGTTAAAACCCTTGCTAAACCCTTGAAAGGACCCAATTGGGAAGATAAGGCTAGAGATAAATCAAAATGGGCTAGTTTGAACATGAAAGTGTTTAGATGTTGTATATTAATCTTTCAATATCCTTCCCATCCTTTCGAGTTTTATAAAATTATACAGATGGAGTACAAATTAGGGTATTTTTGACTATTTTGTGTATTGTGTAGGTTCTAGGAGGTTTTAAGAGATGAAATAAATTTAGAAGGAATATTAGAAATTAATATAACTCCCCATTTCCATTTAATTACTTAGAAAAAATCTTAAGTTCATCAACTAATTACTTCATCTTAGCCAGTTAAAACTGGCATAGTGAACATGATGGTGAGAAGTGTGAGAACTTCAAGTGGATGGATTTTTAAGGTATACATAAGTATTATAAGGAAATTTAGGGTATTTAAAAGTGTCATACACTCCAACCCATGTATTTTCATGAAAAAATTAAGACATTTTTTATGGCAAGTGTGAGGGGTGACTGAAAAAGGAGTTTTTCAGACTGCAGACAGTGATGCCTCACTTCCAGGAGATTATAGATGAGTAGGACTACAAAAAATTCATGTAGAAGAATTTATTAAATCCTTACCTCTAATTACAATAATAATACATATCTCTATTAAATTTTGGGACATTCAAATAGGGATAAATCATGAAGGCAATTTTTTGAGCCAATAAAGGGAATGTTATGCCACTTTTCAAGAGTTTCATGCCTTAAAATGACACTTATGCTTCTTGACATTGCAAGGTTTATTTAAATTATTATTATTATTATCATTCATATGTAACTCCTTTTATTATATTTAAAAGTGTCCTTTTGACTTGGACTTCTCTCTTCTCCTCTTTCTCTCAAGTTCTATAAGAACTAGCCTTTTTGGCCTTTGTAACTTATGCTCCACTTGAGTATGGTGAAGCCATACTCATTTTTGTATCATTTGATAAATAATATTACTAATTTTTACCTCTTCTATAATTTTTAATATTGTGTTTACTTGAATGATGAATCTTACTTAGTGAAGACTATGGATTTCTTAGCGCGTTGTCTCATTCTCTCACCTATTTGCAGTTTCTTCTTACAGGTCATGTGAAGTGTTCTATGAAGTGTCAAGATTAAGTGAGTTACCCTATTCACTAGTTCCATTAAAGTCCTCTTGTATATCCCTCCTATCCTAAACATTCATCCATAACCTCATAATGAAACATTGATGTGAGAAGATTCAAATTGGAAAAGTGTATGTTTGGTTAGTCCTTTGTTCTCATGTGTAACATGCAACTGGTTGAAATTCTTAAAATTATTTGGTGTATCATCTCCCTTATGATATTTTTCTTTAATTTTTTTCTCTCCTTTTTCCTTCACAAAGTTTAGTTGTAGTAGTGATCCAAAGTGGTACATTAAGGGAGCTATCCCTATCTAGAGATTCACCTAATTCATAAGCTACCCACAAGCCTAGAGGTGTTTCAATTGTGCCACTTGGATGAATAGAGATAAGACATATCCTCAAATGGTGAAAGTACAAGTGACAATGGTTTTTGTCATTCTTGGTGGGACTCTTAGTCCAAGAAGTTGAAAAATATTTGGTGTTGTATTTCAACACATTAGCCTTTGGAGGCATCTATCTAAGCATCAATGGTGACTCTGAAGTTACATAAGCTGGTTAAGAAGCCTAGGTATTCCTTTAGAATTTTGTTGATAACCATTATTATTTTTCTTTCTTCTTAATAAATTTCCATGGTTGACCTTGGTGTTGATTACTATTTTACACAAGTTGGTGAGCCATTTCAAGCTTATGGCATTCTCTATCAACCTTTGTGTGAATATTACCCGCCTTGTCATGATCCCTATCAAATCAAACATGAATATTATCAGCATTTTTATGAGTTGTATTAGCCCTATAACCAAACTTCTTCATATCTTACTCTTATTCAACCTAGTCACTTCTCAAGTCAATCCATTTCCAATTTCAAGCAAACTTTCTTTAGCTATGAGAAGTACATGATAGATCTTGACACACAAATGGGGCATGGTCTATATATTACTATCCATTTAATTCATAAGGTGAGAGATGAATTATATTTGTTCAAAATAGAGTGGGCACCTATTGAGAGAGCCAATTGGCAAAGGTTCATAAGTGAGATGCTAGATGTGAGTGGCCTAGTTTCATCCTTAGAAGATAGGCTAAAAATTTATGGGAATCAGCCTCACCAAACCTATTAACCTTCATATACACTTCCCAAAGATTGATATCAGTCTTACTTGACCCCTATTCATGAGCCTAATCAAGCTTATCAAAATCTTTTTCCCAATCAGTTGGAAAAGAGAGTTGAAGAGACAAGCCTTGTGTTTCAAGCAAATCTTGATAGGTAGATTGAGTTGGCCAAAATGAAAGTGAATAAGTATATATCATTATAAAAATAATTTTAATCTAAACTCTCATTTCCCTCTCCCATTACATCCCCACTTTAAGAAAGACCTCTAGAAATGAGATTCCAAATTGGAGACAATGTGGAGAGTCCAAGCCCAAGGAGATTCCATTTTTTTAACACTTCATCCATTCCTAAAAGTGCATCACTACCTCAATAAGAGACTCATAATCCTAACATCCTAATATATAATAAGGTATTGGAATCATGGGGAAAGAAAGAGGAGAAAATCCTAGATAAAGAGTGTGAAGTTGAAGAAACACTTGATCTTATGCAAGTTCCTCCCACCCTTACTCAAGAGACTCCTTACCTTCCATGTTATCCCTTTTGTATTCCTTATCCTCATGATGATTCCTATAATCTTCAAGAGATACTTTTCAAAGAGAACCTAGCCAAGCAAATTGAAGAGTTAGAGTGAAGGATGAAATTGCTAAGTCAATGTGTGATGGAAGGTTTATAACCAAAAGAAGATCTTATGCCTAAACACACCCCATATAACCTCCCTCAAGAGGGTGATAAATATAAATAAGATGTGAATAAATTTATTTTAAAATGGAAGGAATAAAACCAAGCTAGTTTAACCCAAGGTCTACCTCCCCTTCCTCAATAGCTTCCAAAAGAATCCCTTACATTTCACTCTCAATCTAATTTTGAATTATATGTGCCACCTACACCAACTAGTTCATCTTGTCCTCACCCCATCAACCATTACCTTGATGGAAATAGGGTATGGTAACCTAAAGAGGATCAGTTGGTTGATAAAAAATCATAACTCTTGCTTAAAAAAAGCTTAGCCCCTTGGCAGCCTCATTAGACTAAGTCACATGATTACAAGATGCTTAGTCTTGGCATCACGAAGAAGGAGAAGGAAATTGAGGATCTTTTAGTCCTTGGGAACCAAGGTCATGTTATGGAAGTTGAAATACAACTTGAGATCCCTCAAGAGGTCATAAATTCTAAAGAAGAGTTGGTCTCTTATGTGAAAACTTTTGATTGGGTTGATATGGAAGAATGTTTACCTTTTGCCAAAGAGGAAGAAATAATCATTGGTTCTTCTATCACTATGCAAGATATCATGGATGGGAAAGAAAAAGTTCCTAATAATCCTTGGGATGACTTATTTTCAATCATTGGATAAGGTTATACTCCTCTTCAAGGAGGCTATGATCTAGTAAAGAATGGAGAAGGTATCCTTGACACTCAAGTGAGTATGCAAGAAAAAGGCAACTTTTAAAATTTGTCCTTTCAAGAGGCATATGAATTTCATGATGATATGTTTGAAGTAATCAAAATGGGTTATCATACTCTCAACCAATTTTGAGAAACACATCATCTTTTGAAGGATGGAACAAGCTTCTATTGGCTTCAATCTTCCAAGGAGCAAGAAACCAATCCTCTTGAAGCCATGCCTACTAAGAAGATACTAGTTGATCATGAGATGAAGAGTGAGTAGAAATATGAGGTATGTGTACAAGGCCAAGAGGAATAATTTTACATTGGATACATATTTTAGGATGCTCTACTTGAGAGAATAGTAAGTGAAGTGCCAAGGAATAGTTTTGACCTACAAAGCATCCAATCTAAGGAGAAACATGATTGGCACTATGATTCATATTACGAAGAAGAAGATATAAGGAAATTTCATTTTTATCATATAAAGGAGGTATTATTAATTTCTATTTTTGCATAACAGTTTATTTTCTAATTTCCCTAAGTGCTTTGAGCACATGTGCGTGTCTTGTTAGCTTTATTTTGTATGTGTCCTTTGTTTTGTGTGGTTGAGGTAGTCAAGAGGTCTTGTCTTGATCAAGGCATTTTGTCAATGGTCAAAATCCTCTTATTATGTTTCAGATTTTAGATGACTCCCTAAGCCTAATGGACTGATAAGGCTACTGGTCTAGTTAGTATAACAAGCATACTACCTCTATGAGTCACCAATTTCTTGACCAAATTTGACCTTATAGGTCAAATTGGGACCCTTATAGGTAAAAACCTAAAATTTTAGATGATTTAGGGGGTCAAATATTTTTTAATGGGGTGTATTATAAGTTTTTTGATGTCATTTAATGTCAACTTAGCCTTGGTCTTAATCAGAATAGTAAATTTGTCATTTTGAGTTTTTTAAAGGATTTTAGTGGTCATAAATGCAAGTGGCATAGTTAAAAAGGTTTCAAAGTGTAATTATTTCCTATAAAAAATCAAATAAGTTATATTCCCTATCAGGAATGTCAATATCATCTAAAAATTGTAGGTTATCTAACTGAAGATCAAGTAATCAACTGAAAAAGGGGAGTTTGGCACTTGTACGACCCATGAGGGAAGGTGACACATGGGAGAAGGTCATGGAATGTATATTAATCTTCCTCACACTCATATATGTGATTTAAATGATTTTGATGTGCTAAAAAAGGCCTAAAACCATCCTACTCCTTTCTTGCCCTTCTAGACATGTAGAAGTGATCAACAGGTTTATGCTTGGTATAAATAGTTGGAGAACATCCAAGTAAAACACCTTTGTAAGGTGAAATTAAAATTAGAGATATTAATTTCCATATAAATATTTCCAAAAATGGTGCCCTGTGCTTTATGAACCATCCTCATAAAATTGGCATATCTATTTTGTTTGTAAATCTATGAACCCTATAGGTTTTGCTCTTGTTTGGATGATTCCATATAATCTAGCTATTGGTATTGATTAAAAAGGCTATTTAATCCCTAATATAATTCTCTCCATGTTTTTTTATCATTTCAAAGTGTTTTAATGGGATTAATATCTCAAATTACAAGTGAATGCACTTTTTTATGTTGCAAGTAATTTTTCACCATTTTCAAGATCCTCATGCTTTGTTAGTGATTCTAGAAGATGAAAATAAGTTTATTATCATATTTAAAATGTTATACTGACCTCCTCTGATTTTTATTTCATTATTGAATCAATCCTCCATTGAGTTGTAGTCACAATTGAGAGATAAATGGTTTACTCTATGACTATCATGCACAGTCAGCTTAATGAGCTAGGTGAGGCCTTTAACACATCCATGGGAGTCAAAAATGTGGTATTAAAATGTTTAATGCATTCTCATAGTAATAATAATCATTAAAATCCTTTCACTTGTCAATAATAAGGGATTGTTGTAGTCATAAACAACTTCCTGCGGTCTAGCATTGAAATCTACACCTACAAGTGCTTGAAAGGTTTCAAACATTGAAATAAAGTGTGTGAGCATGTTTGGATATCTAAAACATAATAATATTCCATGTATATGTAGTGAGGAAGAGACTAAATGACAATGAAGGTAGTTTCTTTGGTACAAGTTTCATTTCATTATTCACTTCTTGCATATCTTTCAAGGTGCACACATAGGTATATAATGATGACATCATGCTAGGATAAAAGCCTTAGTTGTCATTTTAAAAATTTTTAAGTGTGAAGAGTGAATTTTGGATCATTGAGATAGGTTTATAACTCATGATAGGTTAAAAACATGCACATTATCCACAACCTCCTTCATTTCCTATACACATCAGAATAACCACCTATAGGTGGTACCATAGAGAGCAGTGGAACCATTTTGAGGTGTTGAAATAGATGATGAAACTCTCCCAAAGGTCTTATTATCATGAAGATATCATGGCATATACATTTTGAATGATAGATTGGAAAATGGGACTGAGGAGCTACTTTCAAAAGGCAATGACTAAGTTTAGGGACCTTATCCCTAAACTGAGAAAATAGAGCACATAGCTCTTTTGAAGAGGTCTTATAACAATGCTATTTTGAGTTTTGATCACTCCTAGTGACTTTAACTTATAGCTTATATAGAGGATAGTAACTATTCAATGTTTGGGGGGAAGATATCTAAGGGAAGACAATTGTTGAGAGGCCTAAAGTTGCCAATTTATGTACTAAACTTAGAGTCATCTACAGGGTTTTGATCCAAAAGAGATTTTTCCATCCAAAAGTTACAAAATTGGACATGCCTTCATGATATGTTATATTAAATTCTTAAAAGGAGACTAATGATGTTAAAATGTTATTCATATGATTCAAGATGCAGAGTATGACCCTAAAACACTATCTATAGGTTCTTTTTCCTCACAAAATATACACCTACAAGCTAGTTGTAGGGTCACCATAGAGAGTAGGCTAGATACCTTAAGGATAGATTTCAATCTAAGCGCGCATAAGGAGAAATTTTAGTGAGGATATGGTGTAGAGAGATTCAAATAGGGTTTAATTCATTTTTTTCAAGGAAAATAATAGGTAAGACACCTATAAGATGTCTCACAGTCAACTGTAGTTGATTGTGAGGGGCAGAGAACAAGATTTGAGTTTCTTGATGTGGTGAAAGCATAAAGGTGAAACAAATAGGTCCAAAAAAATGCTAAATTACCATATAAATATTCAAGAAATGATTATTCAAGGTTCCAAGGTCAAACTCAAATAAGGAATCTTACCTACATGATCTTATTTGACCTACAGTTGACTGTCTGATTTTGACAAACAATGAACATATTTGAGGTTCAAAGTTATGGTCTAGACTAGGCAAAGTGAAAAAAATGACTTAAATAAAGTACCAAGTGAATCAAAGGAACTATAAATGGGTATTTAAACATTATTTAAATCTTAATTCATGATAGGTAACCTACAGGGGTCATCTTTGAGGGAGAAAAATGCAAAACATAGTCAAAAGTGACAGTCAGTCTTGACTATGTAGAATGTATGGAAAGTAACATGGAAGATTGGAGTGATAATATAAAATGATAACACATACATAATGGTAAAATTATTCTCATATATATTTAATTATAAACATATAATAAAGAGAGGGGCTCAGAGGATACATTACACATTTCACACCAAAACACTGTGCACATTGCCCTTTTGCACAGTCTATCTTGGGTTTTATTGAAGTTGGGGGATATATTGATAAGATAAAGGGATAAAATTTGGTATAGGGAATATATAGGACTTGAATAATCCCCTTAATTATTCATTTGGTTTGGGGAAATAGGGGTAGTTCCCTCTATTTTATCTCAGATAAAGGGCACTTCCCTTATGCATAAACCCTGCAACCTATGAGAAAGGGAGATAAAGTATGAATTAGAAGATGATAAAGAATACTTATAGGTTATATTAAATAAAAAATAAATAAATTAACCATTATCAAAGGAAATAAACTCAATAATGTGCCTTAGGTTTTCAAACATGCAAGCAAACTTACTAGGCAAGGTTTAGGCCTAAAGCCAAATGGGGGCCCAACTTCAATTAAAGATCTTGGTAGGAATCCTAACATATTGAAACATGTTTCTTAGGTCACTATAAAATTATATAATTTATTTCCATGTATGGAAAACTATCAAAAATCATTTTGGGGTTTAAGGTGCAGATAGGATATTAGGCATGCTTAGGCCTAGTGTCCAAATGGGGAGTCATTCACACTTATAGCATTAGATATGAATTATAAAATATTGTGGCATAATTATGGGGGTATTATAGATGTTTATAATCTTATAAATTATAGATAAACCACAAGGAAATCCATTTTGGACTCAAAATCACATTAGGCCTATGAAAAATAAGGAAAAGAACTCGAGAGGTCAAATTGAAGAGCTCATAATTGTATGGTCTTGGTGCATGGGAGATCGAGAAATTGGTAAAATTTTATAGGGGTCCTGATATTCATTCTTTTTAAATTTTTTTGCAACTTCAATGTCCCATTTTTATGAATAATGCTTAAGAGGGTAAAACATGGTAAAACCCTTGCTAAACCCTTAGAAAGACCTGATTATGAAGATGAGTATGGAGATGAATCTAAATGAGACATTTTTACCATTAAAGTTATTGGAGGTTGTAATATTTCAATCTCCTTCCCATCCTTTTGAGTTTTACTAAATTATATGGATGGAGTACAAAATAGGTTATTTCTGACTATTTTATGCATTGTGCAGGTTTTAAGAGGTTTCAAGAGATGAAATAAACTTATAAAGGAAGCTTAGGAATTAAGATAATTATAAATTTCCATTTAATTCCTTGTATAAAATCTTAAGTTCCTCAACCAATTTCTTTATGTCAGCCATTCAAAACTGGAATAGTGAACATGATGGTGAGAAGTGTGAGAAATTCAAGTGGATGGATTTTTGAGGTCTACATTAGTATTATAAGGACATTGAGGGTACTTAAAAGTGTCATATAATCCATTCCATTAATTTTCATGGCAAATTGAACCCATTTTTTAGGCCAAGTTTGAGGGGTGACTAAAAAAGGAGTTTTTTAGACTGCAGGCAGTGATGGCTCACTTCCAGGAAATTCTAGATGAGTAAGACTACAACCAATGCATGAATAGGCATGTATGAAATAATTAAATATCATTAAAATAATTATACCTATCCCTATTTAGTTTTGGTATGTTCAAATAGGGCAATTTTTTTAGCCAATAAAGGGAATTTTATGCCACTTTTCAAGAGTTTCATGCCTTGAAATGACACTTATGCTTCCTAAACTTGCCCAGTTCATTTAAAATATTATTTTAATGAATATTTAACTCATTTTATTATATTTACAAGTGTTCTTATGACCTTTGGAATTCTCTCTTCTCCTCTCTCTCTTAATTTCTATTAGAACTAGGCATTTTAGCCTTTGTAACTTATGCTCCACCTGAGTATGGTGAAGCCCTACTCATTTGCATACCATTTGATCAATAATATTACTAATTTTTACCTCTTATATAAATTTTAATAGTGTTTTTACTTGAATGATGTATCTTTCTTATTGAATACTATAGATTCCTTAGCATGTTGTCTCATTCTCTCACCTATTTGTAGTTTATTTTTGTAGGTCATGTGAAGTGTTATAATAAATGTCAAGGTTAAGTGAGTTATCCTATTAACTAGTGTCATTAAAGGCCTCTTGTATATCCCTCCTAGCATAAACATTCATCCATAACCTCATAATGAAACATTGATGTGAGAAGATTCAAATTGGAAAACTATATGTTTGGTTAGTCCTTTATTTTCATGTGTAACATGAAGCTGGTTAGAAGTCATCAAATTGTTTGGTATATCATCTCCCTTAGTATAGTTTTATTTTAGTTTTCTCTCTCCATTTTCCCTTATAAATTTTAGGTATAGTAGTGATCTAAAGTGGTACATCATTGGAGCTAGCCCTATCTAAAGATTCACTTCATTCATAGGCTACCCACAAGCCTAGAGGTGTTTAAATTATTCCACTTAGATGAGGAGAGCTAAGACATATCCTAAAAGGGTGAAAATACAAGTGACAACAATTATGTCAATTATTGTGACTCATTCCTCCTCTAATCTAGATAGGTATATGATCCTATTTTCTATGCACCTTTGAATTGGCCATCTTCCATAACTTGATTTGGTCATAAAATAAAAAAAATCTAAAGAGATAAGGATCATTAAATCTATACCATATAATAATTGAAAATGAGACATAATCACTCTCTTGGCAGTTATCTGATCAATGCATAATGCATCATATGATATCTTGTGCCAATTCCTTTCGGTTTCATCAACCAATTTACAAATAATGGTAGATATCTTATTATTAATAGATTTCACTTGATTATTATCATAAGAGAATCATCATAAGAATTTGTAATTGAGATTTCATATCAGAAGATAAGTTGGAGGCATTATCCATGATAATTTTTTGAGGAACTTCAAATTTGACCAATAAGTTTTATTTTATGAAGTTGTATAATACCTTAGAAGTGGTATATTTTATTGGAATAGATTATACCCACTTAGTGAAGTAATCAATTGTTGTCAGAACATGAGTATGACCAATGCTAGAATGTGGGTTTGAATTTATATTGAAGTCCAATCCCCATTGTTGAAAATGTTCTTCAATGACTACATGGTAGAGGGATGATGCTACAAGTTTAGGTAGTCTAACAAAGTATAGGTAACATTGCATTTTGAAATTCATTGTTACACATACTTGAATAATATTGTCTATTAGTAATGGGTTTACAAAAAATTTAATGCTATGACAAAAAATTAAAAGTGTTCACCACATACCTTATTGTGAAAAGCTTTTAATAGTTTAATTTATTATTTATTATTCATGCATCTCAAGAAAGTACCATCTAAGTAGGTTTTGAATAGAGAATTATCCCAAATTAAGTATCTAGATACCTTTAGATTTAGTATATGTTTCTTCTTGAAATTTAGATGAGTCAAACATTATCCATATGAGAGAAAAATGCTATGTTAGAATACCACTCCTCAAGGGAATCAACAGAGACCATCAGCCATATTTATTACTTTTCATCTCTATTTGAATTAACACCTTTAGAAATAAACTGACAAATGCTTTATATCCAAATCATGTTCTTATATGTTGGATATCCATCAACCTCTCTTTGAATTGAGCTCATGTTGATTCAAAATTGATTTGAATGCCAAATCTTGGACCATCACAATTATGTGAGAGTTTAAAATGTATAACCATGAATGTTTCACCACCTTGAGTACAACATTCATGTGATTTTTAACTAATTAATAATTGAGTTCATATTATTTCATACCAAAACTCATGGAAGTGATTAGAGATTCAATTCCTTATGTATCTGTATTGCACTAAGATAATATAAAATATATATTCAAAAGAATAAAAATATGCAATGAAATCCTTAAAAAAATCTATATAGGTCAAAATAGGCGCCTTTGAAATAGATTCATTAATTTCATTGAAATACTTCTTCCCATCATCATTCCATCTAAGATATCTCTTTCCTCACATCATATTCACATTGTGTCTAGTGATTTCAATGTAGTTAGGGATAAAATCTTCTACGAAAGTTGACTTTACCAAAAAATGAATGTATGATAGGCTTAATGGTGGGTAAATGTAGATATTGAATTGCCTTCACTTTTTATTTATCGATCTTATTACCTTATTAAGAAACCACATGTCCTATGAGTTTACCTTTAGTTACTACAAAGATAGACATTTTAGGGTTTATAAATATACCATGAGTTGGGCATGTCTCAAAAACTAATTTCAAGTGTTCATACTGATATTATCTTTTATTTGAGAACATTGTGAATTTTTGAGGAAAAATAATTATGATATTATTCTTCATGTCACTTAAAGATCAATCCATTTCTATTTGGAATGTAGCTCCTATATTGATGAGGTCAAAAGGCATTGCTTTTTCAGTGAATGTTACCTAAGGAGTGGTAAAAATTGTCTTACACTGATCTTCTATGGAAAATTTAACTTTATTATACTCAAAAAATATATCCAACATGGACACCATCTTAATTCCCATGGCATGTTATAGGATTTGATCCATGATTGGCATAGGGTAATTTTCCTTGAGCAAGGCTTGATTTAGATTGTGAAAATATATGCAAATTATGACTTCTCCATTCTTATTTATTATAAGCATGATATTTTCTACCTAAGTATAACGATTAATATGAAGTATGATTATTTAATCTAACATATTATTTGTTTCTTCATAGATGGTACCAACAATTTTGGGATTATAATGCCACAAATTTTGTCTAAATAAATTGACACCAGGTTTCAACTAGATACTATGTTGTATAATCTTAAGCCTAAGAAATTTAGATTAACATAACACCAAAAAAATGTGTCTCTATATAATTTGAATAAAGAGATAAACCTCATGCATTCTTCCTTGGAATAACATTTTCCAATGTTGATATATCTTATATCTTCTTCTATACCAATATTCACTCTATCATTTCCTCTAAAAAGACAGGGCCTTTAGGAATCTTATTTCTTTTTATTTAAATGATTTTTTTTTCTAATTGATTGGATTTATCATCATATGGTTCAAATATTTATGTAATTTTATTTTGGCATGAAATACTCCCTATATGTTGTTGGACTTCCTTTAAAATATAGATTTATGAAGTTATCTCTTTGGTCCAAGAAAGAAATAATTTGGTCATCATTGTGGAACACTTGATAATTCTCATAATTGTTTGGGAAACTATATAGATACACCATTTCAATTATATATCGATCTTTAATGAACTCTAGATGAGGAATCAATAAAGAGACATATACATCTAGGGCATTAACTTAAATTTTTTTGGCTCTTAGGATAATATTAATGGAAAAAGTCTTGAAGGTTTTGATGTAATCCCAAACCCTCTTTCAATAATGATTTAGTCTATCATTATTCACTTGGTATTGATCTGGTATCTGTTTCACAAACAAATCAACATCTACCTAGGATTTGATATTATGAATCCCCATTTCTTATGCTACCTTTAATCTTAAGAGAAGAGATTCATACTCATTTGTGTTATTGATGCATCCAAATTAGATCTTATAGGAAAAAGGAAACAACTCCTTTTGAGGAGAAACCGACACCATACCAACACCTAAACTTGTAGTTAAGAAACTTCCATCTAATTATGAAGTCCAAGATTCACCGGTATCACCTTCTATAAATTTATTAAGTTCAACATTTTTATCCTTCATCATCATGTAAGTACCAAGGCAATATTTTTATCCTTCATCATCATGTAGATACCAAGGCATGTTTATTCATACAAAATGTATAACCAAGGATAATTTGATTTTTTACCAAATGTTTAGCCTTTGGTTTTGGAATAATTTTTTCATTTACTCCTTTTTATGGATAATATAATGTTTGTTATCCAATTCTATCTCACCTCCAATATCATTTTAGAGGGTTCTAATCAATAACATTCCATAGTTGGGATGGATGTCTACCACTAGAATATTCATCTCAACTCTCTTCTAAGGAAACTTACCTACAAAAATATGTTCATATTTCATTTATACTATTAAAGGGACCTAATTAACTTCCATGTTGAAAAAGTGATCAAAAGTCTTGTTGCAGGGCAACCCTAAGGCATGTGCTACTTTGGTTCATATCATATTCTTTGAAGTTCTCAAATCAATTATGAAATTTTTTAGTTAGAAACCTCCAACAAAGATTGAAATGTATAAAGTATCAAGATTTTAATTACTTTGAGTAAAAATAACCACACTATTCAAAACTAATATGATATGAGTTCCATGAGGAGGTGCACTAGTACCTTCTCATTTAATGAACTTGATCAATTTTTCCAACTTCTCAAGTTTTGATCTAAGGTATTTAATTTGAGAAATATAAACCTTAGTATTATTCATGTGGTCAATTATATCAAAATAATAATGAGTATAATTTTATTCTTCATTGATTGAAACATTAGGAAAAACATGGGATTTCCTATATTTTCAAGTTATTTATCTTTTGAGAAATTCAACAAAGGAGTACCTCAGTTAAGAACAAAATTAGGAGTTGTATCTTTAGGATATTCCTCAAATTTTTATTTTTTATACTCTTTGTTTCTTTTAGTATATTTTAATTTTTTGTCTTGATCTCTAGTACATAAAACATATGAATGACTGTTCATATCCTCCACTATTTCATCATATTCATCACGATTAGTTTTGTACTCAAAATATCTTACAATGGAATCACCATAAGGTTCCTAAATCTTAGGATAAGAATTTACCAAAACACCTTATTTAGGTGGATCTTCAATGGTGTACAATTATAGAATTATGGCCATTTCTAGGTATCTAGAACCATCATGGCCATTAGTGGTTTAAAAGATGCATGATTAGTGAATAATAGTAGGCACTAATTCAATAGTGAGTTGAGGAGTTGGATGAGGGATTATAGGATGAATGTTTCCATGATATGGGATGAATGGTATTTTAGGGACATCTTTGTATACAGTATTTTGAGATTGATGAATTTTCTTCTTTAAGGCCATATGTCATTTGCCAATTTTGAACCAAAGAATCTATAGAATTATGCTCCTTGTTCTTGAAAGAGTCATTTTTTATTTTTGTGGCTTGGGTTTGTGCTATGATAAAAGTTTAATGATGGTTTATTTGTAGGAATAAACTTACTTTAGGTACTTAGGCATTCAAAAATAAACATTTTTGATTTTCCACTATAGGCATGATAGCCACTGCAATCTTATGCAATAGTTTGTTAAATCGAGCAATGAACTCTCTTATGGATTCATGGAATCATTTATTAATCTAAGATAGGTAATCTAATATATAATGTTCATTTTTAATAGGTGTAAATATTTATTCAAACTTAGTTCTCATTAGTTCCTAGTCTAGAATAGAAGCAAATGGCATATGATGAAACCATTCTACTACTCATTCAACCTATGTTTCCATGAATAACCTAACTAACAGATATTCATGTTCCACACCAATAATACCATAGGTAGAAAATAAATATTTTATATGATTTTTAGGATGTTGTTTACCATCACCAATAAACTTGGAATTATTTCTTGAACCTTTTTATAGTTCATGAAGTTGAGCACCTAGGGTCAATGGGAAAATACAAGGACCCCATGGTATAGTTTTAGCCATGTTTTGAAATTTTATTTCCCTTAGAAATAATACCTCAATAAATTAAAATGTTTTGATTATAAGTTTCACCCTTATTATTTGTTTATGAGGGTTGACAACTAGATTGCTTTTTCAAGTTAAATAATGGATCATAAATACCTTTATTTTTACCATACCTTGTGTACCATTTATTAGCTAAGATGTCAAAATTTATTTACCAAGGGGTATTGAAGGAGATATACATGCTATTTTGAATACAATGAATTTAGAAATGAATGCAATAATTATTTATGAAAAATCAACACATTATTTTTCTTCATCTAGCATGGTTTCAAAGCTTTGAAAATGGGAGTTAGTCACTATATTATCTCATAAAAATGTCAAAGATTAGAAGATATATCTGATTGTGAAACTTGTATCCAAGAAATATTTGGTTGGTGAAATAGGTTTTGATTTCCATGGATAGTCATACAAGTGATTAAATTAAGAGTTATGGGTTGCAAATAAACTACATAACATGCACCATAGTGGGTGGGCCCATATTTAGATATATGGGGCATGCAAAGGCATGGATCATGGCTCACACATTTCTATGTTCTACATATATAGTATGGAATGCAAAGGCATGAAATGAAACTCACACAATTATATGTTCTATTTTTTTAGGATGGCATGTGAAGGCATGGATCGTGGATCATGAATTTCTACATTATACACATCCTATAGGTTGGGTAGGCTTGACTTCATAAACACATATGGTGAAAAATGTGCTTTTTCATGTCATCAACTCAAAAAAAATTGAATACTTGGAAATTTTTATTCATCAACTCATTTTCTAAATTTTGATATCAAAATGGCAAAGTTGTTCTTGACCTAGTAAAATTTGGCTTTGAAAAATTTAGGGAACAATAGGTACTACTCCCTATTCATGAGAGTTGAGATAATGCATCTTTCCAACTCAAGAGATTTATTAGATATCCAAAATTGGGACTTGATCACTCTCATTTCATCATTGGTTCAAAATATCTGAGTGCTTTAGTAAGGGGTTATAATTCTCCATTATCAAATCACAAGTTACAAGGTAATTTGGTTTCACCTACATATATGTGTAATCCTTCCTTGCTCTTTTTTCAAACTTATAAATTTTCAAAGTTGAAGATTTTTCAAATTTTAGATGAAATAAATGAACTTCATGAGTTTTTTTAGGGTTTGATAAATTTGAGTGTCCCATAAAATTAAAGTATCTATGGAAAGACAAATTGTTTTGTACACACTCATTTTTAACTCTTTCTCCTTTAATAATTTCATTTATAGAATAAAGGGGGGGGGGGATGTAGACACATAAATCTTGTTATAGGTACTTAGAAATGCTAATTAGTGACACATTCTAGACCACATGACTTGCAGACAAATGCATGACTCTTATTTTCCATTCCTCCAAGAAATTCATTTATTTGCAATATAAAATATTTTTTCCATTACTAATGTACAAAAATTTAAATGTCAAATTCTCAAGATATCTAAAATCACCTTCAGACTATCCCCAACATCAAACAACTACATCTAATCTCTTTGGATAGGTTTGTGCTAAGCAGACAATGACATAGTGGGCACCTATTCACTTATAGTGATTGTGACCCATCCCAAATAACAAATATTTTTTGAAATTCAAAACATCCTTTTGGGTCTTCCTACACATTTCACATTATCAGCTAAAAGGAATTGTTAAATGATTTTCCTATACATACATCTTAATATTCACTCATTAATATCCTCACTTTATGTTCACTTGGTTCAAGCATATACACTTCTTCACATTGAGAAAATATGTAATATTATCTTCAAATTATGAATCACTCATAAGGCATAGCCATAATCCAAGTCAAAACATTATAAATCAAGTCAATAGCTATTTTTTCAAGTATCAAAACCATTTTCTAGCTACATACACATAATCAAAAGAGCACAATTGCACAATAAGTCTAGGTGGGGGAACTATGTGGGATCGATTTCCCTCCTTGGATTACTGGATATGTTGGTAGCAGTTAATCATTAGGGGGTGATTGTGGTCATCTAATCCCATTACTTATCCCTCTTTTTTTATAAGCTTTCAATCTATTAAAGCATCCTAAGGGTTTTAAACATAAGAAAAGACAATAGTTTTTGTGCATCCAGACCCTAATTATGGTATCTAAAATTCCTTAGCACTCATAGGCATAAAAGGCACAATGATTATTTTTTATGCACAATCAACAAAGATAGGTCTACAGTCAATTGACTCAAGTGCATTATGTTGTATTCCACATACAATAGACTTTTATAAAAATATATTTTACTTTTCACCTTGATTTATCATTTTTAGGTTCTTGCTTTCTCTATCTTTTTTATCATTAACCTATCACAATCAACTAGGATATGTCTGTAGTTAGCAGATTAAAACACATTGCATCATTGTCTACTTACATCAGACTTGTCTAGATTCTATTTTTGTTCATGATTTTGATACTGAGCCTACACATACACCTCTTATTTTGATTTTCACTTGTAGATAGTCAGAATAATCAATAGAGATTAGTGTGAAGTCTAAGTATATTTCTTCTTAATACCTTCCCAAATAACAATTTTCCATATTTAGCAATTTATGAAAATCAGAATGGTTGAATTTTGTGTATCTTTAGTAGTATGATATTTCTAGTTTTACACCTATATAATCACATAAACTCCTAATTATTTTTATCAAAAATAAGGTGAAACACCTTATTCTTTATACGTCCATTTGCCTTATTAGGGTTAAATTGAGTAAGATTTTTTTTTTCCAATTATTAGCACAACATTTCCTAATATTAAGTGAGGTTTATAGAACCTTCAACTTGATTGAAAAAATAATCAAAACATATTTCACTTTCATGTCATTCATTAGAAATGTGTTGTTTATAATTTTATGGCCCAAAAATGTGGAGTGCAAAATTTTGGGGAGGTGTTCTAGTCATGATGAGTTTTTAAAGTTTTTGTTATCTTGCCCCAAAAACCTAATTTTTATTGTTAAATTATGATGAATATTTCCAAAATTTCCAAAAATCAAAAAAATGTTTTAATTCTTTTATAATAATCTATTGCTTTATAAAATAAAATATTAATTATTTATGATTTTATTATCTTACATCTAATTTAGCCTAATTAAATTTGTATGGATAAGCAAGTTTTATTTGTATGTAATTTTGCCTATTTATTCATATTACATTACAATATTTATTTTATCTACATATTTTTATATATCAATTACTATTTTTAAAATTCTTCACATGGAACCATTTAAATGTCCCATTTAATAGTAAAGTAGACATTGTGTGTGTGTGTTTGTGTTTTCAAGGTTTTTAATATCTTTCTACAAAACATGAATTTTTATTGTTAAATTACAATGGATATTTTCAAATTTTTTGAAAATTAAAATACTCATCTAAACCCTTTCATAATAATATTTTGCTTTACAAATAGAATATTAATTAATTCTAATTTTAATTTGTTACATCTAATTAAGCCTAATTAAATTTGTATGGATAAATGTATTTTATACCCTTTTCTTTTATCTACATTTTTATATACCAATTACTATTTTTTAAATTCTTCACATGGAACCATTTAAATATTCCATTTAATAATAAAATAGATATTAATTATGTGTGTACACACATATACATATACATATACATATACATGTGTGTGTGTGTGTGTGTGTGTGTGTGTGTGTGTTTGTATGTATGTATGTGTTTTCACACATGTATACATATACATGTGTGTGTATATGTATATGTATATATCTTTGTGTGTGTGCACGTGCATGTATATATTTATGCATGTATATATGTGTATGCATGCATGCATATATGTAATCCATTATCTTTTAGTAACCATAATAAGTTGATATGATGCTAATAAAAGTAAATTTTAAATAAGAGATTGCAAGATAAAAAAGGAGATTAAATATAAAACATAAGAGTTAAGTTGTTGAGATATTTATATTAAAAAAATTGAATTTTGAGTAGAATAGTGAGTTCATTTTCAAATTTTAAATTGAGGTTAAAAAAAAGAGTTTAAAATTGATCTATGAACAAAGAGTTGTGTTTATTAATCTAAAGGATACCAACTTATTTATAGGTCATCATAGAGATGAATAGAGCTACACATATTTGATCCTCATGTGAATAATATCTTAAAAAGAGCCTTTGATTACCTATAATATGTCAATAAAACCTTTTACAGACCTCATAATATAATGGACACAAAATTAAGCTATCATTCTAGTTTATTATTAAAAACTTTACACATGTTGTATGTTGTGGAATAAAGTGCTCCAATTCCATGTAAAGTTGATGATAATATACCTACTCTTTTCCCAAATGAAAAAATAAAAAATAAATAAAGTTTGGTTTACTTGGTAGTAATAATACACCGATTTTTTATTTGAAGATAGTTGTCAAACTAATTATGCATTTTTTTCGATAATAGTTTTGTTTAAGTTCATTTTATATAGGATTTGTAGATCTCATCCTTGATGCCTTTGTGTATATGTTTTTTCTTGATACATGAGGAACATTAATGGAAATATATTATGAATAAAATGATTTATATAAATACCAAATCCCTCTAGGAAATATGGTCATTTTACATACCAAGTGTTATTGTAACCTTATTCACATAACTTCATATATGATTGAAGAGGCTTGAATTTAAATATCTATTATGCCTAATTTTTGTATCTACAATACATCTTAATCTATGAAAAAACATCACTACATGGATACTAATTGAAATATGAATGGAATAAATTCCAAATTTGGCTAAAATACTTACATGTATAACTAACCATTTTATCCTCAAGTTTTTGGATAACTTGGAAATAATACCTCTATCAACTCAATCCCATTTGGTACTAAGAAGAACATGTACCCAAATATCACAAAATTATAATACTATTTATGATAATAAATTTTATAACATATGCAATTTTTCTTTATCCTCCTAAAATTGGAGTTGGAAACATTATCTCGTAAGTGTACTAAGTCCAACATACCCCTTCATAATCTCTCTTCTACAATAGGAAGCATATTGAAAGGCATACTGAGGTGAGAATAATAAAACACCACTTCTAAAATTCCTTAGTAAATGAGATTAGTTTCATGTTCATTGTAGTTAATTATGAGGAAAACCAAGACCTTTATTTTACAAGGTCACTTATAAACCATGATTATTAAAAAATAAGCTCAAAATGTCAAGACATATTTTTAGGCCTACAATAATATGTGACATGAGAATAATGTCTTTAATAAATAATAAAATAGTGATTATTATATTATAATTATCACCTATTTTCCGTAAAATTGTAATGATAACCTCTAATTCATCTATGTGGAGACTAAAAAAAGCACCTGAGAAAGTGGACAACCATGTTTAACACTAATGGTGTTATTGATATATTATGTAAAGCCAAAAGGAGTTTAGACCTATCCAACCACATTATCATATATTCCCATCATTATAATAACCAATTTTTTGGAATCTTAGACTTTAAACCTATTGGATTAGAAGTTGGCTAGGAATAGTGTCTAATGCCTTTCAAAAAATAAAAAAATCAATATTAAACCTTACACTTATGTACTTTTTCTTCTTTGATTATAGTTCTAAGTGTTAATATATGATATATTGTTAATAGATTTTGTATAAAACCTGATTTCCCTTTTTCTTGAAGTTTTTAGAAAATATGGAAATCAAACTATTAAACATTGTAGTAAATTTGCTTACTCAAAGTGTGACCAACCATGATGATTTTATAATTATTTGGATCATGTTGGTTTCATGATTTAGATATGGGATAGATGATATGAGATGCTCATATATGTGGGAATCCATTAAAATCCATTATATTAAAGAGAACAACAATATGTGTTTCTATAAGAGATGGACAATAATGAATAAATTCTTCTCTTAATTGTTATAAGGTAGCTAATTTACCTGAGTTGAATTTTAAAATATATTACAATATTATATAATCTATTAACATAAGCTTACCATGTAATTTTTTCCCCATTAAAATAGATACTTGGTTTGGAATGTTGTAAAGATAATATACATAATTGGATCAAGTTTCATTGTTATATATGGCACATGAGGATTTCCTTGGAAGGAAGGTTTTCCACAAAGATTTAACATTTAACTTGATCCTCTTGAGTGTATCTCTTGATTTATTATTTATATATAACATCTTATTATTTTAAAGATAAAACTATAATGTCTTTGAATAGATTTATTCCTATGGAGATGTTAGCGAGTAATGTGTATTGTAATCCTTCAGAGAGATCTACAACTATTGTCAAATAAAGAATTATAATGGTAATATCCAAATGGAGTGAAGTGTGGGCAGGGTGTTGTGGGGTGATTAAGAATAAAATGATGAAAGGATTTAAGTGTCGTATTCCAAATTTATCTACATATAGACATGGCTCTTTCAACTAGACTATGAATAGTATCTATATATATATGAGGTTAACTTTAAAAATTTTAGTGTAAGAATCATCAAAAGTATGGTCAAAATAAATATGAATGTAGATGGGTGGTGGTTATGAGAATAAATAGTTATATCTGTAAGGCTATGGAGTATAAATGTAAATGAAAATGGTTCGTGCTTATCAAGGTGGAGAAGATCACCCACTAAAAAAGGTGAGATTAATGGCCACAAATATTTGTTATTCAAAACATATCCCACCACACTAGCTCTACCAAGATAAGGATAACAAGTAAATTCACATGAACTACGAAAGTAATAAAATAATTTTACATTAATGGGTAAGTGCAAAAATTTGGGGGATAAAAATGGGCCCACCCGTGGACATGGTTTTCCTAAAAATTGAGAAATCTGAACTTCTATAGATAATTTGAGATGGCTACACTCAAAATTTGAGGATTGTAATAACATGAATTATAGAATTTTGAGTACAATTTTGAAAACACTATTTAAAAAAAAAAGAAGTTAAGTATAACTAGGTCAAACATATAAAATTTGAATAATAACTCCTATATAGAGTAGATAGTCGGTTGTGTGGCCCCTCATTTTTTGAGTATCATTTAATATTGTTTAAAACAATTTGGTGAAACTTTAGATAAGATCATATAGTTTTTAACCTATTTTTTTAATAAATTTTTTATGAATAGTTTTTTTTATTAATTTTACAAGTAAATAGATCCTGAAAACTAAAAAAAAATAAGATAGTCATCCATGCAGTCCTCCCTAACTACCTCAAAAAAATTAAAACTAGTTTTTCTTATTGTGTGTAGAATTAAGCTTAGTTTGTAACCATATATTTTTTTTTGTATTTGTATCAATTAATAAAAAGATACACAAACATATATAGGCATGTATATTTTCAGCATGTATTGGCCTAAACAAGATATAGTTAGAAATCAACATAGATATAAACCTTAAAATAGTCCAAAAATTAAAAAAATCATATATTTGGAAAGGGGATAGCATGCTCATCATCTTGGTAATAATTTTATGAATTATCTCATATAAATTCATAGTGTATATGTATATTGAAGTTGAATTTTGTTATTTTTATCAAAACTCTTAGATTTGACTATGTGTTGATAGATCCAAGCCTTTGGTTTGGGACTCTAATCCATTTTTGAGATAAAAGTTTTGGGTTTTGAATTCAAACTCATCATAGAGTGTACGTGCTATAGCGTATACACATTTTAATGTGTATGTGTTATTGCATGTATAAATTAAAATTAAAAAATGCACATATTTAAAATGCAAAACAACCAAAGTGCATACACATTATCCACATAATGTGTATGTGTTATCACTACTAAGTCTAGTGGTCTTATTGCATACACATTATGGTTTAATGAAGCTATAAGTGACTAAAATTCAAAATGGGGATGCATTAGAAGGTGGGGGTTGTTTACTAAAATAAATGTTAAGTATAATAATACATATATATTCCTTATACTTTAAATTTATTTTAATAAAATAGGGTCACCCTACATCTAATAGAGTAGATCTCATAGCTTTAAAAATCCAATCTAGTTAGTACTTGGGAATTTTTAGGGTCTCGATATTAAACCTAGGGATTTTAGGGCATAAATTTTGTAATTGATGTCCATATTTGGTAAACATATAATAATTTTTAAGGTTTTTGTGCCTTCCAAATTAGATCCTAAAATTTTTAGAAGTCTCAGGTTTGTCAAAATTGAAGTTTACAAACCACTCAATTTGAACTCAATCTAAAGTGGTGTGATTGGGGTAGAATAGGTCACATTAATGACCTAAACACATCAAATAACCACTTTGTGTTAATTTCACTTGCTCATTACCCCTCTCTCATCCTTAATAACTTCCTCCTCATCCCTAATCACCCCCAATCACTCTCTCCTCATTTCCCATTATCCATAATCACTCCCTTATTGAACCTCAACATCCCTCACCTATATAATCATTCACTCATCATCCTTAATCATTCCCTCATCAACCCTCATGATCCTTCATCATAGCTAATCACTTCATCATCCCTTATCATCCCTAATCACTCCTTAACCATCCTTCATAATCCATAATCACTCCATCCTCATCCATCATTTTCCCTAACCACTCCCTCATTGATTTCCATCCCTCATCATCCTTAATATCTCAATAACCCTTAATCACTCCCTCATTGACCTTAATTATCCACCATCATCCCTAATCAGTCCCCTTCATCCTTCATAATTCTTGATCACTCCCTCATTGAGACTCACCATCCCTCATCATCTCTAATCACTCCTTAATTATCCCTAATCACTCTATTATCATCCCTCATCACTCCCTCATTGACCCTCACCTTCCCTCATCATCTCTAATCACTCCCTCATTAACCCTCACCATCACTCACCATCCCTAATCACTCCCTAATAATTTAAAATCACTCCCTCATTAAAATTCATCATCCCTAATCACTCCCTCTTTCTACTTCATCATCCCTAATCACTCTTTCATCAACCCTCATCATCTCTAATCACTCCTTCATTGTCCCTAATCACTTCCTCATTGACCCGCACCATCCCTCATCATCACTAATCACTAATTAATCCTCCTTAATTGATCAAGATGGCTATATCTAGTTTAATTATTCATATCCACATAAAATCCATATAGAGTATCTATTTGTTCAACCTAACCATTATCATATGTTTGACCATACCTATTTGTTTGACCTTGCCTACATCTCTAGTCTTAGTTTGGCTAACTTGAGCTACATGGGTAGGGTAGTTCTCTAGACTATCAATTATAATATAATTTATAGGGGATAGTGATCTATTATATCAACCATTTAATAATAATGTTCACCCCTATTAACAAATCACTTGGCCAAGTTTAGGCGACTGACATTCAGTCTTATTTATCCATTGGGTAGTAAATTCCAACCTGACATAGGTTATTTTATCTCTACCCTCCTCAACACCTTACCCTTTAGGTGGAATTCTATTTTCTAGTTCACCTCACCCTTTGAGTGGCCCTTTTCATGTAACATGACTGGACTGAATGCATATAGCTATAATTACACTATTGACTGACTATTGACATGACTCTATGGGATGGGTAACATGAATCATTATAGGGGTGACTCAATGGGATGGGTAACACAAGTGACCTAACTATATACATAAAATTATTGTATAAGATGGGAAACATGAGTAACTAGTTATGATATATATAAATTGATATATACTATATACACGTAACATGAGTGTAGGGATCATTATTTGGCTTGATTTATTTTGTCTATTGATTACATGTGTCCCTTAATCTAGTGTTTGGGTTAGTTCTCAATCAGGTTATTATATCCTAAGTATAGGCTCAAACTCTATAATAGATGGGTAGGCCATTGGTTGAGTGCTGACTATGACTATAAATACACTTGACTTGATATATATATATATATATATATATATATATAGCATAATATCTAGTTGGGTCATCCAACCCTATCCATAGTGGGTAGGGGTTATAAGTTATAAAGGAGGTAGGGCCTTTCTCTAATCTATGTTAGTCAAGGCCTCTTCCTTGGGCCCAAGTGACTAAGCATATAGGATTTTTTTCCTCCCCTCTATATTATATACTAACTTCTCTCATAGTTTGAACCCTAAGTACCTCCCTTGTGGATATATGTATCAATTCCCCCATTAGCCTACATATGTCCTCTCTATCTATCTATGATATGAGTCTCCCAGATAGATAGAGCTCTCTTTTTATCTAGATAATTATATGCTATCTATATGTATATATAGATATATATCCATTGGGAGGTAAACTAGAGGGACTAAAGGAAAAGGCATCTAAATAGAGCAGTTTACTATGCTCTATCATATGCCTTACTCTCAATCTATTGCTTGTTAGGTGGGTTGGGATCCATTGGGCCCATATATAGATAGGGGACTCCTTAGGGGGAGGAAGATAATAAATTTATTTCATTGGTGGTGAATATGAGTACACTATAATATAGGGTTCTGATAAAGGCCATTCCATTATTCTAAGCATGTTTTGGTGGTAATAGTGGATATATAGTGTGTCATATGGCCATCTATCTGATAATGAGGTTGTTATGAGTGTAGCAAGACTCTAGATAGATGGGTAGTTGTTGTTCACCTAGCTATTGTCAATAAAGGGGGGAAGGGAAAGATGAAAGGTGAAAGTGTTTATAAATATAGGGTCAAAAAGTAGGAATATATATATATATATATATATATATATATATATATATATATATATATATATATATATATATATATATATATATATATATATATATATGGGAAAAATGAAAAGTGTGGGTGTTTATAAAGATAGGGGGTCAAAAATAATTTATCATCTCCCATATATATATATATATATATATTCTTACTTTTTGACCCCCTATCTTTATAAACACCCACATCTTTCATCTTTCCCATATATATATATATATATATATATATATATATATATATATGGGAAAAATGAAAAGTGTGGGTGTTTATAAAGATAGGGGGTCAAAAATAATTTATCATCTCCCATATATATATATATATTCTTACTTTTTGACCCCCTATCTTTATAAACACCCACATCTTTCATCTTTCATATATATATATATATATATATATATATATATATATGGGAGATGATATTTTGTTGATTTAGGGTAGTATCTATAGATTATATCTATAGCCATATCTATACCCCTTGAATGGGGTATATATATATGTATATTCCTACTTTTTGACCCCTATCTTTATAAACACCCACATCTTTCATCTTTCCCATATATATATATATATATATATATATATGGGAGATGATATTTTGTTGATTTAGGGTAGTATCTATATATTATATCTATAGCCATATCTATACCCCTTGAATGGGGTGTGCCATAAATCCATAAACTTTGATAAATTATGCTATGTTTGATTTTGATTAGCATGAGTAGGCCATATCCCATATCCATGTCTTCATGACCGTCAATATTTTTGATCGAGAGGGAACAAACCAAAACAAGTGAAAGGGTGGTTCACTATCTCTAGTTTTATTTGAATGAAAATGAATATATTAATATAAATAACTATCTTATATATACACCTATATAACATAACTATTCTAGATTGGGCCCTCTATCTAGATGGTTTTTGGAGCCTAGCAATCAATTAGAATCAATAAGTGGGCCCTATATATATATATGGGGAGACCACTATGAAAACCCATTTGTACCTCCTATTTTATCTAAATTGGGAGCCTACTAATAGAGAATGAACCTATTAATAGAGAGGGAGCCTATATTGATGACCTGTGCACATCAAATGAACACTTTATGTTAATTTTACTTGCTCATCATGCCTCCTTCATACCTAATCACTTAATCCTCATATTTAATCACCCCTAATCACTCTCTCTTCATTCCTCATTTTCCTTAATCACTCCCTTATTGACCTTGACCATTCCTCACCATCTCTAATCACTCCATCATCCCTAATCACTCCCTCTTTGACCCTCACCATCCCTAATCATCCCTAATCATTACTTCATCATCCCTCATCATCCCAAATCAATCACTCCACATCCTTAGTAATACCTAATAACTCCCTCCCCATCCCTAATAATCCCTAATCACTCCCTCATCATTTCTCATTGTCATATTGTATAAGCAATATATATAGCAAATTGATTTGGTGTTTATATTGATAATTATTGTCATGTATTATTTTGATATCTTAACCTAGTTTAACCACTTGATTAGTTGTGTTGAGTATATGATTGAAGTACATGTTTTCCCTTATAAAAGGGATGATATCATCGAGGAGAGAGAGATAATGCATTATTGATGAAAATAAAGATAATGTTGTTTAAACATGTGTTGAAACTTTACTTGATAACAAACCTAGTTTAAAAACCTTTAGTAACACCTACAAAAGGGTAGATTGTAGGTTTTAATAACTATCCTTATTTTGACATGATTTTATTTTTTTAAGGATTTTTTATGTCTTTACGATTGATATGCTTTTTAGGAAATCTTGTGATGTTTGTCATTAAAAATAAAGTAACACCATTATTTTATAAATGACTTAAACAGGGTCCAAACACCATTAGAGTTTCTATTTATTATCAATTCACCCAACTACCCCATCAAAACTATATTTTAGGGAGAAGATTTATGTGCAATGTAGACATAGTATTTTTGAATCCATATGAATGGTTATCAAGATTATTATTGGTTTAGGGTTACTAACCCAATTAATATTATAGACTTATTAAACTCTGAGAGGATAATGTAATAATAAGTGGTATTGAATAAGCAGTCTTCTAAAAGTAATAAAATTACTAGGACTATAATTTTAGTTTATATAGATAGTATAATGCATAAACATGTACTTTCAATTATCTTTAACCCTTGCTTACATGCCAAAACATGCAACTACAGGGACAACTCCCTCATTGATTTTTTTTAAAAAAACTAAATTTTATAATATCAATTGGTCTACCATGAAAAAATGGATCCACATTTAAATTTAAAAAAAATATATATAATCAATAATAAAAGCCACTTGCTCATTAGTAAATAAAATCTCAAAAAACAATCACATAACTATAATGAATAACCAATGAGTTGGGTTAAAGGTGAGTTGAGTGGGGTGAAATGGCATGTAATGTGGTGAGGATGATATTATAAGAATTAACCACTATATATTCATAATCATAAACCATCACAAATTCACTTGGCATGTGAAAATAAGTCTCTACTCAATTAAATTCAAATGATTGTTTGAACTATAACTTAAATAAATAAGTAAATAGCTCAGAATGGAAAGGAGAATGTTTACACATTATGGGAACTAAATATAGTAGAGAATAAAAGGGAATAAGGTGAATACTAATTAGAATATATGGATCAATAAAATGGAGAGGGATATATGGGTTTAAGGAAAAAATCAAAGTTTGTGATCAAATTTTCAGAGAGTATGTGCTTTGGGAGAAAGCTCTTCAGAATCTAGAACAACATGGACAAGAAAATGTTTTGGTGGCATAATTTATTATGTAGGTTTGTATTTTTACCAATTCAAGATGTATAGGAGACTCTACTTGTGATATTGTGTTTAAATATTTCCAATAACATGTTTTACATCCCATATGCACTATTTATATCAATCAAAAGCCTTGAATACCTCTGATCTTTACTTGACCTTGAAAGGGTTTTTTGTGAATTTAAATACACATGATGAAGATAGTAATATATTATTATAGTAATTGCACATGTTTACATGCCTCTTCACATCATCATCCATCACAAAAGGTAGGAGTGTTAAAAACTCTATCCACTAGAGCTTTCAAAATTTATGATAAAGATAACCTTGATCAAGAAATTGAGAACTTGAAAATGGTTTTTATAATGAATGGCTACACATAGAAATAGGTTATTAGGGATATAAATTAAGGGAATGATAATATAAATAAACATAGATAAAAAGAACCTTCATTTATAGGTTTGATAACTTTATTACCCTATGTCAAATGTATTTCTGACAAACTAGCTAAAATTCTCAAATGCCAAAATATCCAAACCACCTTCCTTCCTATTAATAAGTTACTAATGGTAGTGGGGTTAGCCAAAGACCCTCTGGATCCCATCCTATGAAATAAATCTACAAATTTGAACGTTTGTGTGGAATCTCTTACATAAGTTAAATGGGAAGGCCCATCAACACAAGAATTAAGGAATATGTTGTTGATATTTGCTTAGGGAAGAAAGAGAAGTCAATTTTCATGTAACCCTCATGCAAAACGAAACATACTATATGCATTAAAGATGCCAAGGTCATCAACATGGAAAACCACATTCATAAACAAAAAATGATGGAGGCCATTGATATTAGTAAACACTTATTTAATTTTAATAAGGATGAAGGCCCGAGGATAGGTCATGCTTAGATACCTATTGCAAACAATCTGTATTTAGGTTTTACACCTTTGAATTTATATTTTTTAAAAATTAAATAGTTAATTCATTATTATCACCATTTAAATAACCAATTAATTTATTAACTTATTAATTTCATCAATAATTGCAATGGTATTAAGTTAATAGTCAATTTTAAATAATTATAATGGTATTAAGTTAATAGTTAATTTAAATAAAGTAACATAAATGTTTGAGGTTAAAAAACCCTATTTTAGGGTTTAATTATTGATTATTTTAATTATTTGTAGTAATTATGATCTTCGAATGAGGTATTACATTAAGATATGAGATGACATCAAAAAAGGGAGCTGAACATTTTTCAAGACTTTATCAATGATTACCTCTCATTTAATACCTCATATGCATGTTGGCCCCTACCCTATCTAAGGAAGTACCTGTTTGTTTCTCAAATCATAAATCCTTTCCCCTAATGAAGGATCATGGGTGGTGATCCTAAAAATTGATTGAAAAACAAAAAACATAGTTATTCTAGAAAAATATAATTTATTTGTATGGACTGTAAAAGTATAAAATCTATGACTAGTAATATAGTATGTTTATTCTTCGATGATATATATGTTTGGTCTTTAGGTCCAAACTTTGTTAAAACTCTACTATAATACATTCACATTATGAAATAAATAGAATTTTTTATTTACTAATATAAAATTATCATCTAAATATATCCCTTAGTTTTGTTGACTCAAAGTTGATCATGCTCACAATCTAACTTGTAGTCATTTGGATCTTTATCAACATTTTTGACCTATGGTCAATTTCTATCAAATGTAGTATGATAATAACCATATAAAAATTATTTTGATGTTTCATATGTATTGTATAGTGCTAGGTGGTAAAAATCCCTAGCTCAATTATGTGTCCTAATTATTTTGTATTTAATTCAAATAAATTGAACAAAGTAATAATCCTCTCTATTTTTTCAATAGATTGTGCATGAATAATATAATTTCTGAGTAGAATATCATTCTTGATAGAACCCATTTTTTATAGCATAGATGGGGGAAATTTAAGGAATATATTTATCAAATTGATTTGGTGTTGATACTGATAATTATTATCATATTGTTTTAATACCACCATCCCTCATCATCTCTAATCACTCCCTCATCATCCTTAATCACTCCCTCATTGACCCTCACCATCCCTCATCATCCCTAATCACTCCCTAGTCACTCCCTCCTCATCCCTTCTCATCCCTAATCACTCCCTTATTGACACTCACCATCAGAAATCACACCCTCATCATCCCTAATAATTTTTGCATTGAATATCACCATTCTTCATCATCCCTAATCATTCCTTAATCATCCCTCATCATCCTTAATCACTCCCTCCTAATCCTAATAATCCATAATCACTCCTTCCTCATCCTCATTGACCCTCATCATCCCTTATCATGCCTAATCACTCCATCATCCCTAATCATTCCCTCATTGACCTTAAATATCCCTCATCATCCTTAATGACTCCCTCATTGTCCTTCATCATCCCTACTCACTCCCTCCTCATCCCTCCTCATCCCTAATCACTCCCTCCAATGCCTTGATGGTAGGTGTAGTGGCTTCCCTCTTATTCTTGATTGGTTTGTTAGGAACCTAATATATCACATACAAAAAATACACACAAATATTGAATATATAAATATATTTTATGCCTTTTAGGGAAGGAATCACTCCACAAATTACTTTCCACTTCGAGGGGGCTACCTCCTAATTAGAGCAATGCTCAAATTGATTTGTATTTTACTTGTATGATATTACAATTGATTGTGACCCTCTATTTATACTATTCTAAACTACCCAACTCCTTATTATTAAGCATGTGATATTAAACCACTATTATTTACTATTTACTATTATTCACTATTCTATATTTATGCTACTAATCTATCACTCCCTAGGTATATTACATTTCATCCCTCTTAAAAATGTTTCACCCTCAAAACATGATAATAAATAGGAGGAGGACCAAATGAGGGATTGATCATAAATATTAAAATAGGTAAAAGACTAGATGGAGGCACATTCATGCATTATTTTCTACCTCCACTTCTTACTGTGCTTTAAGGAGTAGGTACAATAGTATTGGGAATGGAAAAAATAGAACATGAGATGGATATTCGTAGAGATAGATGTATGGAATAACCTCAAATAGAAACATGTTAGTTATGAGTTTAGATTTGAGAACTAAAATTTAAAGTGTGATGATCATCACCTCAAAGCTAGAAGAAGGGTGCTCAAATTAGGTTATTGGGTTAGCCAACTAAGGATACATGTTATCCCCCTTAACATTGTTCATGACATACATTGGTTGTAGAGTAGGTATTGAAACCAAAGTATGAATAATGATTATTTTATATGAATCTGAGGGCTTGGAAGCTTTGATTTCTAACTCAGATGTTTCTACTTCCATCTTGGACTCTTTAAGTGCTATTATTTCTTGTTCAAGCAATGTTGTGGCCTGTTGGGGTGTATCTGGTGTTGGCTTGGGCTCAATATTTATCTAGTGATGATATTGACAAGTGATGTGATATTATACAAGAATAGATAATCTCATCACTTCCATCATAATTTTAGGTCTCCACATGTTTACCTCTACTTGAATCTCATCCTAAAGTTCAGTGATGAAGCATCTTTGATAGAAATCATCAAATAGGCCTTTGAGTGGATTAACAAGTTTTTTAAACTCTATCAAATATGATATAACTATGTCAATTTTATGAAGTTGAGTCAAGGTCCCAATGATATTACCTTCAAATAAAATAGGAATCCCCATGATTACAATTTAATGGATGTCATTTTCAACTAAAAATGTGTCCTTATACTTTTTTTAACACATAATAGTAGTTAGTAAAACTATGATAGCTTTTGATTTAATAAATGAAATTAAAACTACAAAATATTTTAGAAATATAAAAAAGAGGTGCACAAAACCCAAAAAAATTGATGAAATTATTTTTTGGTTAAGAGCATTATGTAGAAGAATAGTCAAGTTTTTTTTTTTTTTAACAATATCAGTTACTAAAAATATGATAAATTTAATTTTTTTTGAAAGATGACACCAAGGCACATAAAATACATAAATGGTTTGGCACGATTGTTGACAATTGAAGATATATATATATATATATATATATATATATATATATATATATATATATATATATATAAGATTAGCCGGGTTATTTTAGGATAAAAAACATAAATATGCACTTTTACAATTATAATATTCCATTGTATCCACTTTATATCCTCTCATATTCAAGCTAAAATAATAAAATTAAACTAAATATCTCCTCAAAAATAAATAAACATAATTTCTATCCATTTTTTGATCACTAGGATCTCATTAAGAGAAGGTGAGAGCATGGAGTGTATAGAATCACAAAAACTAACTTGCTCAACTTCCTAAAAAATTAAAAAACCCCATGGAAATAGCACTAGAAAGAGTATTATCCACCTTAGTATTATTTTATGAGGGTTTTAAAGATGCAATTCCCTACATGGTCTTTACGGTGGTTGGCTTAGGCATGTTGGTTGCCTGATTGGGCTCATTAGTGGCCTGTTGGGGCACTATTGTTATCTACAAGTGTTTACTTGGGCTTTTATATTACTTGATTCTGAACATTAGGTTCTTGATCTAGTGCTTTGTGTGTCAGATCAGATGTTGGTGTTTTCAAATCAGGTTCTTTAAAAGTCTAATGAGGTGCTTCAAAGGCCTATCTAGGCTCATAAGGTATTTGGTGACAATAGTTCCAAGTGATGCGATCCTCTACGAGTATAGTTAAGCTTCGTGCTTATATTAGGGATTCATTTTAGAATATTATAACCTCTACTTGAATCTCAACTTGAAGTCCATTTATGAGCCATCTTCGATAAAAATCATTAGATAATTCGTCAAGTGGATTGATGAAATTGTTAAACTCTATCTGATATTATTTGACTGTGCTAGTTTGATTAACTTACATCAAATCTCTAGATAAAATGTGAAGGCCCATGATTATAATTGATTGGATGTTTGCTTCAATAAAAAATGCATCCTTACATAGACTTCCATATAAATTGATTTTTTTATAGAATTTTTTACAATAATAGTCACTAAAACTATAATAACTTTTGATATACTTAATGATATTCAAAACTACAACTTTTTTTAGAAATTTGAAAGAGAGGCGTGAAAAACCAAAACTGGTTTGGCAGATTAGTTATAGTTTGAGATTTGTATCTAGAGGAATAGTCATGATTTTTTAGGACAGAATAAAAATTTACAATTTTAAATTTCATAGTTTGGATTTAGATTGAAACTAACTTAAAAAAATATAAACTTTAACAATTATAACTCCCACTCATCTCTTAACAAAACACATCTCTCAACCCTACAAAACAAAACCACTCATGATCTAATTTTCTACTACCTTATATATACCTAAAAAAAGATTAGTAAACCCTTCCTACAACTTTGAAAATGTATGCTCTATAATAATGAAATACCTAAACCATAAAATGAAATCAAATATCTTCTTCTAAAATATAAAATAAACATAATTTTTATCCACTTTTTGATCACTAGGATCCCGTTAAGGCAACATGAGAGTATACGATGACCAAACTACAAATGACTACTAGCACAACCTACTATTAAAATAGAATAAAAATATGTAAATGGTCCTAGAAAGAGATCTGATACCAGATGTCAATAACCTCTAATATCTCACATATAAAAAATACACACAAATACTTAATATATTAATATGTTATTCCCTTTAGGGAATGAATCACTCCACAAATCACTTGCCACTTTGAGGGGACTACCTCTTTATCAAAGCAATGCTCTAATTGATTTGTATTTTACTTGGATGATCTTAAAATATACTCTGCCCCTCTATTTATACTATTTTAATCTACCTAACTCCTTATTCTTATGTGTGTGGTATTAAATTACTATTCCTTACTATTCACTATTATTCACAATTCTACTATTTATGCTAATAATATACCCCTCCCTAGGTATATTATATGGCTTATGTTCCAATTCCAAATTTTATCACTCAAATAAAGTCCAAGGAAAATCTTATTTCATTCATCCTATTTCACTCAAATAAGGAACTCAAAGATATCATCTAATTGTCTGGGGTGTAGCAAATTTCTTCTTATGTTAGACCAGGTTGGGTATAGCTAGAATTGGGTTGGGAAACACACTCTATCATATTTTTGACCACATATATAACTATCTATAAATTTGGTATACTATATAAATACTCTCAATAACATATAGAGAAAATGATAAGTCAACTATGGGGTTGGGATTGAAATTCTTAACTAGTGTCTAGTCACCCATATCTATATAGATATAAATTTGGATTCTCAACTCTAAGATTAGGAATCTTAGATGCATAAATACCCATATATAATTGTAATTAATATAATTTCATCCCACCCTTTTATCACTTTCTTGCCTATTTATTCTAGCCTAGGGGTCTAGATACACACTCTCTCCAAGGTTTAGGCATGGATCACCATATATATCTTTGAATCCCACCATAAAATCAAATGATATCTATGAGTTCCTTAGTTGTGTGAAATAGGATGAGTGAAAGAAGAGTTTATTTGGGCCTTATTTGAGTGAATAAAATTTAGAATTAAAACATAATATAGTTAGACACAAATGAAAATTTATTGCACCCACCATCAAGGTATTGGAGGGAGTGATTAAAGATGAGGAGGTGATTCAAGAGAATCCATGGTCTTGAGCAATATTACATTGTAAAAAATAGAGTGCATTATTATCTTCATTACTTAATTATTTGTCTCAATTTTGGTGTGGTTCATTGGGGGAGGTTGATTCCTCGATGTCCATGTTGGCCATTCTCCTTGTGGCTTGTTCATGTTGGTGTTTGAAATTTTGGATTTCAACATTCACTCATGAACAATTATGGTTGTCTTGGAGTTTTGGTAAAAAACTCCACCTTTTATGTTTTCTCTTTGGTGAGATGTTATGACTTGTGCCTTTTTATTTGGATTACATTGATCAATTTGATCCTAGTGAAACATGTTGTTCACATCTTATGTTATTCAAGTCATATTTAACCGATTGGAACTATGAATTTTATTTATGGACTTGTGTCATTTTTATAATCCATAATGCTATTCAAAAAATGAAAAATCACATGGGTTTACAGATGCCTTTTGTGTTACTTGATAGTAGTGATTTAAGTGGTGAATCTCGCATAATTCTTAGAATCTCCTTGTTTTATATGCTTTGGTGATCAATTTTTTTCCTTTGATGGAGTCTCTCAACAACTCAAGTAACAAGTGATTGTGATATTTGAGACTCAACAACCACATAAGTCTGTGATCATAGACAAGTCTTCAAGTAGTGATTTAACAAAGCGTAATTCCATACTAAGCCTTGAACATGCTAAGTTGTTTCACACAATGGTATGTAGTAAGGTAAGCCAAAAATGGGTCGTGAGGAATCAACATGGTATTTTACTATGTTTTTCAAAGTTTGAAAGCCCACAAATGTCTTCTATACATACAAGTTTTTGCATAATGGTAAAACAATTATGTAAATCTTGATGGAGTCATGAGTAAGGCAAATGTTTTCATGCAATGTTATGCATTGTCTATAATCAACTATTTCTCATGGTTATTTAAATTGGATTTTAGCACCTAGATGAAACCTAATAGGTATGCATTGTGTATAATACTTAAAATCCCAATTTTGTTTTCTAGTGAAAAATATATTCATTGTAAAATTGGATTTGAACCAGAGAAGACAAGAATTGCATGATATTTTTATTGTCTTCATCTAAGAGGTCTTTTAGACTTCCATTACAAAGGTAGATGTTAATGCATGACATGTAGGTGTTTATCTATTATTTTTCTCCATGTTGTGTATATAATAAGTCCAATAATGGTATTGATTAAATCTAAATTTAATTATATTAATGCAAGTATTTTAATCTCTTTTATGTGAATGTCATATGTTTGATGAAATGCCTATGTGTCTATTTGTTTTATTGAACTCATACAACATGAGAGTTAATGATAGGACTTAAACAGATTCCCCCTCCTCATGTGCACATTAGGAGGGATGAGGGGGGAGTGAGTAGGGATTATATGGGAGTCATTAAAGATGATAAGGGATAGTGAGGGTCAATGAGGGAGTGATTAGGGAAGATAATGGAGTGGTTAGGAATCATGAGGGACGGTGAGGGTCAATGTGGGAGTGATTAGGGATGAGGAGGGAATGATTAAGAAATATGAGGGATGATAAAGTAGTGATTAAGGGATATGATGGATGGTGAGAGTCAATGAGGGATGGTGAGGTTCAATGAGGGTGTAATTAGGGATGAGGAGGAATGATGAGGTTTGGTGAGGATCAATGAGGGAGTGATTAGGGATTATGAGGGAATGCTTATAGATAATGAGGGATGGTGAGGGTCTATGAGGGAGTGATTACTGACATTTAGGAATCAGGAGAGAGTGATTAGGGGTGATGAGGGATGAGGAGGAAGTGATTAGGGATGAAGGAGGGATGATGAGCAAGTGAAATTATCCCAAAGTGCTTGTTTGATGTGTGCAAGTCATCAATGTGACCTATTCTACCCTAATCATACCACTTTGGCTTGAATTCAAAGTGAGTGGTTTGTAAACTTCAATTTTAAAAAACTTGGGAATCCTATAAATGTTAGAAATCAATCTAAAAGGTAAAAAACCTAAAAATGACTATACATTTACCCAAAATGGACATTTATTACAAAAGTTATGCCCTAAAATCTCTCAGTTTAATATTAAGACCCTAAAAATGCCTATGTACTAACCAAATCAGATTTTGAAAAATTATATCCCACATTATAAGGTGTGCAACTATGAGACCTAATCTATCAGATGTAGAGTGACCATAATTTATTATATTTACTCAAATTATTTTAAAGTATAAATAATATAAAAGTAACAATATAAATGTAAAATTAACATTTATTTTACTAAACCAAATCATTTTCCCCTTCATATACCTCTTTATTGATTTTTTTTGTGCAATGTGAAAGGAACACGTATGCATACCTTACATATAGCACAAAATATGCACATTCCCATTATAATTATCTTTTTGGCTATGATAACATAATGTTTATTTGTTATGTGGTCATAATGTGTATGTGTTATGTTTTCATAACATGTAAACATTATGGTTTGGGAATCCTAATTCTAAATTCAAATAATACATATAAATTATGGTCATGACACATGCGTTATGAGAAATGTCCACAAATTTAGCCCCAAACTCTTTGCAATACCCTAATAGGTCATGAGATTCACCAAGTTTGATCAAATGTCTCCCATAAAGTGTTACGGAATGGTCATCTGACTATTTATAAATGTCCAACTCTTCTAGATTATCTCTTGTAACCTTAATAGATTTGAACTAGAATAAAAGTGGGAGAAATATAAGTTACATGTATGAACATTGAAGTCTCCTAAAAGGATAATAACTCACATTACTAAGAACTTGGAGATATCAAGGTAAAGATCAATGAATGGTGATTCACCATCCCTTTCCATAGCACATAGTGAGTAAACTAGGGGGAAGTAACAAACTGATATAAAAAAATTGGATTGTGAAGCTTATTTATCAACTGATATCACCATATTTATAGCACGGTAGTCAAATTCCTCCACACAAACTCTAAATTCTTCCACACGAATTCTAAAGGTTAAAGGGTCTCACACAAGGCAAAAGATTACACCTGAACTTCTAGAGTTGTGGTGAATAACTATATTATACTTGGTGAACCATGTGAATCCAAAGAAGTTTGGGAGAGGCTTGTTTTTTATTTCATGAATCCCTATGAAGAAGACCAAGTCTTCACCCTAGATAACAATACTTGAATAACTTGGAGATAAGAAGAGAGAAACTCTAAAAATCTATAAGGAAATTGATATATATTTGTGAGAGCAAAGCTACACCATATGGTGTCATGATTTTTTAGTGTCCCATGGATTGTTATATAAATAGGGTGGATTCTCATGTATTACAACTTTACCATTTTTCATATAAAAATCCATTTTCCTTACTTCCTAGAATCAACCAATTTGAGATTTTCACATCTAAATTCTTATTATGATTGTTTGGTTATGTCCTCATTTAGGTATACCTTTGGATTAGAATTGAAGAGTTTTATTTTTGGTTTCAAATCATCTCGATTATCATGTAGGTTATGTAATATAAGTGGTTAGAGAGTTATATTATAGATACCATGCCTTATTTATTGGTATATCCTCAAATTTAGTTTATTCTTAAGGAAGTTATTAGATGTTGTTAAAGATACATATTCCTTGGTAAGACATCTAAGTCTAGGGTTTATAACCTTGAATTCTCTTTATTTTTGTTCTTCAAGTATAGCTTAGATTGTTGCCTCAATGATTGGTGGGTTTTATAAATCCATAAAGATCCCATGACTATCATGTAGTTACATCCTCAAGCTTGGATATAATCCCTTTTTGATATTCTAAAGTTGGTAGGACTACTTCTTGAAGTTTTTAAATAACAATCAAATTAATTTGTGTTTAGTGAACAATAACCTTTAAACTAAATTTTTGTATTGATATTTTTAATTTTGAGATGTGTTCACCGTGCTTGATAATGTAATTTGTATGTTTTTAAATTGTGATTCTTGATCCTTTATAATTTTTATTTTGTTTCAACATCGAGTGCATGCAAGCTCCTTCAAGTTGTATTCAATTTTGTGGATGAGAGATTTTAGTTCATCAAGTTTATTTTTAATTGTTCAAGTTTTGGGTTCATCATAAGTATTATTGGAATTTATGGTATTATATGTTTTAAGATGAATGAAAATTAATGAACTATAAAACCCTCCCTATCACATGCCACAAAGGAAGGATAATATCAATCCATCTACCAAATTTGATGTTGACCCTACCTATCATGATTTTTATTAGGATCAACACACATGCATAGCTCAGGTACTAAAAACTAATGCCTAGTTATTATACCTCTTGTTATAAACCACAAGATAATTCTAAACATGTGAAATAATTAATGAATAAATAAAACAAGCTACAAAAAACACACAAGATTAGAGAGAACACATTATATAAGATATACATGGAAACCCTTGCAAAACCAACAAGGGAAAAACCACAAGGAAATGGTAGCTTCCAAAATTCATATTGAATCAAAAAACCCTCTATTATAATAACTCCTCTCATTAACTCCTTTCCATTTCTAAACACCAATCATTTAGGTGAGCCAATCTTACAATCAAGCATTCTAGGCTATAACCTCTAAGTTGCAACATGAAAATCCATCTAATTATAACACCATAGAATTCAAGGTGATCTACAAGCATCAACCTCCATCTTCATGAGATAAGCTAACAATCCTCCAAGGTCCAATTCTCCAATTAGGTGAGCCAAGCTAACATATCCTTCCAGGCTCTAACCTCTAACCTCAAGGATCTCCATGCTTAAAACAAAGCATGCATGATGTTTACAACCCAAGAATCTAGGTGATCTAAGCTTCCAATTATTCTAAGATCCAACCTCATAACATGTAATATCAATCTTTCAAGTATCCAAGAGTGATCCATCCAAGTATAAAAAAGTACAAGGAGAACATAATGCTTTATAACATTTTATAATGAGAGAGAAGAGAGAGGGAGAAACTTCATGGTGACTCTAAAAATCCACCACACAGGAGTTGGTGAAAAATGATACTCAAATTTGTTCACCTCCATGTGTAAAATTCCAAAAAGTTATATCCACCTTTATAAAATATCATGGGCCATCTCTATGTGGTTCCAAAAACATGTGCCCCACTTCTAAAAGTGATTCCAAACACCAATAGTGTTCATATTGTATTCATATCCAAGGGTAAACAAAGTGGATTATCCACTTTATACAAGATAAAATACACCCCATATGACTCTTATAATTGTGACCCACACACAAATGTGATGGAAATTATCAACAATGCTCTTCTTGTCTTCTTCATCCATGTGCACACATAATTCCAAAAGGTGTTGCAATCACCTTTTGAATTTTCCAAAAATGTGAATCATGGGTCCTCTTAAAAATTTGACCCATACATGACCACTTGTCTTTTACACCATATGATAAACCCATATGACTCACCAAGGATAAAACCCATGTCCTCTAGTGGAGTGTTATGCCCCACACTTGTCATATCATCCTGATAACACTTGAGACCCTCCATGGGCCTACACCACATGTCCACATCACCTTCCTACCACATCAATAGCATGAAACATCACCTATATAGTACACCACCTTGAAATACCTACATACCACATGCCACTTCACCCACATTCCATGTCACCATGAATAGTGACCACAAATAGTGTTTATGAATAGTGACTTTAAATATTGGCTTCATACCCAACAATATCCCACTTGAAGTCAATATACATAGGATTTACCACACATATGTATTCCAACATCCATGCCCATTTCTACCCATATAACAAGCCCAATATAATTCTTTTGCATTACTAAAAGTTCTTTGTCTTGACCAGCTTTGTCAACATCTGCTCTTCCATACCAAATTGTAGCACCTAAAGTGACTTCCACTTTACCACAAAGCCATCCTTATTAAATATTTCACCATGAACCACTCACTACTCCTACTACTTAAAAGTATTTGTTTAGTGTACACCATGGAATATATGAAGATTTCCTACTCCCAATGAATGCAAGACATAGAACATCCATGTATTCTCTTCCTCTATTCTAAGACACTCCGTAAGACAACTCAAAAAACTATAAGAAATTGGGTACTTAACTTCCTTGATTTCATGTCCCTATGCATCTTCATCCTTAGTTTGCTCCTTCATCTCATCCTAGCCAGCTAATCCATCACACCATTGGTCTTCATCATGTTGGGGCCTGTAACCAACATGCCATCAATCCATAGTAGTAACATATACTAAAATCTTGGCTCTCCATGAAGGTATCTTGTACTTCATTATCATGTTTTCTACAACCTATATAGTCTTCAAACCACAAACCAACAACTCTTTGCCTCATCGACATAACCCTATGGCTACTCCATCTCTTCTTAAGACATCACCATGTAGGAAACCTATTGTTACAATATAGAATAGCAACAAGTGCACACTACACCCTGATAGTAATTAAAAAAGAGAGAGAGAATAACCCATTAAAATCAACCCCTAACTTTTACACATAGCAAACTGATACCCACCATGATAAACATGGCACCTATCAACAATTCCATGGATGTCATCGTGCTACTTAATGTATCATTACACTTATCAATTTTTTGATCTTGAAATTGAATTACATCTTGCTCTATCACATGTCAAACCAAATCATACATAGAGTTACTCCATGCATAATCTACCTAGGTAATCACATCAGCTAGACCACAACCCTCCTAGCTACTCTCTTCTACTACACTACAACCACTAATCACTTCACACAATGCATCTCTGAGTTTTAGATTGATTCAACATCAGCCTTCTCCTTCTAAGAACCTCAAGTCTCACTTGATCTTATCCATTATCTTGAACTACTTCAATAAGTACAATTTTAGGTTTCATTATACCTCCTCCTTTCCATAGATTTTGAACATCTCAGCTAACACATTGTGGTAGTAGGATCCCATAACTTATACCCCTTCACCAGCCAAGAACCATAATAAGGTACATGCCTTCTCATCATCCTCCATCTACACTAATGGAGACTAGCTTGCTTTACCACAAGCTATATAGTTACATCTTTATCAACAAAAATGTGTTGGTGTTGATCCACATGGTAAATCTTGTTTAGCTTCTCTTCCATTCTCCATCTGCATATCCCATGGAGAGAAATACTTTCCATAAAAACTTTTTTTCTTTTTATATCTTGGTCTCTCCACCTTTGTCTCCCACTTACACAAACCAACCAACAACCATGGCTTTAGTACCACTTTTTAGGATCAACACACGTACATGGATCATTTACCAATAGCTAAATCCTATCTATGATACCTCTTGTTAGGAACTAAAACATAATCCTAAACATTTGTAAGAATTAATGTGGAAATAAAATAAGCTACAAAAAACACACAAGATAGGAGAGAACACATTACACAAGATATATGTGGAAACCCTTATAAAAAAAGCAAGGGAAAAACCATGGGGCAATGGTAGCTTCTAGAATTTAATTGCATCATTAAATACTCTTTTACAACATCTCCTCTCAATAACTCCTTTCCAATGCTAATAAGTAATCACTCAGGTGAGCCAAGCTTACAACCAAGCCTTCCAAGCTCTAACTTCTAAGTTGAAACATGAAACTCCATCTAATGATAACACCATAGCATCCAAGGTGAGATCCAAACATCAACCTCCATATCCATGAGATGATATAATAAGCCTCTAAGCTCCAAGTCTCTAACCAGGTGATCCAAGCTAACATAGCCTTCCAAACTTTGGCCTCTAACCTCAAATATCTCCATGCTTACAACAAAGCATGCATGATGCTTATAACCCAACCATCTATGTGAGTTAATCTTCCAAGCATTCCAAGCTCCAACCTCCTAACATGAAATCTCAATATTTCAAGGATCCAAGAGTGATCCATCCAAGGATTATAAAATACAAGGAGAACATAATACTTTATAGCTTTTTACATTGAGATAGAAGATAAAAGGACAAACTTCATGGTGACTCCAAAAATGTGCCACACATGAGTGGGTAAACAATGATCTTCAAATTTTTTTGTCTCCATGTAAAAAATTCCACAAAGGTAGATCCACATTTAGAAAAGATCATGGGCCACCTCCATGTGGATCCAAAACCTGTGCCCCACTTCCATGAGTCCAAACACCAATAGTGTTCATCTTGTTTTCATATCTAAGGGTCAAAAAAGTGGATGCTCTAATTCAGACAAGATCCAAGCCAACCCATGCAACTCATAAACTTTCACCCCACTCACATATGTGAGGGCAATTGGCAATAATGCTTTTCTTGTCTTCTTCATCCATGTGCATACACAAGTCCAAAAGGTGTTACAATCATCTTTTGACTTTTCCACACATGTGAATCATGGGTCCCATTATTAATTTTACCCATACCTAATTAATTTTCTTTTACACCACATAACAAACCCATGTTACTCACCAAGGACAAAACCCATGTCCTCTAGTGGAATGTTACACCCCACACTTGTCACATCATCTTGATCATAGTTGAGACCCTTCATGGGCCTACAACACATCACCTTGATACCACATCACTAGCATGCCACATCATCTACATCACCTACTAATCACACCACCATACAACACATACATACCACATTTCACATCATTTGCATGCCACATACCCACATTCTATGTCACCATGAATAGTGTCTATGAATAATTACTTTGAATATTGCCTTCATACCCAACAATTTTTTTATGATGGTTATTTATTATAAATTACCCTTTAAATTTTTATATAATTTATAGTAGAAAGAAGAAATATTAGAAACAATATATATTCAATATAATACTTAATTATTTTTTAAGGTCTACATTAAAGCTTAATTTGCATTTAATACAATCTCTTTTAAAAAATTGATTATATGTTATAACTTAATCTATATGGTCATACAAATTTGCATTTAATATAATATCTTTAAAAATTTGATTAGGCTACAGGTGTTATATTATGAGACAAACACCAAATATCTACCTCATGGTTTTGAAGATGCACATTTGATGTTGTTACAGTTTTAGACTAGCGATTTCTTGAGAAGGATGGTTTTGGAGATGCCATCTACCACCTCTTCAAAGTGACATAACACTTGGACATTCAAATTTTATGAGAGACATGGAAAACCATAACTCATTGATTTAATGGTTAGTGGAGGTCATTCCCAAATAAAGTTTATAAATTCAGCTTAAAGTTGATGAGGAGTTCATATGTAGTTCAAAGTTGATGTAACAGGTAGTGAATTTGACACAACAAGCACTAAAGTAGATGTAGCCAACACACTTCAAAGCTCTAGATTTGATAAAATCATATTGACATCTAATTAAATTCAATAAAATGAAGCGAAATGACCCTAGATGTGTTGTGGGCAAGAAAATGCATGTCTAAGCAACATAATAAACATGATTTAGAGCATATGATTCTCAAGAGGGACCCACTCTTAATAATCTTGCCCATAAAATTGCACTGGTATTTTCTCCTAGGTAGGCTCGCTGATGTCCCTAATATTGGCCTAAAATCAATACAAATGTTAAGAATATTGTTTTCTACATGAATCCTTTTTCTTGTTTTTATTTTGGTTCACACATATTTTTGAATTGAATGCCTCAAAACAAGATGTAAAACTATTTCAGGGGTTAAATGACATAATATTTGGCCTTATCATAGATAGCTATTAGACTAAATAGTTGTTTTCAAATAGTTAGCCTAACACATTACTAGTACTTCTAATAAAATGGATCTAATTAATCCACTATGATCTACATAATAATTGTAATGATAGACAAAAGAATGTCCATAATGGTTGGAGAAAATATTTACAAAAAAAATTTAGTGAAAGGGCCTTGAATGACATTAGGTTGATTAAAAACCCAACTCTAAAATCATTATCAAAATATGAGGGCTTATAGGAGTCAATTGAGCTATAAAAAAATGTAAATAAATTACTCTTAAGGTTAAAAATTATTGTATCAAAATGATTCCAAAATTTAATTAGGATTACCACTACATACACAACCACCATATTCTAAAAATTTATCTATAGCTTTATGAGTGTATGTAAGCACATAAATATTTCATATACACACAAGACTAATTTAATCACATATATCATGTGTACAGTCATAGGTAATAACAAAATTATTCTAGAGAGGTGTCCAAGGTTGAAATAATTTATGACAATCAAGGGGACATTGATACTTCTGAAATCCTATTTATTTGAACTGAGGTCAGTTCCTGAAAGCTAATAACCTTACACCTCAGCCCTAGTGATCTCATTAATATGTATAATAATACAACATATTTCAAAATAGAGATCTTGTACCATTCCAAGGCAACATGGCTACGATAATTATACAATAAACTTGTTTTTTGGAGGAAACATTGAATAAAAATTAACCTATAAATAAATTAAGTCTGAGTGTAAATCAGATGTAAAACAAAAAATGTATAGTTTATACAAAATGCTAAGGCTATTAATTTGTAAATCAAATATAAAGAACAACTTAACAATTTTTATTCCAATCAAACAATACCAAAAGGCAAGTAAATGCCCATCTTAAAAATGAGTCCAAATTAAATCTTCTACCAAGTGTCATAATCCAAAATTAGAGAAACTAGGAGGATGGGTATTGTGTTGAAGCAACTAAGCTAATTCTAAAGGGAATTCCATACACACACACACACACACACACACACACACACACACACACACACACACACACCTTCACATATAATTAATCAATGCTCCTTAAAGGAGAATTTTATAAGGGCAAAAAAATTGAATTTACTAAGAATGATAGATATTAAGAAATAATACATAGCTATGGGTTTCCACCTATTAGGATAGCCAAACAATAAAATATACCCTAACACAGGGCACACAAATGGATCTTTACACTGCAATAATATATAATGCTTATTCTCTTCCTCAAAAATCTCAACTCTTTGGGCTTCCCTCCTCATTGAGCTAGCAAGAAAAATCAAGGGCTCGTCAAGCATTTGATTATCTAGGTACCATAAACTCTCATTCCTTATTAACCATATTAATAATTATACCCCATAAATTTCTTGGTGCTGATGCATTTATTTCATTACCAATTCTTATTAACATTCTTTTGTAATCTTGTACTTTGCAAAATCTTCTATACTCAAACCAACTAGATTGAAACCAATAAGATAGACTCCATAATCTCAATTTATTTCCTATACATTAGCATCATTATATTATTTATTCGATCTACGCATTAGACATGGAGTCTTTTCATAATAAAGTAGAAAATATTCAATAAAATATGCCACCACCTTGCAAGCTACAAACCTCTATATTGTTAGACTACAACCCCATAATCCAAAATGTCTTGAAAATGGGTAAGTGCATGGAGTTAGGGGATAATTTTGTGGAGATTCTTGATAATGTAGTCACGTTAATAAATAATTCAATCATGTTATTTAATTAATGTGATCACATTATTTAAATTATGGATTAGTAATTATTGAGCCATAATGCAATCGTGTTATTAAATAACATGATCATGTTATTTTAAATAATAATGCAATCACATTATTAACGTGATTGATTTATTATTATTTTCAATAATGCGATCACATTACCTATATCACCAAAAAATAAAAATTGAAACCCAAATGCAAAATTTATCATTTTACATTCAAGTTTCCTTTGTTATCCTCACCTTCCATGATTGTGTTTTGTGTGAGAGAGACAAAATCTTGATAAGAAGCTGTGAAATTCATCCCAAGAAGCTTCTAATCAATGATGCCTCCATGTAAAAGAGGTAAGTGCTAAAAAGATACACTTGTTAACCCTAAATTTTAGTAATTTTCATTGTTTAACCCTAATTTTTAGTAATTTTAGTTGTAATTTATTTGTTTTGAATATCCCATCCTACTAACCCTCCTATTATTATCCCTAACCCTCTTAACCCTCCATATAACCTTCTTGTTCCTCCTTCTAACCCTTCACAAAACTCTCTTGTTCCTTCTCCTATCCCTCTACCTACCCTCCTACAGTTCCACAAAATCCCCTAGGCAATCAGGAGAGTCTAGTTGACAAAATTATGAGAAATAAAATTAAAATTGAAGAATTAATTGGGAGAATGAGGGATCCCACTTCCACCAACACTCACTGCACCCATCTAGCCAATTCCTTAGAGACATTGTTAGGTCAAATTGACTCTATAATGAGTCAAATTGATAGATGGGCTTCATATCAGGATATTTATAGGGCTTATTATGTTGACAAGTTGTCATCACTTGAGGTCAAGAACAAAAAAATATCAAAATAATCCATTTGCACCTTATTCATTGACCCAACCACCAATCCACCATTTTTGATTACTGCTAAATGTTTTCTAATCCATTGTTGCCAACATAATTTAATCATAACAAATTTTGGGGATCGATGGTGGATGGTGTTATGTCCTTAACCTTTGACATGTTTAGGGATATGTATGGCCAACTTATAACTTACATACCTATTTTATATTCTTGTTACATTTTTCTATGTTCTTAATTAGGTTAGCCTATGGAATAACCAAGACTAAGTAAACTATATATAGGACGTAGTGGTTAGTCTCTAATCATCATATTAAGTATTATGCACTTATTGCATTATTATGGAGAATGCCTCCTCAAAGCTATTTTTCTATGTTATCCAGTATTCTACTTTGCTATCAATTATTGTTGTGTGATCTCTCATATTTGCTTATTTTGTGTGATATATAATCATTTTGTGTGAACATATAAGTAATTTCATTACAAGTGGTATCAAATATTTTATTTGGGTAAGTTTCTTATGGTGTTGGTTTTTTGGATTTGGTGAGATACGACTTCTACAAATCGAAGGAGCGAAAAACCATAACTTGTAATCCAAGAAGAATTAATTTTTCTATCAGTGCAGTATTGTTCAAAATGCTTTTTTGAAAAAAGAATATTAAAAAAAAAGTTTTGTATTTTTTTCCCTTGCACATTTGTAGTCATTGGATTCATCTTGATGAGATGATTAGAATGGTATATTTTACTAGTACACTTTTTTGGTGCCAACTTTTTTTACCCTAGTGTGCAAAGGAAGTCATTGGATTTATCTTGGTGAGGTGATTGCAATGATACCATCTCTTGGCACACTTTTTTTAGGGTGAAAACCCTCCTAGGTTTTGTATATGGTAGGTCCTTCTAATTGGGAAAGAAAAGGGGGGAAAGAAACTCCTAAGACTCCTTCTACCAGTGACTTGGAATAAGAAACTTTAGATCCATTGATTTCTCTACTTCAAGATGACATAAAGGGCTTGGTGTAGCATGTTGAATTTTTTATAGTTAAAAATAATGTTTCAAGTATGCACAAAGAGATAAATGGAGTTCACACTCAATTGCATCATATCAATATGCAATTTGCTTCCCTTTCATTTCAGTTACAGTCAAATAACCCTCCACATCATCATTCAAGTTCTCCTCTCAACACTAACAACTCCATTCTGATGTGAAATAAATGTTGCCAAAAATGGACATACATAAGTTGTATGGTAAGGATCCTCTCACTTGGATTACCTAAATTGAGAATTTATTTGATCTGTGTCAAACTCCTAGTTCTCAGAAGGTGATAGTGGCATCTCTATTTTTGGAACCTGAGTAGTTCATTTGGTATTGTTGGTTGCGTGCTCAAAATAAAAAGACTGGTGCTCTTATTACATGGCTATTTTCATTGATGAGTTGTTGGATCATTATTGGAATAATGTCTCTGAGAACTACTTTATCTAGTTAGCTAAACTATAAAAAATAGGAGCTATGAAGTATTATATTCATCAATTTCAGAATCTAACCTTATGAGTGAAAGACATCACTGAGGAAAATTTGATTGATAGTTTTTTGGGTGGCCTCAAAAATAACATCCAATTGGAGATTTGGATGTTTAACCCAATATTTGTATCAGAATACATCCCACGGGCACACATGGAAGAATAAAAAGAGATGGTCAAATGGAAAATTTTCACTACTGGTCATGATTTCACCTTTCTAGCACCATTAATTCCTCAACCCACTAGATTGACACCTCAAAAAATTGAGGATAAGTGAGCCAAAGGTTTGTGTTATGGTTGTGACATCAAATGGAGCAAAGACCATCACTGTGTTGAAAAGAAGTTGCTTTAGATTGAAGGTGCCAATGAGGATGATGATGATGAAGAAGCAATCAGTGAGGATGAAGAAGGTCTTAAGGAGGAATATGAATAATCTTAGCCTACTATTTCCTATCATGCCCTTTAAAGTATTATTATTCCCTAAAATCTTAAGGTGATGAGTTTCTTAAATAAATAAAAGGTCACTATATTGATTGATTTTGGGAACACATACAACTTCATCAACAGTAAGTTGGATGCTCGTTTAAACTATTTTATTTATCTTACTCTAGAATTTTAGGTCATGATTACAGATGGTGGTACTTTTAGATGCTCAAGAAAATGCCATAGTATTAGGTTGGCCATGGGAGACTACTTATTGGATTCTCCTATGTTTTTTATTCCCATTGGGGGAGTTGACATTATTTTGGGAGTACATTGGCTCACCACTTTGGGCACTATTGAGATGCATTTCTAAGAATTATTCATGTGATTTCATTATGAGGGAAGGACATTTGAGCTAAGAAGATTAAGGGCTAAATATCCACAACTTATTAGCTCCCATCAAATTATAAAGATTCTTCGTAAGGGTGCTAAAAGATTTGTAGCTCACTTGTTTTCCATAGAAGTTTAGCCAACTCAGCCATCTACACCTTCTAATTTACAACAAGTGATTGATGCTCATTTGGTTGTTTTTAGTGACATGTCTATAGGACTTCCACCTAGCTGCATGCATGATCATGCTATCAAAATTATTCTTAGTAGTACACCACCCAACATCAAACCATATAGGTATCCTTATGCCCAGAAAAGTGAAATTGAAAAGATGGTATAGGAGATGTTGGATGCAAGAATCATTTTCCATAGCCAAAGAGGATATTCTTTGCTAGTTGTCATGGTGAGGAAGAAAGATGACACTTGGAGGATGTGCCCTAACTATAGAGAACTAAACAAGTACACTATTAAAGATAAGTTTACTATTCCTATCATTGATGATTTTCTAGATGAATTAAATGGTGCTCTTTATTTTACCAAGTTAGATCTACATTCTTGGTATCATCAAATCTGGATCCATGATGAAGACATACCCAAAATAGCTTTCAGGAATTATGAGGGCCATTATGAGTTTTTGGTTATGCCTTTTGGTTTAAAAAATGCACCATCCACCTTTCAGAGTTTGATGAATACTATTTTTAGGCCATTTTTGAAGAAATTTGTTCTGGTATTTTTTGATGATATCCTTATTTACAGTAAAAATTGGGAAGACCATTTGCACCATGTGAAAAAGGTACTCTCAATTTTAGAACAACATCAGTTATATGCCAAACTTTTCAAATTTAATTTTGGAACTTGTGAGGTTGAGTATTTTGGTCATCTAGTTTCACATGTAGGAGTGAAAGTAGATCCTAAAAAAATCCAAGCAATGGTGGATTGGCTGATTCCTATGACACTTAAGAAACTTAGGGGATTTCTAGGGCTAACTTGTTATTATTATAGGTTTGTCAAAAATTATGGTAGGATTATAGCCCCACTCACCTCTTTGTTGAAGAAAGACTCCTTTCAGTGGACTGATATAGCTACCAGGGCATTTGAACAATTGAAATTGGCTATGTGCACCACTCTAATGTTGATCACTCCTAATTATTCCAAGACTTTTGTGGTTGAATGTGATGCATCTGAGTATGGTATGACTACTTTACTCATGCAAGAAGGTAGACCACTTATTTTTGAAAGTTGTCAACTGAAGGGTAAAAATTATCACAAGCCCATTTATGAGAAAGAAATGATGGTCATTTTGCATGAAATCAAACAATGGAGGCCTTATTTGATGGGTCACCACTTTCAGGTAAAGACTGATCATGATAGTCTCAAATATTTTTTAGAATAATGGTTGTCATCTGAAGAACAATATAAATAGGTAGCTAAGATGTTAGGCTATGATTTTGAAATAGTTTACAAGAAAGGCAAGGATAATGTAGTGGCAGATGCACTATCTAGGAAGGATGAATTAGTTGAGACATGTTATATGATATGACCATTCTACAGGTATATTGGCTAGAGGAAACATGATCAGAATAGGAAAATGATAATGCTACCCAAGATTTAATTCAAAATATTTAGCAAGGTTTGGTTGGATTTGAAAAATTCATAGGGAAGGGTGATGAATTATGGTATAAAGATAGATTATACCTATGTAATATTTCTCTTTTTAAACAAAAAATCCTTCAGGAACTTCATGGAACTCCAATTCGAGGTTATTTAGAATTTTTGAAAACTTATCATAAAATCAAGCATGATTTTTTTTGGGACGGCCTCCAAGGAGATGTCCAAAAATATGTGGATAAATGTATGATCTATCAATAAAATAAAGGAGAAACCATCAAAAACCTAAGTATTTTGTAGCCTTTATCCATTCCTAGCCAATGTTGGGAAGATGTGTCTATGGATTTCATTATAGGGTTATCGAGATCTGATGGTCAAAATGTTATCATGGTTGTGGTAGATCATCTCATTAAGTATGCTCATTTTTGTTTTTTATCATAGCCATTTATTGATAGTACAGTAGATTTTGATTTTCCTAATACAGTTTAGAAATTGCAAGGTACCCCTAAGATCATTGTTAGTGATAGAGATCCCATTTTCACTAGAAATTTTTGGATTGAGTTATTTACATGTTTGGGCACCCAGTTGGCTCATAGTTCATCTTATCATCCTCAATCAGATGGACATACTAAGGTAGTCAACAAATGTCTGGAAGGATATCTCCATTGTTTTGTTTCTGATAAACATGATAAGTGGGTTCATTGGTTTCCACTTGCTGGATGGTGATATAATACTTCTATTCATAGTTCTTCCAAAATGTCTCCCTTTTTGTCACTATATGGATACCACCCTCTATCCATCACTTTAATCCTGAAGTTCCATCCTAAGGTTTGTGTAATTGAAGAACATATTCACCATCAATAGGATATCCTTACAAGTTTTCATGAAAACTTAGCCATGGCCTAGAATCGCATGAAGCAATAGGTAGATCAACATAAGAGTGAGAGGAATTTTGACATTGGTGATTGGGTCTTTGTTCACTTGCAGCCATATACGTAGATGTCCTTTAAGCAACAGAAAAAGGATAACAAATTGTCTCCTAAGTATTATGGGCCTTATCAAATCTTATAAAAAATTGGTAGTGTGGCCTACAAGTTAGAGTTTCCTTCCTCCACTTTCATACATACAGTATTTCATGTATTGTGCCTTAAAAAAGTCATTAGACATAGAGTTACTACTCAAATTGAGTTACCAAAATTGGATGAGAAATGAATCATTATTCTTGATCCTGAGGTGATTATTTAAATGTGCACTAAGCAACTACAGTCTAGATTGATTAAAGAGTACCTAATCAAATGGAAGAATCTATCTTGTGAAGATGCCATTTGGGAGGATGAATTCTTTGTGCATCAACATCTAGAGTTGACTCAATATTGAGGACAACATTGTTTTAAAGGGGAGGGACATGTTATGCCCTTAACCTTTGTTGTTTCTAGGGATGTGTCTGGCCAACTTGTGGCTTACATACCTATTTTATATTCTTGTTACATTTCTCTATGTTCTTAGTTAGGTAAGCCTATGGCATAATTATGGCTAAGTAAACTATATATAAGAGGTAGTGGTTAGTCTTTGATCATCATATTAAGTATTATGCTCTTATTGCATTTTTGTGGAGGTTGCCCCCTCAAAGTGGATTTACTATATTATCCATTATTCTACTCTGCTATCAATTATTGTTGTGTGATATCTCATAATTGCTTGTTCTATGTGATATATAATCATTTTATGTGAACATCTAAGTAATTTCATTATAGATAGTGTTTGATTATCCAGCATGTAATAACCATGAGGTCCCATTGTATTTTTTGAGGAAACTCTAATATGAATTTGTCCACAATGAGATTATGAACTATTTTAATTATAGTGAATTTCAGGGCCAAGGAAAAGGATCATTACAAGATCGACTAGGTGCACATCATGTGCCTAATCGGCCTACAAGGATCCGTATCCAAAAGCCACTTGAGCTAGATATCTCACCTATAGTTTAGCAAGCCATGAAGATCGACACTCTGTATGTGTTTATTTTTCTCACTAATATAATATTTTAACATATGAGTAGGCTCTCATAGACTAATGCTAGAGATATGCCACCTAGTGTGCATACATGACCCCACCCTTGTAGTTCTTATAGATCTATGTGCATTGGAGCTTTTGATGATAATGGCACTGGTGTTTCAAAGGGTTTAGATAATATTATTATGAGTGATGAGTTTTTAGCACACACTTTTGATGTGTAGACATCTGTTAATACATAAATGCAGGTATATTCTATATAAATGTCATGTCAACTTTAAGTTATATTTACAAATTTAATTTAGCTAACCATTAATTTACATAGAAATTGAATAATATATATGCCATTTTTTATATTTTAGGGGGTGACAATGCCTTCATTGTCATAGTCAAGATTTACAACATTTGATTTTATGTATCCATTATTTACATTTTTTGATCCAGCTACTGGCCCATCCACTACTGCATCTATCTCTGTTAGGATGACACCTTTTACTTATATCGAGGTAAAATTTTTAGTTAATCTTATGCCCTATGTACATTTAGTATATGTATATTTTCCTTGTAAGTTTTAGTTAAATTTATCTATCAAGTATCTTGATGCATAGGTTATAACAAGATTCCTTGATATTTATGGAAACACACACTTACCTATGCCAAATACCCAACTTTGATATTTTCTTGTCCTTCTTTATCTTCTATCTTTAACCTCTTTATCTCTTTCACCACTTTGCATTTACTAGGTCTTTCTTGTTCACTCTTCTACTCAATGGTTATTAAGCCTCCTTGTATTCACTTAATTATCCTTGTCTAATTGAAGTCATTTTACTAATCAACTAACTCTACAATATTTCCATTTAACATCAACCTCCTCAGTGCATACTCTATTTTCAAGTTCTTTCTCTTTATCCTTGTTTTGTTCTTTACAATATTTTTATGTTTTTGCATAGGTATACATGCTACTTTGATTTTGTCCTTCAAAAATACTCATGAGACCATCTAACTACTTAATTACATCTCATTTCATGCATCCAACCATTCCACACAACCCCCAATCTTCAACTCTTCACTTAACTCTTGTTTCCTCTGACACCTTCCTTCTACTAGCCCTTTTTGAGGAAAACCTCATTTTTCTAAGTAAACTAAAAAGCTCCCCAAAAAAATAAACCCACATTCAGATACCCCTTTACATTTCATATCTCATGCAGGTGCTTTCACAATTTAACTCTCTTTGGAGAACACCTAAATCAGCACCCTCAGGACTAATTAGGTCTCCTAGGCCAAATTCAAGGCTACTGACTGTGAAACCATACCATACGAACTTAAATTGAATTAAAAACTTCAAAATCCTATTCATCCTATATAAATATATCTTATCCACAAATTTTAATGACTTTTCATTAGTTAAATCACTTGTTATCTCATTTTCTAGTTTCAAACCCTAACTTATGTTGTCTTAGTCTTGCACCTACGCGAGAGGATAATAAATGAGCTAGAATGACTTTTTTACCCTTATAAAATCTTATAAAATTTTAAATGGATCTTCCCTTAACACACACATCTTCTCAAACTATTAATTTTCATTTATCAATACTATATCACTCCCAACATGTAGTTTTATAGAACTTCTATACCCCTCGAACATGATTATGTCAACAAATAGGACAAAATAAACCCATAAGACCCTTTAATTTCATTTGAGAGAAATTAAAAGAATCAAACACATGGAAAAAAAATATACCACAACATTCAAAATATCTTAAATCTTAACTCTATTTCCAATAACTCTATATGGTCTTTCTTTATGACTATGCAAACTTAGAATTATTACTAATTGGGTTGTATATAGTATTCCCCTGTATTTTGAATTTTATCATTAGTATTGAGCCTTTAAATGTGTTTAAATTTATTTCATAGAGGTATTGTATCCCTTACTCATCTTTCAATCATTTATAATGACACTTTAAACTGACTATGTTCTCCTTTTTATGATTGTGCATGAAGACAGAGTATTGAAACTTGGGTTTCACCACTTTGAAATTGTAGACTATTGACTTGAATCTTCTTTGAACAGAGATATGAACACCAAAATATTGATCATAAACTGATAGACACTAATTTACATTTTAATCTATCTAAATAATCTTTACAAGTAAGGATAGAGTTCTTTGTATGTCTCTTATTCCTTTTCTCTCCCTAACTATACCTTCTCAAAGTGATACTATTCTTTCCACCCCCTACTCTTCCACTCACACTTACTACATGTATTGCAATTTTTATATTACCTCTAACATGAAAACTAATTTTTATTCTTGGACATTGCATGTTGCATGGTAGTTACACTTCCATGATTCTTGGTTTACATTGTCTTTTCATGATATGCACATTGAAATACATTGCCATATATATCTTGGTTTACATTGTGAAAAACTTGCCATATATATCTTTAATACTTTATATAAAAGTAAGTGAGACCTTGTTTACATGAATAGTTGATGGCTCAAGCAGATACTCCTCCCTTTTTGTGAGCTGAGACAAATATAGGCATTGTTACTACAATGTCATCTGCACAGGTGCTGATAGAGGTATATATTAACTTATAATTTTGAATTGTAAAAATAGACTTGTATTAATAATTTTACTACATACTTAGGGCAAATATAACTTATGTGATTGAATTGTGTATGTAGGGTTTTCCTATGACATCTGATAGTACTAGTTAGATAATTAATAGGAAAACTTCTCATGTTTCTCCTATATTTCAGATGCCTATTCAAATAGTTGAGCCTGCCATTGACTTGTTTGAGCATCAAAAATAGATTAAGTAGGATCACGAGCTTGTAATAAGTGCATGTTTAAATGATTTTTTTATTGTAGTTTAAAATTAATTTATTAATAATTGGTTAAATGTATTTTATGTTAATTTTTAATAATACTTGTATTTGAACAGGTTCAACTGTAATCGAGCCATGAGCATAGGACCCACAGTCAAACCTTGGAACAATCCAAAGCATTAGAGGGGTCTTCATCTACTAGCATCGCATCCCAGGGAAAGTCTTCTTCAAGGAAGGAAAAGAGAGGGAGGATATTTGATGAATAATGTCTTACATGAGATGTGCTTTTTTATGCCTATATGGCAATTTACGTATTTTTAGCATTGTATATGTGTATATGACATTCACCCAACATTAGAAACTAAGTTAGTAGATGTAATTTTTTGTATGCCTATCACAATAATCTATGTATTATTTACATTGTACACATGTGGCTATATTGTATGCCTATCATGGCAATCTATCTAATTTATATTCAATTTTTATTTCATTATGTGTTATTGTATAGTGTTGTTTTGATCTTCCAAACTATTATCTATCAGATCTTGTATTTAATGTTGTAGACAAATGAGGATTAAAAATTATTCTTTTCAATATTATAAATCTCAAATCTCCCACATTTTTTAAATTATTATTTTTTTATTTCATTATGAGTAGTGGAAATGACTAATGACACTCTTATCTATTTTGCGTTTGTCATCACCCATTTACAACTTTTCAATCAATCATTAACATAATTTGATTACACTTAAAACCCATACCCAATCATGTTCAAAATTTTATAATGTAAAAACATAAAATCATTCATAAATACCTACAAATTTCTCACTTAGTTAACTATACTTGTATGCTTTCTTGTATTTATGCTATGATTCTTGTTCCTTTATATTTTCCCTCACCTTTCGATTAATATCTATCCATACCTCTTCTACACTTAACTCCTTTTGGTGACTATGTAAATGGTCTACTTCTTCATCTTTGCAGCTTTATATTTTCTAAAATTACAATATGAAATTCTACTTAAACTTGACTATAATGTCTTTAGTATGATAAAAGGAAACCTTACTGAATTGAAACATAATATTCACTCATGAGATAATGATCCATCTTTGGCCAAAACCCTTTATCATCCCCTAATACCACCTAATGCACAGTTTGCTCTTCTATGTTTAAGAAGGATATTAAATTCCTATTCATATGCTCTAAGATCATGAAGAATTCCAACCTCACTTATCAACTCTTGTTGTCAACTCAATTCAAAATCCACTCTCAAATAATCTTCTTTTAAACTAGTCAATTACTCATTAGGTCTACTCTTAACTAGTCACCAATCTCTTAGATCTACTCTCCTTTTTAAAAACCTTATTTAAGACACTTTCGATAGGTCTTAGGAAAACTCAAGGATATATGTAGGTGTCAAAATTGACAAGAAATCAACCAATTATAGTTCTCTAGACCTAATTGTTGCTCCAATAGGTCAATTTATCAAAATAGAGTTTGTATCTCTTAAAAATTATATTTATAGTAGTATTTTGGCAATTGTATCATGTTATAACCCTTACCCAAATTTATATATAACTCAAATCAACCAAAAACACATCTTACCTAATTTTTAACATGTTCTACAAGATGAGAATTCAGTAGAACTATTGTTTTGATGCTTCCTAACCAAAAAATAAAACTATCAAAATGTTCAAGGGGTGTATGACATATATGACTAGGTTCTTGGCCTCACATCAACCCTGATTGACAAACCCACCACCCATTCCAATCTCAAGAATGCCCTTCCCAATATAAGAAAATGTAAATTTTTATCCTAAGTTCAAACACACGTAAAATGAAACTTGTAAGTCATTTTCATGAAGTGCCAGATATCTCCCCTACCTCTTTAATCCATATAATCTCACCCTAGATACCTCAAGTAGAACCTTCGAGAGCAATCCATTGGACAAGTTGTAGTGATGGGTAAAAAATGCAACTTCTTGTCATTAAACAAGCAAATTTTTGAGATTCAATTTCCATTTCTACCTTTCAGGACCTCCACCTAGGAATATATCACTTCAATCACATCTAGTTAGGCAAATTACATGTTATCACACCACCATAATGTTCAAATCCACTTGGAAGTACATTTTCACTACCATTTTGAAGCGCAAAAACACTGACAATAAATATTGTCAAAGTTTAAGTTGTGGTTGTATAAATGTGGTTTCAATGCTTCCTCACCAAAAAATGACACTGATAACACATACATGGGGTGGATAATGTCTAGGATTAGATTTTTAGCCTCCCATCAGGCCTTATCGACAAACCCACCACCCATTTTGACCTCAAGAATGCCCTTCCCAATATAAAATAAATGTAAAACAAAACATGTAAGTCATTTTCATGAACCATCATATCCATCCCCTACCTATTTAATTCCTCTAATTTTACCCTAGATCACTTAGGTGAACCGTTGAGAGCAATCCATTGGATAAGTTGTAGTGATGGATACACAAATTCAACTTTTGGCATTGAACAAGTAACTTCTTGAGCTCCAACTGCCATTTCTAGCTTCAAGACCTCCATCTAGGAATATATCATATATATCAAATCCAAATAGGCAAATTACATGTTATCACACTACCACAACATTCAAATCCACCTGGAAGTGCATTTTCACTATCATTCCAGAGCATGAAAACATTGACAACAAATGTTGTTAAAGTTTAATTTATGGTTGCAGAACTGTGGTTTCAATGCTTCCTAACTAAAATTGATACTGCCAACATGTCCAAAGAGGTGAATAATGTCTAGGACCAAGTTCTTGTCCTTCCATCAGGCCTGATTGCTAAATTCACCACCCATTTTAACCTCAAGAATGCCCTTCCCAATACAAAAAAATGCAATTTTTTAGCCTAAGTTCAAACAAGAGTAAAATGAAACCTGTAAGTCATTTCTATGAATCATCAAATCCCTCCCCTACCTCTTTAATCCCTCTAATCATACCCAAGAGTACTCAGGTGGAACCTTTGAGAGTAATTCATTTAACAAGTTGCAGTGATGGGTCCAAAAATACAATTTTTGGCATTGAACAAGTAACTTCTTGAGCTCTAACTGCCATTTCTGACTCTAGGACCTCCACCTGGGAATATATCACTTCGATCATGTCTAGATGGAAGTTTATCTCAAACCAGTAACCTACAAAAAATTGATAGTAAGTAATTAAAAATGAAATTCAAATGTACTACCTAGAAAATAAAAAATGTTTGGTAAAATTGATTATAGTTGCATTTGAAAATTCAACATACCTACATATTTCAATCCAATGAACTACTAAGATCTGGTTTAACCTTAATAGTATCAAGAATAGCTTCATGTATTGACTCCTAAACTTTCCATAGTTTCATGTTTAATGGCCTCCCATGATTTTTTTGTAATTAAATATTTGTTGTAAGAATCAAATTTGAATAGTGCAATATCTTCCTATGGGTTTCAAACTCTTCAAATGATCATTTATTAAATATTTTATAGGATATTATCAAAACCAAGTTCCAGTGACTACCACTATCCCATTAATATAGTCAATGTTTTCTCCATTTATAACTGGGGAAGTCAATTTTTTCTTTCTCTCTACACATCAACATAAGTAGTAATTAGTGCCCTCTTCATTATCCTCATCTACAATAGCTATAAAAACATGCCTTGTATCACAAAAAACCATTTTTAGTGATAATATGAAGATATATAATGAGAATAAATAGTACATAATGAAAAATATTCTACTTGACTGCACTAGATACATGGTCAAAGTCATCTAATGATGTCATATTTGTAATTTAAAATGTTGTTAGAACCTGATATGTGTTGATTAGAATTAGAGGTTTTTAACTCCAATCATCCACCCACTCTTGTGACTCATACTCATTCCAAATGGATTCCATACATGTAGAACAAAAACATACCAAGTCTCTTGTATGAACATTCCAATAACTTGCATTTGAGCTACGAAATGAGTGGAAGTCACTTGAACCCATTAAACTCATACAATCCTCATACTTTGCCAAGTGTTCTTCCTCCATTAACCAAAAATGTCTAAAAATAGTAGAATTTGGTTGATCACCATGACACATGTTCTCATTGCACCATTCAACCATAGTTTTTACATTTTTCAAATGACCACCCTCTTCAAATTTCAACTCCACCCTTGCAATAACTCTTTTTACACATGCTCTAGCACCATCATGCTCTCCTTTTCCATGGCCAACCTCAATGAAACTTTAAATGTGTTCTACACTAGTGGTAACATGCATTGTTCTCAACTAATAAAACATCTATGCATTTTTGAATTGTGATGTGAAATTATCTCACCAAATTTAATGTTGATTGAAATTAATGTTTCTCTGACTCAACTATTCATAGAAATTCTAAAAATAACCTTGCACATACTTTGAATAATGTGATCGATCATCACTGATATAGAAAAGGTACTCCCTTAATATTTTATGTTGTTTCTCTATATTATCAGGCAAATGCATGAATGTTATATGTATGAATATGACAAATTGTGATGAGTTTTGATAATGCGATTGAACTTCCATTTGGGGTTTGAATGTGTAGTTTTTAGCAAATTCAACTACTGAAACAATTGAACCAAGTGGGAATGTATCCTTAATTATCTTGAAATGTTCATCCAACATCTAGCCCTATGTGTGTGCCTTGCATACTCATAAACAATATTCTCCCTAAATTTGACCAAAAATTCAAAAACATGTATCTTTTTTGTAACAAGCTCACACATTTTAGATTCTTTGCCATCATTTACTTGATAAGTTATTGATTTATATTTGCTTAAACCAACTAATTCCTATCCAATTGTAATTTTAATCTCCTCATGGATAATTTTTTTTAATTTTGGCAATGCACCACAAATTTTTAGTCTATAATAATAATAATAATAATAATAATAATAATAATAATAATAATAATAATAATAATGCGATTGTGTTATATAATGTGATCATATAATTACATAACATGATCACATTATTTGTTATACTAAGGTCTGCTTCAACATACATATTGAGAAATGTATATTAAGAATAATGTGATTGCATTATGTAATAATGCAATTGCATTATTCTTAATATTCAGTTTGGATTAAACATTAACATTGAGAACCGACTGTTGTCTATATTAATAATAACACAATCACGTTATTAATTAATGTGATTGTGTTACACTTAATATAGATTATGGATTATGGATTAGGGATTAAGGCATTAGTGCATAGGGTTTAGTGATTAAGGATTAGGGATTATGATGTATGTTTTAGGGTTTAGGTTTAAGGGTGTATATAAGGTCTAATCACTCTATGCCATGTGTGAACCTAATTTTTCCTATAAAGGATGTTAATTAGAACTAAATAGATTGGTAAATAGGGAATTTTTTTGGTTTACAATTTAGGGTATAATGTTTAGGGTTTAGGTTAGGGTACACAAAGTCAATCACAAAGATAATTCTTAGTCTAAATGATGTTAATTTGGGCTAAGATGATTGCTTAAGGGTTTAAAGAGTTTATATTTATGGTTTAGAGTTTAGGGATTATGAACTTTAAAGATTAGGGATTGGAGTATAGGTTTTAGGGTATATAAGGTACAATTGTGATGGCAACTAGGGAAAATTGGAGTTGATAAACCCAAAAATCACATTTTATAGTCATGAAATTAGGTTGAAGGGGCTCAAAATATCCCCAATTTACTTCAGATGTATAACTAGATTAGTACTCCAAAGGCTGAGTTTTAGACATGGGTTTAAAAAATGCATTTTATGACATCTCGTGATAAAAAGAGTTATATCATAAGGCATGTATGTTTGTGGCATGTAGTGGGAATTAGGGCATAAGGCTTATAATTTATGTTTTAGGGATTAGGGCACAGGGTTTAAGTTTAAGGACCTGTATATAATGTCTAATCACTCTATTCCATGTGAACCTAATTCTTACTACAAAGGATGTTAATTAGAACTAAATCAATTAGTAAATAGGCAAATCTTATGGTTTACTATTTAGGGTATAGTGTTTAGGATTTATGGTTTAGGGCTTAGGTTTTAATGTATATATGGTTTAGGGTACACAGGGTCAATCACAAAGATAATTGAGGACAATTTCAATCACTTGGATCCATTTTTTATTATAGAATGTGTTTTTGGGTTGTCATTATACCCCATTTCATCATGTAGATTGAGTGAATTAGTCAAATGGGGCAATCGGTCATGTGATTTAAAACAAACTAAGTCCTATGTACTTAATTTTTAGTCTAAATGATGTTAATTTGGGCTAAAATGATTGGTTCAAGGTTACTTAAAGAGTTTATATTTATGGTTTGGAGTTTATGGATTAGTAATTATAGGGATTAGGGCTTAGGGTATAGGTTTTAGGGTATATAAGGTACAATCATGAAGGAAATTGAGGAAAATTTGAGCTCCTTGAACCTAGATCTCTAAGTAAATAATGTGATTTTGGGCTCAATTAGTTACCATATCATAAAAAATTGAGCCAATTAAGTCAATTGTGGTAATGAGTGATGCGATTTTGACCAAGTTAACCCCTATGAATCTAATTATTACTATATATAAAGGATGTTTTTGATAATATAAGGTGGCAAAACAAGGGGCTGAACCCTTACAAGACAACCCAAAAAGGAAGCAAAGGCTCACAAACGGGAGCCACAACCAACAATTACATCATAAACGACCGATAACCATCAGAAAGAAAATAAGTAGTCTCACAGCAAATAAAAATAGAAAGAAAAAAGATGAATGTAAAGTTAAACAACTTCCTAGGCTTAAGATAGAAATTCATGAATCTCATCAAACTGTTTGATCTTTTCTTCATCAACACCATGCTCTAGGGTATCATGATCCTAAAAGAAAGAAAGATTCACCATAGCTGAGTGACATAGAATCCTATTAATGAAACATTCAAAGGAGGGGATCTTCTACTCAAGGGAGTCCACTTGATTCCTGAGAATAGTCATTCCATCCTCCTGGTTAGCACCTATTTCCTCAGCCTTCCCCTCATCCTTGTCCACAGATGTCCCTTCCCCATAATGGGTTTGGTAATCAGGCACATAATCTTCACCATACAAGTCCTTAGCCTAAAAATCCTTATTATCCCCCTTCAGTCCCCTCCGAAATCTCCTACACTTCAAAGTCAACACCTTTGTTCGGTTATCCCTCTTGAGTAGATCTATCAGATTCACTCTTTGAGTATTCAATCAGTTTAGCTTGAGGGGTTGGTTTTCATGCAATTCTACCAAATCTTCTAACCCTTAAAGTGTTACCCTTAGTCTTAGATTTGGTCATAGTTTTGGCTTTTTTCTGGGGTCCCTCACAATCCCTCTTCTGATTCCTATGGGCCCCCATATCCTCTCCCGAGTCAATAGTAACTATCTCATCCTTAAGGAGTCATTTCTTTGATTTCCCCTTGCCTTTCAGAGTAAGAGTATAGAAATATTTCCCAACAAAATATTCCAAGGGTTCAAAAAAGGCAACCTCTTTCAAATTTAGAGTGGAAAGGGTAGAAACAATGGGTTTCTTAGAGGTGGTAGCAACCATAGAAGTGTTATCCACAAGCATCTCAATAATGGTGAACTAAATGGGTTTCAGTGGAGATAAAATGAGGTTGAATTTATATAGGTGAAGAATAAGGCCATGGTGAAGAGGGATGGGATGCTTAGATGATTTCAAAGAAAGTTTAGCTTTAACATGACAAATAGAGTGTTCCAATGAAGACATGAGATAAAAAGGAAAGCTAACAAGAGCATTTCTCCTAAAATGGTTAAGGAGCAGAAGGTGATAGTTTTAAAACCTGGTAAAGTGACCCTCCAAAGTGAAATATTTCATCAAAAAATAACACATAACATCCCAAAACTATGGTAACTTAGCATGATCAAACCCTCCTTGATAAGGAAAAAGCTCCTCCCCAGGTCCAAGAAAAAAAGTTTAATTATGGTGGTCCATAACCTTATCCTTTCTCTTCAATTTCATGCCTTTAGTGGAAAGATTAGTAGCCATAGCAATAACCTCCTCACAGACCTCAAATCCCACATTACCAATTTGAACTCTACGATTATCCCATGAAAGGACACACTGTACACACAAATTTTCATCATGGCCATTAAGGCATTTCAGGAAAGGAATAATGCCTTCTTTGTAGTAATGCCACACTAAGGAATTATCCTTGAATTCACTACAAGTGATGGGTTTAGTTTAGATTATATCCCCCCCATAATCATATTATCATCAAAACTAGACAACAAAAAATCACTAAACTGCTCAAAATAGCAACAACTTTTCCTCTCTTTAATGTGCCTCTTACAAAAATTATCTTTTCTAACAATAGGAATGGTAATAATGAGGAAATAAATGAGGAGAATGGTTGGCATCCTTGAGTCATTATTACTTATAAATGTCATTGCATTCCCCATTATCTGCATGGAATTCCCCATTCGGATTATATATAAAGGATGTTAATTGGGGCTAAATTTATTAGTTTAAGGTCTACAATTTAAAGGTTTTAGGGTTTAGGGATTATGGCTTAGTGTTTAAGGTAAATGGTACAAGCTTTAGGGTTTGAGATATTGGATATAGGGTCCAATCACTAAAGTAATAGGAGAAAATAGGACTTGCTTCTTAACCTATTTGTGGCAATTACTTGAACATGCTTGCATTTCTGATAAGTTAAGCCATACATGTTGCATATGTTATACAATTGATTGAGACATAAATTTGGTTTAGGGGCTCAATTTTACCCAAATCATGCCCCTAATTACATAATTTGACTAATTGGATCAATTCATGATAGAATTGAACTTTTAATTTTGCCCCAAATCATATCTTGCTCTTTAAGGGGTTCAAATTGGCCTCAAATGCCTCCTAGATCAAATGAATCAACTCTTTGGTTAATTATATATGACATGACATTAGGGTTAATTTCACTCCAAATCACATTGAGTATGCAATTCAAAATACATTCATGTGGCTCAGTTTGAACCTAATTACCTCCATAATTGAGCTAATTGACATTTACATTCATTAGCTGATGGCTTCAAGTTTATTGAGCTCAAAACTAGATTCTATACATGTAGAACTTGCATATAAATAAGTTATGTTTCTTTGCTTCAATTGAGATAATGAAATTGGAGTTGATTAACCCCCAAATCACATTTTATATTAATGCAATTAAGTTAAAGGGGCTTGAAATAGCCCCAATTTACTTCAGTTGCATAACTAGGTTGGTACTTCAAAGGCTAAGTTTTGGCCATAGGTTTAAAAAATGCATTTGATGACATCTTGTGATAAAATAAGTTATATCGTAAATTGTATAATGAGTTACACCTTAAAACCAAGTAATTATAAGTGGTCAAGTCAACATATTAAAATGTCTATAATTTTTTTGAAGTCTAATGTGATACCACAATACCTTAATTCACTGTCCAAGGTTAGGGACCTTTCTCGCATCACATGAAATAACACCACTAATAGGGAGCTGAAGAACTTATACGGTCACATATAAAATTTGAGGTAAAGAGCAAATTCAGGTTTTTGGGTGTTGTGAATATATAACGAGATCATGTTATTAATGTGATCACATTATTAAGTAATATGATCATGTTATTAACGTAATTAATAACATGATCACATTAATATCATGATTATGTTATTATAGCAATCGTGCTATTTGAATTTGAATTCAAATCCCACATCTTTTGGCTCAAGAATGGCTTGGATTCTTGAGCCTAAGGCTTGGACCTGTCAATCTACAGCTGAGTCCGAGAGTTCTGATAAAAAATAACAAAATTCAGCTTTGATTGCTAAATACACTATAAATTTCAATGTGAAAATTCAAAAAATTAATACTATCGTGACAAACACACTCTCCTCTTTCCAAAACTATGATTTTTATAATTTTTTGACTAATTTAAGGTTTCAAACTATGTTGATTTCTAACTATACCTTTTTTAGGCCAATACATACCAGAAACATACATGCCTATACATGTTTAGGTAATTTATCTTTTGTTGATCCAAGTGAAAAATAAGTTATATGGTCATAAACTAGGCCTAATTATATACACGTTAAAAAAAGAAAAAAAAAAAAAAAAAAAAAAAAAAAAAAAAAAAAAAAAACTATTTTTCTTTTTTTTTTAGGTAGTTAGGCATGTTACATGGACAACTATCTATTTTTGGGTCAATTTTTAGGGTCTATTTACTTGCAAAATTCATAGAAAAAAAGTATTCATTGAATAAATATAAAAAATATAGGTTACAAACTAGAAGATCTTATCTAATTTTTTCCCAAGGGGTTTCAAATAATATTAAATGTTGCTAAAAAAATGGTGCACCACACGATCATCTATCTACTCTATTTTCTTTAAAAGAATAAAAGTTCTTCAAATTTTAGATATTTGACCTAGTTATACTCAACCATTTTTTTAAAAAAAAGTAGTGTTTTGGAGTGTAGATATCTCAAATTATTCAAATTTGGAGTGTAGATATCTCAAATTATCTATAGAAGTTCAGATTTATGAAATTTCAAGAAAATCATGTCCATGAGTAGGTCATTGTTTGTCCCCCAACTTTGTGCACTTACCCAAATCTAATAATGTCATCTAGGTCTTGGTGTTACTAATGAAGTAGGTTTAATAATGCAAAGCATACTTTTTTAGGACCTTCCTCGCTTAAATGTTTCACTAGTTTATTTGCAGACAACTTTCTAAGAAACTATGCATTAATGCAAGCCATAATTTTCGTCTTTTGTCCATGTATATTGGATTCTCTAATTAACTATATAAGAATATATATTATATAATATATATAATATTCATATATATTCTATAATTAATTTTTAATATACAAACACACACACACACACACACACACACACACACCCAACCAACTGACATTTAGGCATTTAAAAGATTGTCTGGATTTAAGGCAACTGTTGAATTTACATGACTTGTATCCATCAAAAAGGGGTACACAACTTGCAAGGTGGTAAATTCATTGATTAGATGTTCACTATCGTGAAAGGTCAACGAGGACAATATGATATTGATTCAATTGAGAGAAGGCTCCATCTTTGATGTGCAACTCAAATCAACGCTGCAATGCCAATGATATGGAGGCAAGACATTGAGGTTCCAAAGTCTATATTGTAACTTATGTTCATCTATGCTACCAATATATTGACACAAAGAAATCACATCAAGGCCAGACATTAGCTAGGTGGTGATGATGAGGGGCAATGACAGGTTATGTCATGTGATAGTGTACACCCGAGGGCTTGTATCGTACACATACCTCGACTCAGGTAGTTGTTGGATTTACATACCCTACACCTATTACAAAGGGGTTTATATATTGCAGGGTTGTGGCATTTTTTATCAACTATTTTCTATTTGATTACTAAAAGACTCGATGTCTGATGTGTAGATCAAATAAAAAATGCAATGAAGCTTTTTCAAAGTGCATGCCAAATGGATGCACAAGGGGGCATTGCTCATGATACAAAATGAATATCGTGATAAAAGAGTCACCGATTGAGAGAAAACATAGTCTATTGGTGATCGTTCCTAAACAATAAGATGACACGTTTAATTCTCATGCAATAAGAAATGCCCACATCATAAACTTAAAAAGAGAATATACTTCACAAATAAATAAAAATATACTTGCAAAAAAAATCACAAATATTAAATAGACATTTCTTCCCACGTAACTTACACCTTGGGAGACACTCGTTATATTTTACAACTCAATCCATACGGCCATCAAATTTAGTAGCTGAATGTCACCACTTTATTTACCGTGAACTTGCAAGGAAAGGAGATTTCCCTTATAACGAAAATATTTAGCGCAGAAAAAGATGGTCGTTGTTTACTGTACGACGAACGAGGTTACTTATTTGAGCGAATACGGTGGTAATTTCAGGTCACATGTCTCTTAATCTCTCATGAAATTATTATACTGTTATGGAGTATTTAACCATAACAAAAGGTAAAAAACCAGATATTACTAATGGAAACAATATGTCAGATTCAATATGGTTTACATATACCTGTGGGCGCACAAATGGGACATCAACGCAGTAGATGTAAAAGCGATTTACAGTCAACAAGACCAGTGGGTGGTCAACAAACCTAACAACCAGAACTTAGAGAAACCCTTACACAAAAATTATGAAAAGCAGCACTTATTCAGCTCGGCTTGCTTGCTATCCTGCAATTTGCAATCTCATTTATGAGTGTTTGTGGCTTCTTTCAACATATCGGCAACCACTTGCAGATTAGTCGCAGACCCTCCTCTAATTACTTCCTCTTTGGCAAGCCCTCCGTATCTCTCCGCCGCTCTTCTTAATCTTACGCTCTCCTCCCCTTCCATCAACGTTTTCACCTTCCTCGCTATTTCTTCCCCCGCTATCAACTTATTTTCATCCTCGCTGCCCCTCAACCTCAGCTCAAATTTCCATTCGTCCACCGCCATCTTGCAATTGATGAACTGATCTATCGCAAGAGGAAATCCCAACATCGGAACACCTGACAAAACGCTCTCCACAACGGCATTCCATCCGCAGTGGCTCAAAAACCCGCCCACCGAAGGGTGCGAAAGAATCTCCATCTGACTGAACCAGGGCGCAACAACACCCTGCTTTTTACATCCATCCAAAAATCCAGGAGGCAGCATCTCCGAGACATGAGAGGCGTCTTTATCAGGACGAAGAGCCCACACAAAATAAAACCGGTTCTTCATAAGACCTGTGGCTATTTCCCATATCTGAGGCCTCGACACTGAAATAAAGCTGCCGAAAGAAACATATGCGACCGACCGCGGTGGTTTGGAATGTAGCCACTCTGTGCAGTCCGTTTCGACTTGTGAACTGGTGCCCACCCTTCGATCTCTGCGGTCGGAGCGGTCAGAATAGGCAGAGGGCAACAACGGACCCATACACTGCACGGGGGTTTTGTGGTGCAATGCCTCCACTGCCCTGCAATCCAAGGCGTAGAAAGAATTGGCAACAATCCAATTTGCTTCCCTAACATTCGCAAGGCACTCGGCGACTTCATTGCTCAGAGGAGAGGGAGAGCTCAGAGGGGTCGGAAGCTCTGTCCATTGTAACGAAGGCACCCCCGGAATACAGTCTATGCAATTGCACCCTTCCTGCCCAACTGCAACAACACACCATAAAGAGTGATTTTTATCGGCCCAAAAATAAAATAATCTAACTGCCATGGGTTCCAGTTTTATTAGCAGTACTCTTTTAACATACCTAAGTCTGAATGATAAAAGATGGAAAAGGTTGTAACAGACATTGGCCAGAAGGAAACAAATCGGAGACCCTGTCTTTTGGCAAAAGGCGCCGCCCACTTGAGGAACGTATCGGCGACCATGCACGTTACTGGAGTTTCCAACAGATTGAAATTGTTTATAATTTGACTCACGTGAGCTTCCATGTTGGGCAGCGACAGAAAGAAGTCCGTCATGTTATCCGCCCTTTGTGACTCGCCCACCACGCAGACTGGTATGAGCCCTGGTCGAATGTGGAGGCCAAGCCTTTGAGCATGGGTGAAAGCATTATCTTCGGCCTGTGTAATAATTTTGTGCCACGACTCGGTGAGCACGAATGTAATGGTGAAACCTTTGGAGGCGAGCTTTTTAGCTAGCTGCATCATGGGATTGATGTGGCCTTGACCTGGATACGGAACAACTACCGCATGTCCTGCCATTTTCATTTATCGTTAACAAGATCAGGCTTGAAATAGAAGATCTGAAGAAACAAAATGGCATATGGTATATATAATAACAGAGTCAGAAGGCCAAACGGTACAAAATTATGGTGAAAAGAGCTTTGCATTTCTTCCCAAAGAGAAGACCCAATCTTGGAGACGGTAACAAAGATTGACGTAAAGGTTAAATGAGCTCAACATATTTGTAAAGCCACAAAGATGATGACACGTAATTGTAACAAGACGGATTTTATACGGTACCGATTCTCTACCACGTGGATCAATTCGTGGCCTTTTAACTACTAATATATTTACTTAAATTTGCACCCCTTTAATACTTGTCATCAAGAAGAATAGTTAGAGTGAATGAAGGGATTTAACACTTTGTTTAGAGTTGTATTGGAAAAATATTTTTGTTGTGAAAATTTGGTAAAGTTTAAATAAATTAAGTTTGAAAATGGGTTGAATGTTAATTTTGTAGTAAAGTGGATATACGAAGTTGTAATACTTGATTATATTTTGAAGTAGAATAAGTTGTGAAATAAAAGTGATATGTAAGATTTATAGTTTAATTTAAAAGTGATTAAATATTTTAATAAGTTTTTTAGTTTTAATTATTTGGTATTATAAATTATGATTTAAATTTAGATTATTGTGGGATTGTTTCGTGATCATATTATGTTGTAGAGATTTTATTAATTTGAAGTCATGGAAGGTTATTTTAGGCTCATGCATAGTTGTTTTTACAAGGAGATGGTAAGTCCATGCACTTATTGGCATATAAATTGTTGTATGGTTTATTTAAAATCTACAACAATAGTTAAATTGGCTACTTAAGACACTTATCGTGTGAAAGTCGCATAGACATTTGGAGATCCCATTGAGGATGAATATAGTGCTTGGTGTCTATTTATAATATTTGAAGTCATGTGGATTTCATGTGTGAATGTGTGATCAATGTGCAAGTTTGTGGGTGCATTATAAAGTATAATCTAACCTAATACTTTTGGAGTTTGTGATGAACTAATGAATTGAACTATTTGTTATATTAATATTTATTTGGTTATCATGTAAACATAATAGACCACTATAATTTGAACACCCATGAATGAGTATAAAAGAGAGTGGAAACACCTAACTTTTTTTCCACTAGTTTATGTGAGAATGCTTGAAATCTATTTAATTCTTATGTTCATAGAAAAAAAATGTTAAATTTGTATTAGAGTTGAGAAATATAAGATCAAAGTTAAACATAAATGCTTAAAAGCTTTTAAAAAAAATATCACCAAATAGAGTAGACTATAGGAGGAAGAAGACCACCACAAATTGAGAAAACTAAGGGTGCATTAATTTTTGTGATGGGTATTTATAAATTAAATTATTCTTTGAGCATATAATTTTATAAAAATTTCATAATATTATTAGTGCCAGTGTAATAAACCACAAACAATACTTTATTTTTTAAGAATTAAGTTATTCAAACAACGATAATAGTGGGTAATCATGTTAGATTACATTAGTTCAACATTTTATGTTAAACATTTGAATTGTTGAATTTATTGTAGAGGCAATATTTAGATAAAAGTAGTCGTGTATTGTTTATCTAGATGGTTGTCAAATTATTTTGGGATTCTAGTTGCATTAATTAATGTTGTCAGGGTCAATTGAGAAAGTAATTCATATATAAGAGAATGAAAATACCTTGATCTAATATGTTTATAACTAAATTAAATCTCATTCTCCTCTATTTTGAAGATGACATGTTGTGAGAAATGGAAAAATAAAAATAAAATTCAACACCAGCCAACATTATTTGGTTGTAGTTTTCTATGTCACATTAGAATTTGTGAGATTAAATTTTTTACATAAAGCATTCAAGAGGATATGGTATTGAATATGCAATCCTATGAAGGTTAATATTCTTCGAATAATGCAGTCAAAAACCTCTATTTGAAATATTTTTAATTTAAGGATAATATTCTTAGCATAAATAAGTCTACAAAATAGTGTATTTGATTATTTTTTAAACAATTCTTCATCTAGAAGATTGTGTTGACTCACCTTTCAAAAATAATTATATGTAAAAGAAATAAAAACATGAACATTAGAAATATGAGCCAAAGGGAGTCATAGCATACTAGTTGTAATACCTATTAGAGGAGTTATTATTGACTACTTTTATGTTTTCAAGATCCAAAATAATATCGTCAATATGAAGAATCAATTATTTAAATTTCATGCATGTCTCAAGAGTTGGTTGATGATCCTTTCATTACAAAATTCAATTATAACTAAGTAAAAATAATTTTTTCCATCACCAACATTCTCCATCCTATTAAATTGCATCAACTTATAATATAAACCATGTTCAATTTAATAAGAGAATTTGGGTAGATGCAGGATAAGGGGGGACAAAAGGGGTATAAAGTGACCTTTTTTTTTTGAAAATAACAATAATTGAACTTGGACAGAATGTTAGAGATATTTCAAAAAGGAATTTTATAATGACATAAAAATAAGAATTGTGATATTTTGAATATAGTTTATAAATATATATTTTTTTAATATCCAGATGATAAAAGCGTATGAAATATATGCATTTGTGACATTAGGTTGATCATTTTTTATGAAAAGATAAGGAGATTGCATGTGTATGAACACTTTTTTTTGAGTAAATGAATGAATTTTTGTATGAAACTTCATATGTAGATAAGTGAAATGTCAAATTTGTTGAGAATATTTTTTATTAATTTTTTATTATATATATAATTTTAAAATAATTTTACAAATCAAAACAACTAAAAAATTAAAATTGCAAATGTACAATTTTTTTTTGACCTTAACTTAATGAAAATCATTTTTTTTAAAACATAGTTGAAAATGGGTAGATTGTTGAGATATAATTTTTATAAACATTTGATTAATATTCAAAAAGTTATAAATAAATTTGTGATGATATGTATATAGTCTATAACGAGGTACGTTATGTAAAAATTAAGTAATAATTATAAATAATATTCTAACATTAAAAAAATATATATATTCTAAAACTTCGCTTTCCCATATATATATATATATATATATATATATATATATAATAAAAACTACCTAATCATATGTGTCGACAAAGACCAAAAAAACCTTTAAATTTCTTAGAAATCTCCTTTGCTAGTTCATGATAAAGTTTGGATCAGGTTCAGGACCGCCCAGGTCTAAAACTGAGGCAAATTTAGATAAAAAGTAAATAATAATAATAATAATAATAATAATAATAATAATAATAATAATAATAATAATAATAATAATAATAATAATAATAATAATAATAATAATAATAATAATAATCTAAACTTACAAAGGGCATACACCCTTTACAAACCAACTTTTTCTTCATTAATTATTTTTGCCCATTTTTTATGGATCACAAAGGGCATGCATGCTTTCAAAAGAATGCATGCCCTTTGTGATTCATGAATTTTTCTTGCCTTTCCCATAAGAATTACTTATTTGTTTTATTCTTTGTAAATCATAAACTAATTTTTCTATTTTAACTATGTGAATTTGGTAAATTATTTATTAAATTTGTTTGAATCACTATAAATTCTTTAAGTTTAAATCTACAATTGTTTTATTTTGATAAAGATAAATAATGGAGTTGGGAAGTCATCACAAAAGACCAATCAAAGAGCTAACAAATGAGGAAATTGAAAAGAAAAGAGAAAAATAAAGAAAAAGACAAGCAAATAGGAGAGCATCCATAAGGGGTTCTAGGCAAGGTGAAGGTGTTTTCTCTACACCAGATAATATTTCAAATGAAAATAACATGTCCAATTCTATAGAATTTAGTTTAGATATGTTTTCAAATGAGATAAGAAAAGCTAATCAATCTTTGTTGCATGATGAAATTTTAAAATTTAGAGCATGTAAGTAATAAATTTATAATGAGTGATGAAACATATAGATAAACAAAATATAATAAAACATTCATTCATAATGAAATTTTTGAGTATGATGATAATCAACATCAAGTAATGACCCCAAATCATGTGTCTCCTAATGAAGAGGAATTTAATTCACCTATAAGGTCTAATATAGATAGTCAACCCTCTACCATCCCTACTATGGTTAAAGTGGTAACACTATCCAATTTAATATAAAATATGGCTCCTACACCCACACCTCCTAGGATAATAAGATGAGCACCAAAGTATTTGGTTGAAATAGATGTAAAAATAATAGAACCTATGGAAGGTAAAATATCAAAAATATCAGTTCAACATCATGCTCAACGTGTATGGGACTATGCATTTGAGAGTAAAACCCATACAAAACGATGTCAAATATTTGTTTAATTAATAGAAATGCAAAAAAGTGCCCCGTGATGCATAATTTGGGGTTAAGAACATTAAAAATGGAGGGAAAAATAGAACAATAGTAAAGAATCTATTTAATGCATTTAAGGCAATAGGCAATAAAGGTCATAATAAAGATAGTAATGTGGCAAGATGAGTAATAATGAAATCTCAACGTGTATGGGATTATGCATTTGAGAGTAAAACCCATACAAAACGATGTCAAATATTTGTTTAATTAATGAAAATGCAAAAAATGTGCCCTGTGATGCATAATTTGGGGTTAAGAACATTAAAAATGGAGGGAAAAATAGTACAATAGTAAAGAATCTATTTAATGCATTTAAGGCAATAGGCAATAAAGGTTAGAATAAAGATAGTAATGTGGCAAGATGAGTAATAATGAAATCTATGGTAAGTCAACATCTAACACTCGATTTCTTAGTGAAACAAGTAAATTCTTGAACTTAAATAGAAAGACTCTAATAAATGTCATAAAAATAAAAATAATGCTTGATGATTCTTCACTCACAAATTGCAGGGCATTTAGTGGTAGACTCCCATTAAAAGATAAGGTATTAGTTGAAAAAACAAGACATCTAATTGAATTTTTTTGGCACAAAAACACAAGGGTCTCATCTAATGTAAAAGATGTTAAAAGAAGGAAAGGCTCAAAAAATCATGAATCACATGCAAAACATTTATTAGACATGACCCAAACATAATTTTATAAAAAGATTATTAAATAATTTAATGGCCAATTGATAATTAGCCAAAGATTATTTGAGATGTGCAAGCCTTTCTAAGTTAAAATCAACCAAGCACACACCACATATTACTGTAAGGTACATGTTGAATTTGCTATGTATTTTGATGTATTTTATCATAGACATTGTACTTTACATACTGAAAAGATTTTCTAGGAATATATGGTGTCTTCCCCACCTAAAACATCAAGAGAATTAATACAAAGTCTTTTCTGTCAAAGATTTGAGGGACACTTTTTTTTGCCAAACAATGTTTAGATGGAACATGTAAACATTATGGTGGTTTGTCAAATTTGATGAGTTGTATAAATGAAGATATTTCACATGAATTTGGAAATCAAATAGTTGATTATAAGAAGTACAAATCTGTAAAGTATGTGTTAAAATATGGAAAAGAGTCATTAAGATGTGAAATGGTTACGACCAAAGTTTCTGTATCTAATTTCATATTTGAATTCAAGAAGAATATTATCTACCAATATACAAGACACACACACAAATAAAAAGGGTTAGATAATAAATTAAAGGTATGCAAGGATAACTTCTTAGTTGGCACCATTGTTTCAGTTGTAGATTTTGCTAAGAACTACACACTAAAACCATAGAATGAGGTTCAATCCCAATACTATAATTCAATTCAAGTTGGATTTTTGGTTCATATTACATTCAAACATGCACTTGATAGCACAAATGACAATAGAAAGATTTTTTAGGGAGTACCACTTTTATATGAGTGATGACAGATCACATTCTTGAGAGTTTGTCGAGGGTTATTTTGAGATATTTTATATAAATATGAATGCAAGAGAAATCATGTTTGATACACACTACATTTGGTCAAACAATTATGTAGGGTAGTTTAAGAATTCTCAAATATTTTATTGGTTAAGAATAACACATAAGAAGAATGACATTAATCATTTTTTGAGCTTATTTGAGGCTGGGCATGGAAAAGGGGAACATGATGGTGCAAGTGCATGTGTAAAAAGAGCCCTTAAAAGAGAGCAGATAAAGCATAAGGATGGTGCTAATTTGATCAATGTTGTAAGTATTGTGACTTGGTGTAATGAAAATATTTATCATGGATTGGATAAACATTCTCATGTATAAAGATTATTTTGATTAATAGAGGAAAAACATAAGGCAATGTATGAAAATTGTATTACAATACCTAGATTGAGTGTTTTCCATTCTATTCAAAACTCAAATTCAAGTTGATGGACTATTTATACTAGGGATATGGCATGTTTTTGTTTCCCATGTATGGAATTTAATTGGAATTAATGTGATTCAAAATAATGGATTGATGAATGGTATTGTAGACCCATATCACTTGTAGAGAGTAGCCATTCACTTCAATAATTAATAAATGATGAAATGGTGTCATTAGTTGACTTTGACCATATCTTAGATCTTGTGCAACCAGTTAAAATTATTCTTTAATTAAATATATAACTTTAGTTAGATATTAGTGATATTTTTATTTTTTCTAGATGTGCTTACAATTTGATTATACTTTGAATGCAGGGCATGTTTTTGCAATCATTACACCTGAGGACAATTATGAGGGAACATAATACTACTTGTGTCATTATGTAGAGGAAAAAAAAAATTAACCATAAATATTATGTATGGAGAAGAGCCCATTTATCGTATTGGATCCATAGTGGTTACCAAAACTTGGCTTCATAAGTACTATCATAAAAAATAAAATAATTGTTATTTGAGGACTTTAAAACACACATGGTGGTGCTTCATTATTCAAACATGTTTGCTGCTACAAATATTCAAATGACCAAATATCATGAAAAGCCTCATAATAGAGCTTTGTGGAAAGTGCATGAATCTAATCATGAAGCAATTCTTGAAAGACTTACAAATAGAGTTGATCTTGAAGGTACATTAGATTGAATTAGTAAGTTTATCTAGTGTTTCAAATTAATACAGTAAAATTATTTGATTTAATGTATTTTAATTTTAAAATATTTTATCATTATGTGTTTATTTCTATTTAAATTTTTTACTAAAATTTTTAATGTAGGTTAGTGGCACTAGATAAGCTTCCACCTTCACATGGTTGGTGCCATGAGTAGAGAAGATTATCTTCTTAAAGCGAAGAGAAGCCAAACAATAATTCTTATTAATTTTATTTACCTTAAGCAAACCCTTTTTCACCTTATCTTTATTTATGTTTTCAATAAAACATGAAAATGTCTTATATATTCTCTCTTAGATGACTCATCTGTACATGTGTAGGATCTGATGGTTCATCTCTAGCTATTACAGTTCTCCAACAACATGTGATGAAAGTTCACTCATTTTCCACACTTAGGGACAAGTGGATTCTCTTAAAGGATGCCTATGATAAGATGAAACCTTCATTTATAAGGGCCAATCAAGATCAAAAAATGATCATTATAACCTTAAAATTCCTATCCAGATGTGTCCATTTAAATGGTTCATCAATTGGGATAACGAGTCAGAATATATGACCCATGTTGACCAACTTTTGCCCTATTCTGAAAGATCTAATGGTAAGAGAAACCTCATTGTCACATATCATTTATCTCAAGTTAGATAAAAAAATGGTAGTTTCTCCTAAAAGACTCATCTATGCACAGTTAAGAGTTGACAGTTCATCTCTATCCCTCATAATTCTCCTACAATACATGATGAAAGTTCACTCTTTTTTCATACTTAAGGACGAGTGGATTCTCTTAAGGGATGCCTCTAATAAAATTCAACCTTAATTTTTAGTTGTTAATCAAGACTATGTAGTGGTCATTCTAACTTTAAAATTCTTATCCCAATGTGTCCATATCGATGGTTCATCAATTGGGATAACGAGTGAGAATATATGACCCTTACTGACTAGTTATTGCCCTATTGTAAGAGATTTGGCTGTGAGAGAAACCTTGTTACCACATATCCTCTTAATCAATTTAGAGATAATACTCATAGGTTATATTATAGGATTCATCCATTCATGTTTAAAAATTGATAGTTCATCTTTATCCCTCATGGTTATCTTGCAATGTGTGACAAAAGTTTGCTCATTTTGCAAACTCAAGGATGGGTGGATTCTCTTAAGGGATGCCTCTGATAAATTGAAACCTTCATTATCAAGGGCTGACCAAGACTAGAAAATGGTCATTCTATCCTTAAAATGCCTATCCTAATGTGTCCATGTAAATGGTTAATCGATTGGACTAACAAGTTAGAATCTATGGCCCCTATTGACCAACTTTTGGCTTGTTCTTTGAAATTTGGCTATGACAGAAACCCCATTACCACATATCCTCCTAATTTAGTTAGAAATAATCCTCCTAGTATCTCTTAGAGGAATCATCATTTCATGTGTAGGAACTTATACTTCATTTATAACCCTCATGGTTATCCTGCAACAAGTGACAAAAGTTTGTTTATTTTTCACACTCAAAGATGAGTAGATTCTCTTAAGGGATGCCTCTGATAAACTAAAACCTTCTTCTTTAGGGGATAATCGATACCATACAATGATTATTGGGTATGTACATGGAATTGGGGGAAAATTCCATGGACATAACCCACTATGTGTATGCATTATAACATAATATGTATACATTATTGTTATAACACATGTACATTATGGCTCAAGATTCTCGATCCATAACGTGTATGTGTTATGTTTAGTTATAGGAATGCATACTCATTATAGGAAGGTGTAAGCATTATTATAACTAAAAATAATGTGTATGCATTTCTAAAACTACAAAACAAAAACAAACCCTTGACCTCTCTCATTTTTTCCTATTTCCCATTTGCATTTTAGTGCTTTGCAGTCATGTTTTAGCTTGCAAATATTATTTTTGCCCTTCAGATTGCATTTTAGCTTGTAGATCTTCCTTTTGGCTTACATTTTTGAGATAAATGATGTTGCCATGAAGAAGAGGTAGGTTTTTTTTAGATTAAATCATTTTTTTTGTGAATGTAAATTGCATAGTTTGATTTTTATTTTTCTACAATAGGTCAGCATGATCTACCTAACCCTCCACCTAATCCTCTACCTAACCTTCATCCCAACCCTACCAACCCTCCTAACCCTATACTTAACCCTCCTAACCTTCTACCTAACCCTCTTATAGTTCCACTAGATCTCGGAGGTAGTCAAGAGGATATAGTTACTCACATAGTGGAGAACAAAATGAAATTGAGCAAATAATTAGAAAATGAGGGATTTCACTTCCATGAACACGCACTGAACCTATTTGGCCAATAACCTAGAGTTAGTATTAGGTCAAGTTGACTCGATAATGAGTCAAATTGATAAATGGAGGTCATATAGGGATAGTTGTAGGGCTTACTATGCTAACAAATTTTTAACATATGAGGTGAAGAACAAAAATATAATAAAAGATCAATTTTTTGCCTTATTTATTGACTTGACCACCAATGCCCCATTTACCATAATGATCAAACGTTTCCCAATCTACTGATGCTAACATGATTTGATTAAAGCTAATTTTTGGGAGTGATGGTGGATGGTGTTTGACCATCCCCCTTGTAATAACCATGAAGTCCCTTTATAATTTTTGAGGAAACTCTATTGTGAGTTTTTCCTTAATCAAATTCCAAACTACTTTGACTATGGTGAGTTTTAGGGACAAGGGAAAGGCTCTGCATAGGATTGACCAGGTACACATCATGCACCTAATCAGCCTACAAAGATCCCTACCCAAAAGTTTCTTCATCCAAAGATTACTTATGCGGTGATAGAGGTTGTGGAGATAGACACTTTACATGCACTTAGTGTGCTTAATGATACACTCATTCATCATACGAGTAGAATTTTAGAGATAGATGCTCAAGATAATCCAAATAGTGGTCATACCTAACCTCACCCATGCAGATGTTGTGGTGCTATATGCACTGGACCTTCAGATGATGATGGTGGTGATTTAGGGGGCTTAAAAGATATGGTCTTGATATATGAGTTGTTGGCACACACATTTGGTTTGGATACATTGGGAGTCTCTACGCACATGCAAGTATCTTGTATATAAATTTAATGTTAAAATTTTAAGTAATATTTACAAATTGAAAATGTAAAAATTAATTTACATGTTCAAAATAAATAATATATATGTATTTTTTTAGTGTTATAGGAGGATACATTGCCTTTGACATCACAACTAGGTAGTGGGCCAATCCCTGCTACATCTATCTATGTCAGTATGACACCATACACATTTACAAAGGTAAAATTTCAAGTGAATATTATATACTCTAGATGTACAATTGTAAATGTTAATTGCATCATTGGTAGATTTTGTGTAAGAAAATATAAAACACCTAATATAATTTTGTTGGAATTTTTATTGTTTGATGTATTAACATAGATTGGTGTAACTTGTTAGAAACTCATCCTCCATCTCAACTATGTTTTCAATAGCCAAAATAGTAAGTTGAACATTTGATTGATATCCCATTATATGTAGTTCCCATAGTGGGTCAATCCCAATCAGTAGGATGGATGTATATATATATATATATATATATATATATATAATTCATTTGATAAAAGTTGTTTGGTATAATATATTTCTATCAATTTCCAAATCGATCATAACATGTCTTCATCAATATGCACACCACTCCTTTCTTTTAAATATTAGCCTCATAGCCAGGCACTTGATTCCTTGTTATCCTAATCACATACAATTGTTCAATCTCTATGATCGATAACCAAAATGGTCATAGCTAGCAATTCAATTCCCATCTTGATTCCATCTGAGCATAATAATTTCATCTCTATCTATGGAGTTATAAATTTAGATGGCATAACCTCTTGATCCCATTATACCTAGTTAATTCCATTGGTTTATTGGAAGAGTGTCCATTATATCCTATTGGTTTGTTGGGAGATCGTCAACTATAAACTATAGCCTATATATATGATATAGGCCTTGTGACCATATACAAATAGGGGACCTGAACCCCATATAGATAAATGGGGTTGAGTAGTTTGTTACCACCATCTACTTAGGGGGCCCAAAGACCTACTAAATCTATTTGGGGGAGAGGTCATATCTATATCCATGCACTTTTGTCACTCAACTGACATGTTGACTCTATAAGATTATAACACCTTTCATCAAGAAAGTCCCCCTAAAATGAAAATTGAGTATCAAAAAGACTATAACACACTTTGTTGACCTTAACCTAATTTCAATATATACAAATATACCTTCCATTATAAAAACTGAGGGCAATCTAAGGATAGATAGTCAACCTAATGTCACCTATAAGTCAACCAAAATCATGCACTTGTAAAGAAGATTGTCCACTCACTCTTATCTCTACAATATTCAGTTCTATTTTCTATATGTTTCTTTAGATTTTAAAAAGACCTATTTTATAAGGTTTTAAACACTTTTAAAAAGATCAAATATATATTCCCCCCGTAAAATCAACCTATTACTCTAGGTGTCTTAACCTGATTAAAACTCAATTTACAAACTTCTCAACAAACACCTATATAGGTTACTTGTCTTATCACAATGACTATTTCTAAGGGATTTTTGATCACACCAATAATCATAGGACCATCCTAAAATATATCAAGTCATTGACTTAATAAAATTATGCCTAATGACCAAGTAATTAGCTAAAAATATGAAATACACCTCAACAAATCTATACAAGCATCAAAACTAGTGTATATAGGTACATATCAAGGATGTTTCAACACCTAACTTGCATTCAATGACTTAATTTCACAAAATTCAAATCCTCCCTTGTTATCTTGTCATTCTGCCTCATGAAACTAACATTTATTTCCTTCAGTGTGGTGTTACAAGTCACATGTTACACATATCCACTTGTCACATTCATGCTTTCCATGACCTCATTATATTTTTTCATATCTTATGCAAGACTAAGTTTTTTAACAACTTGCTTAATTAATGAATTACCCAAGTTATTAATTATTAGGTTTTTTGTTTAGTTGATGACTAAGGTGGACACTCTTCCATCATTATGAGTTGAGATAGAATCGAGCATTACTATTGTAATGTCATTTATATAGGCACTCACTAAGGTATGTATATTCACTTGTAATTTTGAATTGTAATTTAGTACTTTTATTTTAATAATTTTACTATATACTTTGGAAAATATAACTTATATATACGACTGTATTGTGCATGCAGGGTTACCATATGATATTTGATAGTCCAATTAAGATGAATATTGTGATAGCTCCTCATGTTTTTTCATAATTTGACATGCCTGTTTATGTAGATGAACTTGGCACTGACCTAGTCGAGCATCAATGATAAATTGAGGACCATGAGATTGCGATAAATGCATGTTTAAATGATTTTTTTATTATAGTTTAAAACATGAGTTTCTTAACTTGGTTTCATGTATACTTTTTAATATTATAATGATTTTTGTATTTGAACAGGTTCAACTGTAAATGAGCTATGAGCATAGTACCCACAATCAAACCTTGGAGCAATCCAAGGAATTTAGGATATATCCATCTACAAGCAGGGCATCCCAAGGAGAGTCTTCTTTGAAGAAGGCAAAGAGAGGGAGACTATTTGATGATTAGGATGTTGTAGACGATGTACTTTTTTGTATGCCTATATGGTAATATACACATTTTTGGCATTGTACATGTGTATATGATGTATTCACCTGACATTAGATACTATGTTGTTAGACATGATGTATTTTTTTGTATGCCTATATGGAAATGCATATATTATTGACATTGTATGCCTATATATGGCATTTGTACATGGCATTATTATTTTATACATGAATATTTAAGAAAACCAATGAAGTAAATCTTGTTTGAATCACTTGTGTTTAGAGTATTATAAATGATTGGTTTTGAAGTATTCTTAAGGATTACAAATGTTATGAGATTGAGAATATCTTGTTAGGATAATGTTGTAAATCAGACCCTTATAAGAAATGAAGAATATCAATGATTTCATTTGAATTATGTTTGTATGCTAATGAAAAGGGATGGAGGATAAGTCTACAAAAACATCATTAGTTGGTTCTAAACCCAACTGATGGCATTCACTTGTTATGGTTTGATTTGAATCTTATTTCACAAACTAGCTCCTCTTTTGACTCTTTGGGCTTAATTTAGCTTCTTGCACCTAGTACTTATTCCTTATACTCTTAATATCACCTTCTTGAGGGCATTGACCTCTGTCCATACATCTTTTATCTCATTCCATACATGTCTCATTCAAAAACTTCCTCTCAATATCTTTCTAGTTTCTTCCTAGGCACCTTCTTTGGGTCTTAAGAGCCAAACCTTAGTCTATGTTTCAATAGCTCAACCTATTATCATATATAATCTTAGATGATCATAACATACCTATTATAACCCCCTTCAAGTAATCAAGCAATAGAATACTCTCATTCCACACCTTATAGATATAATCTTCTCTCAAGGCTTATAGCCCATTTTTACTGTATTTTGCCTTATAAGGTAAAGTTATGATTTATCAATAGATTATAATGGAATTTATAGGTACACTCTATTCTTTTTCATGTCTATGTCAAATTTCATATCCCAACTTAACCTCTAACTATCACTTACTTCATTAGCCTACCCTCATTTAGGCCTAATTAGCCCTATTCCAACCCATCAATCCTATAATCCATGCACATATATATAATATTAGGTTAAAACATTTTTATTAACCTTGTACATGTATAGGGGAGAAAGATAACAAAGTTTCATTAAATTCCCATGGTTAAATCTCTCAAAAATGCTTGAAGCTTGCTAATCTAGGGTTTTCCATGCCCTGTACATAGTCTCCAAAGGACCAATTTAACCCTCAAATTGATCTTATTTTATTGAAAACATCCTCATGACATATAAAACATCTCATAACACATTTTCAATGATAAAAAATCTAACTTTGCCTTTATGCCTTTGAGACTACCTGTGGGGATTTGAGCCCACCTATGGGAATTGCATGAAGTTTGGAGTGTGAACACCATTTAAATGTGTTTAAAAAAATCTTACCATACTTATAAAATACTTCTATAATCTTTTAACCCTCAAACACACCTTAAAACTCCAAAAAGTATACCTGCATGAATAGTGACCATTATGAGACATGGAGAGGACTGTGACAAAACAACAAGAAATTAAACTTGTCATATAAACTTACCAAGATAATATATTGGTATATTAGGTCATGAATACAAATATTACCAAGTTTCAAGTCATTTTTATCTTTACTTTGTCTTGTAGACCCTTTTTACCACAATTTACCTTGAGTTGCTTGCATGTTTCCTTCATGCCAAAACTTGTCTTTATTCAAAATTTTGCATGAAAAACCTAAATTTAATCACTTATATAGGAAAATATAGGTTTAAAACATCATATTATATAGTTTTAAGACCTCTCCAAGGCCTAAAATGCTTCCTAGCATCCATAACTGACAAAAATCCTAGAAATCTCCAATGGCTACCTTCTTGACTGCAAGAAGACTGTGTCAAACTAGTGGTGAATTTCACTCTTTATAGGAGATTAAGAATGGAATGGGATGTTTTTTTTAGGTCATGGAGACAATTCTCGCCAATTTTTTTTATTTGACTCAACCTGTAGATGCCCCAAACCGACCAATTTATCCAAGGTAGGCTCCAATGTTGATTGTGATTTGACATAAGGTTCACTATAATAAAATAGTGAATAGTTTTCATTGTAAAAAATAAAATAAAATATATTTTATGGGTATATTATGTCATAATTAAACTCTCCACCAAATTTTGTGATTAGATCCAACATATTTTGGCTTGTAAGCCCAATTTGGCAAAAGCTAGTAACACATGTCTACTTGGTCAAATTTCAAAAATGAGTCATCATCATATTTTTCCTTGGTTTTTGATGTAGATAATTGAGGATTATTATAAAAATAATCATTATAAATAGTTTCAATGTACTTGATAACTTTATCTTCAAGATTCCCTTACTAATTCAAAATTGCTCTTTGATTCTTGGGCTTACTAGTCACTTGACACATGTACCTATTTGTTTAATATATATAGATAATTTTTATGATGGTGTTATACTCATTAATTATAATTTTCAATCATAATCTTCCTCCTTACATTATTTTATTGACAAACTTTCTTGTAGTCTCTTCACTAGTTTTGACTAAGCACAACCCCTTGGGTTTCAAGGACCAAATCTCACTTTAGGTTTCAAGATTATAATAATAATAATTGAATGGTATTAAATGGTCAAAAAATTACTTCCCAAACCTCTTTCAAGTGTCCAAAACTAATTAACCTTTCAATACTTCTCTTTGGGTGTTTACTATCCTTCACACTATGTAGCCCATTAGGTATTTGGGACCATTCCTTGCTTTAAGCTGCTAAGAATAAAATTCATTACATTGATGGTCTTAAGTGATAATTAGGCACTTTTATAAACCCTTATCAAGTGACCAAACACTCTATTCCATTCCTGTTACACCTTAAATTCACAATACTCTATCTAGGCTTGTATCCCTATTTTTACTATTTTTCCTTTTGTTTGATTAACATGTGTCCTTTATTGAAGATGTAAGAACACTTTAGGGCACCCTCTATCATATTTAAACTCCTCAAAAATTTAAAACACTTTAATCTTCTCCTGGTTATCACTTACTTTGATAGAAACCCCAAACTAGGCCTAATTAGGCCTATTCTAATCAAAAGTTCTATATCTTGAATGATACAACATTTTAAAGGCTCAAATCCTCACCAAAAGTTTTATCATAATATCCTCTACCTCTAAATAGAAACTTTGCCTCTAGGAATAAAATGTACAAATCCACCACTTTGAACATGTCTAAATAGGCAAATTACATGTATTTAAATGACTGTGACACCTAATTTTGCCTATAGGTGCATTTTCACTACTATTTCAGAGTATGAAAACACTGACAATAAATGTTGTCAAAGTTGAAGCTACGGTCTGGGAACTCAATTTTTAGTGCTTGTTGGTTGAAAACTAGGATTGCTAACACATTCAAAGGGGTGGATAACATCTAAGACTAGGTTCTTGGCTTCCCATCTAGCCCAGATGATAAACCCACCACCCATTCTAGGCTAAAGAACACCCTTCCCAATACAAGAAAGATGTTGATGTTTAGCCTAACTTTAGGCATGCATAAAACCAAAAATATAAGTCATATGGAGGAACCATAAGATCCCTCATATGCAAGGGAAAGTCCTCTAATTTTATCCTGAATCTAGTTTGAATCACTTCTAAGAGAAATCCATGGTAGAATTTGTAGTAAAGGGTCCTAAAATGAAACTTTTTGGCAGTGTAGAGACAACTTCTTGACCTCCAACTAACAAATTTGCCTCTGAGACCATCAAGTGTAAATCCATTTACTTTAAACACACACACACACACACAGTAAAGTTAGATATGATATAACAATCATGACACCCACTTCCACCTAAAAGTGCATTTTCACTACTATTTCAAAGCATGGAAACATTAACAATAAATATTATCAAAGTTGAAGCTGTGGTTTGAGAACTCAATTTTTGGTGCTTATTAGCTAAAAACTGGCACTACCAACACATCCAAAGGGGTGGATAATGTTTAGGAATAGGTTCTTAGCCTTCCATCTAGATCAAAAACAAACCCACCACCCATTTTAGGGTCAAGAACGCCCTTCCTAATACAAGAAAGATGCTAATTTTTAGCTTAACTTTAGGCATGCATAAAACCAAAATTATAAGTCATATGGAGGAATTTTAAGATCCTTCATGTGTATGGAAAATTCCTCTAATTACACCTTGAATCTAGTCTAAAACACCTCTAAGAGCAATCCATGGTTGAAGTTGCAGTAAAGGGTCCTAAAATACAACTTTTTGGTAGTCAAGAGACAACTTGTTGACCTCTAACTAACAACTTTTCCTCCAAGACCAACATGTGAAAATACACATCTTTGAGCACATATAAATAGGCAAATTACATGTTTTCCAATGATCATGACACCCACTTCCACTCGCAAGTGCATTTTCATTACTATTCAAGAGCATGAAAACACTAACAACAAATGTTGTCAAAGTTGAAGGTACAGTCTGAGAACTCAATTTTTAGTGCTTGTTGGATGAAAAATGGAATTACCAACACATTTAAGGGGCATATAATGTCTAATATTAGGTTCTTGGCCTCCCATCTGACCTAGATGATAAACCCACCACCCATTTTGGGCTCAAGGACGCCCTTTCCAATACAAGAAAGATGTTGATTTTTAGCCTAACTTTAGGCATGCATAAAACCAAAACTATAATTCATATGGAAGAACCGTAAGATCACTCATGTACATGGGAAAATATTATTATTTCAACTTGAATCTAGACTAAATCACCTCTAAAGTAAATCCATGGCAGAAGTTGTAGTAAAGGGTCCTAAAACACAACTTTTTGGTAGTGAAGAGACAACTTGTTGACTCCAACTAACAACTTTGCCTCTGAGATCAGCAGGTGAAAATCTACCACTTTGAGCATGTCTATATAGGAAAATTACATGGGATCCAATAACTCTGACACCCACTTCCACCCACAAGTTTATTTTCACTACTATTTTGGAGCATAAAAACACTAACAATAAATGTGTTTGGAAGGCTACAAGGAGAAATAAACTTATCATGAGTAATTGTTCAAGAGTGCAAAAATGCTATGTACATTTAGTAAGCTTCTCTTAGCTTCAAGAATATGAAATTATTTACTAATGATGCCAACCATGTGAAGGTGGAAGTTGATTTGGCACCACTAACCTACAAAAAAATGCTAGTAAGTAATTAAAGATGAAATTTATGCACGTACTACCTATAAAATAAAAAAACATTTGGTAAAATTTATTACATCTGCATTTTACATGTCAACATACTTGTGAATTAAAATCTAATGAACCACTTGGATCTGCTCTAATCTTGATAGTATCAAGAATAAATTCATGGTTTGACTCGTGAACTTTCCATAGATCTTGTTTCTTGGCCTCCCATGATATTTTTGCAATTGAATATTCATTGCAAGAACCAAATTTGAATAGTGTAGAATCTTCCTATGAGTTTTAAAGTCTTTAAACAACCATACATTTGAATTTTTTATAAGATATAATCAAATCCAAGTTCTAGTGACTACCACAAATCCAGTGGGATAATCAATGTTTTCTCCATCTATGACTGGGAAAGCCAATTTTAACTACAAAAACATGGCCTTCGTCATAAAAAACAATTTTTAATGACACTATGAAGATAGATTATGAGAATAAATAGTACATAGAGATTAATCTTCTACCTGGCTGTACTAGATCAGATACATGGTCAAATTCATGTGAGGATGTCATGTCTGTAAGTTGCAGTGCTAGTGGAACCTGATATGTGTTGATTGGAATTAGAGGTTTGCAACTCTAGTTATCCACCCTTTCTTTTGAATCACATTCATTCTAAATAAAGTCCATGCATGCAGAATAAAATCATGCCAAGTGTCACGTATGAATAGTCCAAGAACCTACAATTGAGCTACAAAATGAGTGGAACTCACTTGAACCTATTAGAGTCATACAATCCTCATAGTTTGCCAAGTCTTTTTCCTCCATTAACCAAAAATGTCTATGAATAGTAGAATTTTCTTGAGCACCATGACATATATTTTCATTACATAAGTCAACCATAGTTTTTACATCAATCAAATTAACAACATTGTCATATTTTAACTCCTCCCTTGTAATGATTCTTTTTACACATGCTCCAGCACCATCATGCTCCCCTTTTCCATGGCCAACCTCAGTAAAAATCCAAATATGTTCCACATTAGTGGTAATGAGCATCTTGATCAACCAATAAAACATCTGTGCATTTTTGAATTATGATGTGCAATTGTCTGACCAAATGTAATGCCATTTAAAAATATTGCTCCTTTGAGTCATCTTTCCATAAAACTTCTCAAAACAACCTTACACATATTCTGTACAATGTGATTAGTCATCACTGATATAGAAATGGTACTTGCATAATAATTTTTGATCTTCTTCTATATTATGAGGTGCATGCATGAATGCTATATGCATGAGTATGGTGATTTATATTGAATTGTAATACTATGATTGAACTTCCATTTGTGGTTTAAATGTGTAATTTTCAAGAAAGTTAACTTCTAAAACAATATAATCGAGTGGGAATGTGTCCTTGCTTAGCTTGAAATATTCATCCAACTGTTTATCCCTATGTGTGTGCCTTGCATACTCATAAATAATTTTCTCCATAAATTCGACCATAAATTTTGAAATAATTATCTCTTTTGTAACAAACTCACACCTTTTATATTCTTTGCCATCTTTTACTTGATAAGTCACATATTTTATATTCTTTCAATCCAACTAATTCCTATCCAATTGCACTTGTACACTCCTCATGGATACATTTTTTCAATTTTGACAATCCATCGTAAATGCTTCAATTCCATCCAAACATGCTTTCTTATAAAAGAACTGCCCATCTAGTCTTTCACAAAAAATATTTGAAATCAATTCCTTGGCTGATTTTGGTGGAAATTTTATGCCACACTCCTACAAAATGTTAATAGTATGAAAAGTATAATGAATATGGAAAAAAATATCATAGTGCATTGAAAATTCAACATGTTGCCTACAATAACAAGTGGTGCATGTGTGATTTATTTTTACATAAAAAGGTTTGGCCATGTCAAAAAGTTTTTGATTCATAGTAATTTTTAGATGTTTTTCCAAAAACTTAGAGTACAATTGTTTTGAGTCATATCCAAGAAGTGTTTCAGATGTGGTTCATGATTATGAGAACCAACTTTTCTTTACACTACATCTGTTGCATTGGGTGAAACTCTTGTATTATCTTTCCAAAATTGTGCAAGTAAATCTTTCAAAGCATCAGCTATAGCCTTGTCCTTTCATGGAAGTCTACCAAAGAATGCCAAAAGCTCTTTTGTATTGGGTTCATTAAGTCTTTCACATCTTGAAATTACTTTCATTAATGTTTTTTTATTTATATCAAGTGTTCGACTTGTTTTTTAAATCAAAATTTTTTCCTTATTTTAGCACTTACTGCATAAGTTGTCATTATATGTTAGGCAACATTACAATATTTGTTACATGATTTTGGGCCTAAAATATGATATGCATCATGTATATTTTCAACAATTTGATCGTTTTCATTATCCATGTTAGATGTTCTTAGTCCTAGTATGTACATTATAGGTCTCATCTTAACCAATTTCATCAATGAAACAAATAATTGACATCTTTGAAAGACATTTTGTTATGCATTGATTTCAAAATATTTTCATCAACTTTAATTAAGTACTTATATTTTCTATGCACAATTCTTGGAGGTGTTATTGTTGGTGAAATCCATTCAGAGAGTGTTTCAAAATCATTATATGTTTCCATGAAATTTTCTTCATTGTTTGTTTCTTTATTAGATGTTTCCATGAAATTTTATTCATTGTTAATTTCATAATTATTTGAGTCCATTAAATTTTATTCATTGGTTGTGGGTAAAGTATCATTCATAGGATCTTCATCAACAAAATAAAAAACTTTAAACTTTGAATGTGAATTTCCAACATTATGTAATTTGCTTTTTCAAATTCCTCATAATTCAATTCATTTTTGTGAATTTCATCAGAATTCAATTCGTTATTGTAAATTTCATCATTATTTAATTTATTATTGTCAATTGCCTCATTATTTAAGGCATTTAGCTCATCAGGGTTAGTGTTTGTACCTTATCTAGAATGAAATGCTCGCATTTGTACCTTGTTTTTTTTCTTAACTCTTCTAATTGCTTTGATGTTCTATTCTTCAACTGCTTCCTCTTCCCTAAATGTGAACCAAATCCCATTTTAAAAAAATAACCAAGAAAGTACTTCAAATGTGGGGTCCAAAAAAAATTGCAACAAAAAAAGTACATAGAGTACATAGATAATGTTTGTGGGGACAACAATCTTGATTAGGGATGAAATAGACGTTGAAAAGTGAATTTTTGTTTTTACTTTAAGGAACATGTATACATTATAGGAATGTATATATGTTAGAGGAAAGCGTACACATTCCTATAATGTTTACGTGTTATTTTAAGTATAGGCATATACTATAAAAACAACCAAAGGTTTCATATTTAATTCATTTTTCCACTATAATAATTTAATATGATGCAATAACACTCAATAAGACTATAATATGATGCATAAATCCCTAATATGATGCAATAAGACTATCATATATTGTAATAACACTACCATATCATGTAATAAGGTTCAATACGATGTAATAAGACTATCATGTGATGCAATAAGACTATCATGTGATACAATAAAACTCCAATATGATGCAATACAACTCAATATGTAAGATGAAATGAGCTAATTTTTCCTAAAATCCCATCATAGGTCCTTACAAAACTAGGTGAATAACAAGTTCAAAAATTGACACTAATCACATTCATGAATTTATGCATTTGTGATGAAATCAAGGAACTTAGGGGTTATGTTTGTTATAAAATTAGGATTTAGGGTTAGGCGTTTAGTGTAACAGGTTTATACATGTGTATATGTCATGAAATTAGGTTTAGGGGAACTGTACATGTTCAAGTGATAAAATTAGGGTTTACGATCAACATGTCATGAAACATGACCTAATTTATCCCTTTTAATCACATTGTAGACTCCAATTTAGGTTCAATGGGTTGAAATTGGACACATTTTCATTTTTATTTGTATTTTTAATTAAATTAAGTTCAGTTAAGTCATACATGGTGCATAGATTATTTATCAATTAGGCCATAGATTTGGTTTAGGGGCTCAATTTTCCCCAAATCACGTCCCTAATTGAACTAATCAACTAATTGGTTCAATTCATGATAGATAGAATTGTACGGAATTTTGTCCCATATCATATATAATGATCTTATAATTATGTCGACTCCCATGCCTCTTCGATTGAATTACCCCTATAATTGAACCTTTTTATGCCATGTGTGTACCTCATACACCCAAAAGTGTTAAAACTATCAAAGATGCCTCAAATCCTAGAAGTTTCAGAGTTGACAATGACTTGGGAGGCCAAATCTAATTACATATCACCATGTGTACCTCGTACATGCTTAAAAGTTTTAGCATTATTAGAGGTGTCAAGTCCTAGAAGTGTTAAAGAGATCTAACAGATCCCTACGAGGCCCAATCCAATTAGATACATCACCACATGTATATCTTGTACACACATATATTTGTGTTAGAGATCTAATTGTCACTTATCCTAGAAGCATTAGATTTGTCAGAGCCTTAGGATGCCTAATCCATTCAAATATTTCCACATGTGTAGGTCTAATACACCTAAATAAGTGTTAGAGTTGTTAGATATGCACATCTTTAATACTTAGACATGTTCCATCACTGAGCCAACCAATCCAACGAAGGCCTATTCACAAATTTATCATACATAAATATAAGCCAATAATGTTTAAATATTGACATCGATCCAATTAACTCATGTCTAGTAAATAATTCACATGATGTGAGCCTATAACTTGTCATTACTGTACAAAAATTGTCATGTAAATCCCTTTAAGGTCCCATCTAATTTGAGCAAACAATGAATGTTATCAATTTTCTACATATATGTATTAAAATTATTTATATCCCTCTACCTTGAATTACCTCTAGATCCCAAAGTACATTCATATTAAGTCTTACATGTAGGAGAGAACATAATTCAATAATGGATGAGCTTCAACCTCAAATCCCAATCTAGAGCAAGAATTTTGAGACATGTACTACTTTCTTACAGTCCCCATCATAAGGTTTAAGCTCATTACAATGAAATATGAACAAGATGATTGAAGAGATATGTACAAAATATATAATATTCAAACCTTCAATGAGGGGGTGCATACTGGTATTCAATTATGATCAACCATCTATATGAGGTGAGCAGTTCATCATCCACATAAATAATTATTGGGTCTTTCTACATAGCATCATCCTTGAGAAGAAGTAAGTCTCAAATTTAGGGGACATTGTTAAATATTTAATGTATCGTAAATAATTTTAATAGAATTTGAGCTAGGGTAACTTATACATATGTCGTACTTGGTTAATGCTAGGTCTATACCATCCCTTAATGGTTTCAGACAAAGTCACTAGTGCATTTAGATATTTTCTAAGCTATACATTCATCACTACAGGCATGACATCTTAAAACAACATCTTAAAATCACATCATCACTAATGGATATATGTGACCTTTTCAAGTTTATTGAGTTCAAAACCACATCTTATACAAAAAAAAATGTGTACCCAACTTGACCAAAATATTTAAGAAAAACATGTGCATACATTATAACCATCATCCTATTTTTGTATCTTACCATCCCAATTACATAGTAAGGCATACAAATATATAGTATTGATAATCACCAAGTATTGTCAATCTTGTTTTTGATCTTGTACTTGTTGCATCCATGGTGTGGCTAGGACTAGTCCCATGCCAAAGACACACTCTTTAGATGACATGGGAATGGATGGAGTGGTTGATGGTTACCCCATGTGTGATGGAGGGGTAGATGAAGGTAGTACATGAAATGAAGGATTAAACATATTTTCATAAGAGATCTTTTTAGGCAAAATTTGAATAATGTATTTGAATACATTAGGGGAATCAAGTGAATAATTGTAACAATAGAAGACTCTTGTTAGACTTTCAATTGGGACCTCAAAATGCACCTATTGAATTAGATGCACTAAGTGACCTTGGAAGAAACTTAAGGGACTTTATTCAACACATTTTAGGAATGTTTTTGGGATAATCCAAGGTATGATTCATAGGTATTGGGTTCCATTAGATAAAACTATTGAAATAGATATCCAAGAGATGCAATGTTACACCAAGGGCTCAATTCTTATTTCTACTTACATAAGATTATCTATACTACATAGTCCAATTCAACGGGTTTTCCACTTAAACAAATTAGTTCAAAATTTATAAATAAAGGGGTCTGGTAAAAGATATCAAAGAAACAACAAAAGGGTAAGATAGGATTTTAGGCAAGTAGGATAATATCAATAAGAGATACAAAATTTAAGGGCAAGTAGGATTTTAGGCAAGTAAGGTGGTAAGGTATATCCTTGCCCTACTAGGGTACAGATCCCAATAGCTATGCATGTTTCAATTGTTAAACAATGCTTTTGTTAACATGTGTTCTATTGACAAAACATATTGGTGTATATAAATATTAAAGTGCACCAGAAGCTAAACAAGTAATATCTAATACTTGTTCAACATTTATTCTATAAGAGTCAAGTATTGATACTCTAATGCACAATGATTGGTACTCTAAAGGTTAAGTTTTGATCATAGGTTTAAAAAATGCATTTTATGACCTCTTTGTTAGGAGAACCTACAACAATCAATATGCTCTGATACCAACTGTTAGGTGACCCCTTATCCAACGGAAGCACAATTGATTACTTTCTTACAAGTAATTAAACACAGAATTATACCAGAATGATAAAGTAACTAGAAACTTGAGACAACAAAGAATTTGAGAGACAATACACACTCTTGTATTAAATATTACTAGAAGAAAATATAATAAGGAAGATGCCACTTCTTCCTCCACCTCAAAGGCTTGCCACACCTCAAGACCTTCTTCCCTCTCTCTCTTGCTCAACACAAAACCAACTCTACAACCTGAGTTGCTATCCCTCCTTGAATGCTTCAGCTGATCTCCTTGACCTTACACCTGTAGATCTCCTTGACCTTGCTTGCTTCAATGCTTTTACTCACCTTCTTGATTATTACAATACATGCCTCATGGGTCTTTAAATAGAATCCCATGGTTACAAAAATAGAAATCTAACTTCAATAATTAGACACGCAGCTCGTGACTATAATTAGTCATTTGACATGCAAACACTCGCTTCATTTAACTGACTGTTCGTCAACAGCAGTTCTGGAAATACATAGGCAACCGACGTCAGTCCCTGCTTGCTTGGTGCTGCCGACATCGGCCGACATTCTGCCGTCACTGGTTTCCTTCACTGTCTGTGACTGACATCGGTTATACTGCCAACGCCGGTTCCTCTGGTTCTTCAGCATCCTCTTCTTGTATCTGCAAACAGTTGAAGCTTTTGGCTCCACACCCTAACAATCTCCCACTTGGAGATAAATAGCTTCTACTGTACCTGTACCTGTACACCATCTATTTTGTTCCGTTGGCTCTGTATCCCTCTTCAAAGTCACTCTTGAAGACCAACCACCACTGAAACCTGTGATGCTATACCTGTCACTTATGCCAAAAGAATTTTGCTGCTCCCAAATTCTTCATGACATACTTCTGAACCAACTCTACCCTTAGCTCAAAAAACTCCCTATATATGAAACCCTGAAACAAGTAACACAATACAGTAACAGGATAATGTAGCTAATATTATCCAACATGGTAAAGATAAAAACACAATGGTCAAACCTCCATTGTCTGTAGCCTAATCAAGACTATATGCCCTAGCCTTCTGTCTCATGTGTCCATCCACTCTCTTCTCTAAAACAGGAATCCATCCCTCTATCCAGTGCTTCCTTCCAGCTAAAACTCTACCAACAAATACCCGTTTGGTTCTTCTCCAAGGACTCACACTCCTTATCCATGCCAAGCTCCCACTGTTTCTGGATTCTACCTGCATTGCTTCTTCCATCTTCCTAGTTCTTGACTGTCAGTAAGCAATATAAAGAAGGTGAACAATGAATATGAGGTTCACTTACCATTTCTGACCTCCACATGGGTGTTTGAGACTTATAGATCCACCCAACATCCGTTCCAGTGACCAATATCGGCCATCTCCCAGTCTGCTCCCGATCGGTGTCGGTTCCCTGCACTGACCTTGACTGTCGACGTCATTTCCCTGGCCGACGTTGGTGTCCCTCCTACCGACGTCGGTCCTTATGACCAATGTCAGACTTCTCCTACCCAACCTATCGACCCTGTTAGTCTGCACATGACCGATGTCGGTATTTGGCTGACCGACGTCGGTCCCAAGTGACCGACATCAGTGTCTGTGTGTTCCTGTAAGTGATGAAATTTTCATCTGCGAGCTCTTCTTGGATCAAACCTCTATCCATGCTACCCTGCTCAGATTTATTCAGCCCCTGTGACTGATCTCTGTCCTTCATCTCCTCCATAAACACCAAGGCTTCTTTGTTCCTATCAAAAGCATCAAATTTCCTCTTTTTGCAATGAACTCTATCTATGCTTTCCAAATTTGAACACATACCTTTTGAATCAAGAACTTCCATTCCCTTCTTATTCATGTGACCAAGCCTATTAGGCCACATCTTCGAATCTACACCAGAAGTAGAATTAGTAATACAAGTAGGTAGATAAAGAGTACCTACTTTCTTACCTCTTGCTAGAACAAGTGCTCCCTTGGTAACCTTCCAAGAGTCCGCTGTGAGGGTTATTGTGCATCCCTCATCTCCCAACCTTCCTACAGAAATTAAACTCTGCTTTAGAATTGGAACATGCATGACCTCCTTCAACACCCATGTGTTGTCAATCTGCAATCTCAACTGCACTTTCCCTTTGCCAACTATCTGACAAGGCGTACCATCCCCTAAATAGAGCACTCCAAAGTCTCCCTATTCATACTCATGAAACAAATCTCTGTTTGGGGATGCATGAAAAGATGAACCATAATCTAAAATCCATGATCCTACCTGACTATCCAAAGAAAGTATGAGAGCATCCTATACCACAATATTTGCATCCTTTTCTTCTTCAGTACCTACATGTTGATTCTCTTTATCTCTCAACCAACACTCCTTTGTATGTCCTTTCTTTCCACAAAACCAGCAGGTAATACCTTTGGACTCGGATCTCCTTCCCGACCTTGATTTCCCTTGCTCAATCTTCTCCCTTTGCCTTCCCCTGCTTTATGCACTTAGAGCATTCCCTGATGATTCACCTGTGCTTCTCCTGCATATTTCTTCATTCAAGATCACACTCACAACATCATCAACTTTTAAGATTTTAGAAGCAGATGCAGAATTACTTACTGCCATAACCAAACCATCCCAACTTTCAAGCAAAGAACATAAAATCAAGAGAGCCTTTACCTCATCATCAAAAACAATATTGACTGAAGCTAATTGGTTTACCAAACCATGGAAATCACTGAGATGAGTATGTACCGATCCACCTTCCTACATTTGCAAAGTAAATAGCTGCTTCATAAGATATACCTTATTAGAAGCCGAGGGCTTTTCGTATAAATTTGCCAAGGACTTTATCAACTCTTTCGTTGTCTTACACTGTGATAAGCTGGAAATCACAAATGATGCAAGGCTCAACCTTATGGAACCGAGAGCCTTCCGATCAAGAACACTCCATTCTTCATCCTTCATATCTGTGGGCTTGCATGCAACCCCACCCAACGGTAAGTACAAATCCTTCTGATACAGATAGTCCTCAATCTGCATCCTCCAGTGTTGATAATTCTTGCCGTTAAACTTCTCCATTCGTAGCTTACTTTCTTCTGCCATTGCTGAACTCCCACTCAATTAGAAAACCCTGTGAATGACCTGTAATCAAAAACAATAACCTGCTTCCTGCAAACCGTAGCTCTGATACCACTTGTCAGGAGAACCTACAACAATCAATATGCTCTGATAACAACTGTTAGGTGACCCCTTATCCAATGGAAGCACAATTGATTACTTTCTTACAAGCAATTAAACACAAAATTATACCAGAATGATAAAGTAACTAGAAACTTGAGACAGCAAAGAATTTGAGAGACAATACACACTCTTGTATTAAATATTACTAGAAGAAAATACAATAAGGAAGATGCCACTTCTTCCTCCACCTCAAAGGCTTGCCACACCTCAAGACCTTCTTCCCTCTCTCTCTTGCTCAACACAAAACCAACTCTACAACCTGAGTTGTTATCCCTCCTTGAATGCTTCAGCTGATCTCCTTGACCTTACACCTATAGATCTCCTTGACCTTGCTTGCTTCAATGCTTTTACTCACCTTCTTGATTATTACAATACATGCCTCATGGGTCTTTAAATAGAATCCCATGGTTACAATTATAGAAATCTAACTACAATAATTAGACACGCAGCTCGTGACTATAATTAATCATTTGACATGCAAACACTCGCTTCACTTAACTGACTGTTCGTCAACAGTAGTTCTAGATATACACAGGCGATCGACGTCGGTCCCTGCTTGCCTGGTGTTGCCGACGTCGGCCGACATCCTGCCGTCATCGGTTTCCTTCTCCACTGTCTATGACCGACGTCGGTTATACTACCGACACCGGTTCCTCTGGTTCTTCAGCATCCTCTTCTTGTGTCTGCAAATAGTTGAAGCTTTTAGCTCCACACCCTAACACTCTCATGATAAAATCAGTTATATTGTCAAATGTATAATGTGTTAGACCTTGAAACCTTAGTTATAGGTAGTTAAGATGACATATTGAAATAGGTAAATTTTTTGAAGTCTAATGCGATGTTATGACATCTTAATTCACTATCCAAAGCTAATGGGACCTTTCCCCTATAAAAACATGAAATTTGAAAATTCCCCTATAAGGATGCATGGCTAATGGGACCTTTCCTCTATAAAAAACACAAAATTTGTTTGTTTCATTTTATGTCAAAGAAATGTGTACGCATTCTATATTATGTTATATAGTGGATAAATTTTATACAATGCATATGAATTATACAATGCATACATGTTATTTGAATTTAAATTTAAAATTGAGCCTTTAGGCTCAAAAAAAACTTGGATTTTTGAGCCAAAGGCTTGGGACTATGCATCTACAGTCGAGACTGAGAGTTTTAGGAAAAAACAACAAAATACAACTTCAATCACCAAATATGCTATGAATTTCAACATCAAAATTTGAAAAATTATTGCCATTACGACAAGCACATTGTCCTCTTTCTATATGTATGATTTTTATAATTTTTGGTATATTTTTATGGGTTCAAAATATATTTATTTCTAATATCACCTTTTTGAGGCCACTACATGCTACACCCATACATACCTATTCATGTTTATCTAATTTGTTTTTCATTGATCCAAGTGAAAAACAAATTATATGGTAACAAACTAGGCCTAATTCTACAAACTATCCATTTTTTTATCAATTTTTAGGATATACTTAATTACAAAAAAAATCATTAAAAAAAAATCAAACATACCTGAATATGTTATCTAAATATTCACCAAAGGGTTTATAACAATATTTAACAATGCTAAAAAAATGGTGGTTTACACGACCATCTATCTACTATGTTCTCTAAAAAAAAAGAGGTCCTCTTTAAATTTTAAATGTTTTACCTATTTATACTTAACCATTTTTCAAAAAAAAAAGTGTTTTGGAAACTAGACTCAAAATTCTACAATTCATGTTTTTATACCATCTTCAAATTTTGAGTGTAGCCATCTTTAATTATCTATAAAAGTTCATGTTTCTAAAATTTTAGAAAAATGATGTCCACAGGTAATCCCTTTTTTCCCCCCAAGTTGGTGCACTTATCTTGTTCTAGCCTTAAAATTCCTATCCTAATGTGTTCATGTAGACAGTTCATTGATTGGGCTCACTAGTCATAATATATGGCTCCTACTGACCAATTTTTGGCTTGTTTTGAGAGATTTGGATGTAATTGCATCTCATCCATCTTGAGTTAGAGAAAATCCTTATAAAATATCTTATAGGATTCATCCATGCACATGTAGGAGCTGATGATTCATCTCTATCCTTCATAGTTCTTTTGCAATGCAAGATAAAAGTTCCCTCATTTTTCACACTCAAGGATGAATGGATTCTCTTAAGCGATGCCTTTGATCAAATAAAACCTTCACTCCTAAGAGCCAACTAAGAACAGACAATGGTCATTATAGTCTTAAAATTCCTATTTGAATGTGTCTGCATAGATGATTTGTCGATTGCTCTGATGATTCAAACTATATGGCCCTCATTGACCAATTTTTGGCTTGTTCTAAGAGATTTGGCTGTGAGAGAAAACTCATTACTACATCTCATCTATCTTGAGTTAGATAAAATCCTCTTAAGATATCTTAGAGGACCATTCATGTATGTGTAAGAGTTGATGATTCATATCTAACCCTCAGGGTTCTCCTGCAATACCCATCAAACGTTTGCTCATCTTACACACTCAGGGATGAGTGGATTCTCTTAAGTGATACCTTTGATCAACTATAGCCTTTACTCCCAAGGGAAAAATAGGACTAAACAATAGTTTTTATAGCCTTAAATTTCCTATCTACATGTGTTTTCATATATTTTTTATCGATTGGGATGATGAGTCAAAATATATGGCCCTTGCTAACCAAATTTTGGCCAATTCTAAGAGATTTGATTGAAAAATAAACCTCATTTTTATGTCTCATCCATCTTGAGTTAGATAAAATAATCCTAAACTTTATTAGAGGACTCATCCATGCATGTTTAATCTCTGATAGATCATCTCTATCCCTCATGATTCTCATGCAATACTCGACATAAGTTTGCTCATTTTGCTTACAAAAGGACAAGTGAATTCTCTTAAGAGATGCCTTTGACCAGCTACATTTTTTGCTCCCATGGCCTAACTGAGACTATAAAATGGCCATTATATCCTCAAAATTTCTATCTAGACATGTTTGTGTAGACGGTTCATTGATTGGGCTGATGAGTCAGAATATATAGCCCTTATTGACCAATTTTTGGCCCATTTTGAGAGATTTGGGTGAGAGAGAAACCTCATTACCATGTCTTGTATATCTTTAATTACATAAAATCCTCCTAGTTTCCCTTGGAGGACTCATCCGTACATGTGTAAGAGCCAATGGATTGTCTCTATCCCTCATGATTCTCATGTAATACTCGACATAAGTTTGCTATTTTTGCACACTCAAGGATGAATGAATTCTCTTAACGGATGCCTCTGACCAACTACAATTTTTTCTCTTGGGGCCTAACCAAGACTAGACAATGGCCATTATAGTCTTAAAATGCCTATCTAGATGTGTGTTTGTAGATGGTTCATTAATTGGGATGATGAGTGAGAATATACGACCCCCATTGATCAACTTTGATCCCATTCTAAGAGATTTGGCCATGAGTGAAACCTCATTGCCACATATCATCCATCTCGAGTTAAATAAAATTTATCTAGTATTTATTAGATGACTTATCCATGCATGTGTAAGATCTGATAGCTCATCTCTATCCCTCATGATTATGTTGTAACACTCGAAGGAAGTTTTCTCATTTTGAACACTTAGGGATGAGTGTATTCTCTTAAAGGATGCCTCTGACCAACTATAAATTTCACTCTTGGGACTCTAATGAGATCAAAAAATGATTTTTTTAACCTTAAAATGCCTATTTGGATGTGTTTATATATATGGTTTGTCAGTTGGGCTAATGAGTCAGAATATATGACCCTCACTGACCAACTTTTGGCCCATTTTGAGAGATTTAGTCATGAGAAAAACCTCATTTTTGCATCTTTTCCATCTTAATTTAGATAAAATACTCAGAATTTATTAGAGGACTTATCCATACATATGTATGAGTTGATGGATCATATCTAGCCCTCATGGTTATGTTGCAACACTCAATGTAAGTTTTCTCATTTTGCACACGTAAGGATGAGTGAGTTCTCTTAAGGGATGCCTCTGGCTAACTACAACTTTCACTCCTAAGGCTAGACTAAGATTGGAAAATGGCCATTATATCCTTAAAATGCCTATCTAGATGTGTCCACATAGACAATTTTTTTAATAGGCCAATGAGTTAGAATATACATCCCCTATTGACCAACTTTTGGCCCATTCTGAGAGATTTGATTTCGAGAGAAACCTCATTATCATGTCTCATTTATCTTAAGTTAGATAAAATCCTCTCAGGATTTATTAGAGGACTCATTCATACACATTTAAGAGATTATGGATCATATATATCCCTTATGGTTCTCATGCAATGCTTGATGGAAGTTTGTTCATTTTGCATGCTCAGGGATGAGTGAATTCTCTTAAGGGTTACCTCTAACCAAAAACAAATTTCACTCTCAAGGCCTAACCAAGACTAGAAAATGGATGTTCTAGACTTAAAATTCCTATCTAGACATGTTTGTGCAGATGATTTATCAATTGAGTTGATGAGTTAAAATATACGCCCCTTATTGACCAACTTTATGCCTATTTTGAGAGATTTGTCCATGAGAAAAACCTCATTGCCACATCTCATTCATCTTGCATTAGATAAAATCCTCCTAAGATTTATTATAAGAATAACTATGCACATGTATGAGCTGACAGATCATCTCTAGTCCTCATGATTCTCATGCAATGTTTGATAGACATTTGCTTATTTTGCACACTCAAAGACGAGTGAATTCTCTTAAGGGATGCCTCTGAATAATTAAAAATTTCACTCATAGGACCTAACTAAGACTGGCTAATGGTTGTTCTAGATTTCAAACACCTATCTCGATGTTTATTCATAGATAATTCATTGATTGGGATGACGAGTCAAAATATATGGCCCCTGCTGACCAATTTTTGGCCCATTCTAAGAGATTTAACCATGAGAGAAACTTCATTACCACATCTCATCCATCTTGAGTTAGATAAAATACTCCTAGGCTCTCTTATAGGACTCATCCATGCATGTGTTAGACCTAATGACTCATCTCTATCAATCATAGTTATGCTTCAATACTTGATGAAAATTAGTTCATTTTGTACACTTATGGATGAGTGAATTCTCTTAAGGGATGACTCTGACCAACTACAACTTTCACTCTCAGGGCCCAACTGAGACCAAATAATAGTTGTTCCATCCTTAAAATTATTATATAGATGTGTCTGCATAGATAGTTTGTTGATTGGACCGACGAGTCAGAATATCCAGCCCCACTGACCAACTTTTGGCCCATTTTGAGAGATTTGACTGTGAGAGAAACCTCATTACTATGTCTCATCTATCTTGAGTTACATAAAATCCTCCTTATCTTTATTAGAGGATTTATTCATGTATGTGTAGGATTTGATGACTTGTATTTATCCCTCATGGTTATTATATAATGTTTTATGGAAGTTTGCTCATTTTACACACTTAAGAAAGAGTGAATTCTCTTAAGGGATGCTTCCAACCAACTATAATTTTCACTCTTAGGGCCCTACTGAGACTAGATAATAGCCATTATAGCCTTAAAATTCCTATTTGGATGTGTTGACATGGAGGGTTCATCGATTGGGTTGATGAGTCAAAATATACAACCCCTGCTAACCAACTTTTGTCCTATTCTAAGAGATTTGGCCATGAGAGAAACCCCATTACCACATCTTGTCTATCTCAAGTTAGATAAAATCCTCTTAGGTTTTATTATAAGACTCATTTTTTCATGTGTAGGAGCTTATGGATCATCTCTATTCCTGATGGTGATGCTACAATGTATGACCAAACTTAGAGGAAGATATGATAGCTTATCTAAAGATTTAAACTACCTAAAACATGAAAAGTAAGGTGTAAAAGTATTACAAATAACTTGAATCCATGATAGGCTATTTATTACCAAAAACACACTAAAACACACTTGTGTATACACCATCAAGTGAAAAATTTCTAACACTTATGAAATTAGAGAGTCAAGAGAAATTGAGTCTCTTAGTGTGTGTAACTTCTCAATCCCTCAAATCATATATATGGGAAAATTATTTTCAAGAGTATATTGAGCCATGACTTGCACAAATATGATGTTGTAATGGTTATGGGGCCACATTTGGGCATGGGATCCCAATAAATATGGTGTTAAAAAATCTACTGTATGCTTGTAAACAAAGCATCTTACAAAGCTTCTCCCAGATGATGAAAGTGAAAGGAACAATTCATTTTATTTTTTGTAAGATGTCTACTAAACATTATAAAGCTAGAAAAATGTTTGATCAAGCAAGTAAAATAAAATTAACTTTTAAATGCAGTATTATTTTTCACAAGTACTTAAACTAGATTAGATATTGATAAAATTGTATCAAAAAAATTATTGATATTCATTTCCCATAAAATGATAAACATGAAAAATCAATCAAATAAAGTTGTATTGTTCATTAAACTAGATTAAGAGATGAATAAACCATTTGATTAATAGAGTTGGAGTTTCAATTATAAAATAGCAATGTGGAGTGACTTCTCCAAAGAATGGACTAGGGAGAGAAGAAACATGTATGTCAATCCTGTACATAATATTAGAAAACATACCAAGAAAATGTCTACACCATGGTAATTAAAGAACATTATGAGATGGATTAAAATTCCTTGAATCGTTGAAGCAACACCACATTTATAATTAGCAGATAACATGTTATGTTGTGTTTTTAAATAATATTTTACCAAGGCCATGCATAGGCTAGATCTCGCGCAACAAATAAAGAATACTTATGATGAAGACATATCATCTAAGCCCATAGACTTAAAATCCCATATGAGGCACAACAATGCAGACAACATGATATGTTGTGCTTTTAAATAATCTTTTACCGATGCCTTATGTAGGCTAGTTCTCATGAAAAAAATAAAGAATACTTATGGTGATGACATATCATTTAATCCTAAAGACTTAAAGCCTACATGAGGCACAACAAGAGTACATTGAGAACCACGTTATGATAATAAAGCATAAAGACATACGCAAGTGCATCACTATCCCTTCTAAAAATCATGATCAAGTATAATTTATAATATTTACATGTCCATGAAATTGATCCTAAGTTCACTCATATCACAATTGCAAATTAATATGTAATTAAATGTAAATGAAACAAGTAAATAGTAAATATCACATGTAAATGTAGAATATACATAATAATGAAGCACTTAACTTAGAGAATAATGTGAATTTTTTCAACCCTATATGAAGTAATAATGATCATTAACCAAAAATATGTGTAAACATTAAATGATCAAAATAGAACATGCACATAGATAAATAAATCATATTGTTGAATATTATATCTATGATACAAAGTTTTGTGTCATAATTTAATATAAATAATATAACATATATCAAGAAAGGGTATATATATTAAGATTATAATGAATTAAGAACTTTTCCATATATATATTAAGACTATAACGAATTAAGGTATATATATATATATATATATATATATATATATATATATATATATATATATATAAAGAAAAAATGTAGACCATAACATGTACATAAACAAAATGTGCCATATAAGCATACAATGTGGGCCATATTGGCATACAAAATCGATTGTGCTTACAAATAGACCCCTACAACAACTAGCTCTCCTCTCCTCATTACCTTCAAATAAATTTTACTTTGTTGACATAGACTAAAAATCAAGGGTGTTAGATGCCTCAATACGAGGAGAGACTCTCCTTTTAGCATGTGAGTCATTATTTCATCGACAACTGGAGAAAATTGTTTTGTCTACATAAAATATGAAATATAAAAATTATTTCATTAAAATTGTATATTGAAAATTTCATAATTTTTTCAAGAAAAAAAATTTGTAAAATGATTTTACACACTATATTCCATCTAAATAGCTATCTAGGGCTATGAGATCACATATACACCCATGATACGGAATCCTATGGAGCATACATATATCATTAGATCTATATGTGCATATAATTATGTAAATATGACATAAAATATCATTGCTTAAAGCTAAAAATAATTTTGCTATGTGTTTTGACTAGTCTCCATCCCTGAATCATGACTTGCTATGGAGATAATGGATTCTCTTATTTAGCTACAACATCATCAAAACCTTCTTCTCATTTATGAGGGGTGCCCATAGCATCCCTCATCATCTATAAAACCAATAAATGAATAATGTGTGAATCTAATAAACATGATAAAAATATATGACTATAATATATATCTTAAAACATAGTTCTTTGTTCAAAGGAAAATAAACACTTACATAAATAAATATGTGATTTAAAAGCTTCCAAACCTATGTATAAGGTACACCTGTGCCAATTATGACCTCTACAATAGATTCAAGGCTTGCTAAGCTACCCAAAATATCATCCATCATCTATACAAGCAATAATTAACAAATTTAGTAAAATAAATTAGTCAATTAAGTAAACACATATTAGAAAATAAACTTAATATTATTTTACAAACATAAACAAACTATAATTAAAATTAAACTAGTGTATCAAATACAGATGGTGAAATCGATAACTCCTATATAATAGGATCCTAGTGTATCTTGATAGGAGTTGATGAAGCTAGTACATCTCACATAGTGTTTGGCATGCCAATGTCATGTGCTAATGAAGCATTTATAGGTGGCATATGCTCTGGCATGCTAGTGTTATGCATTGCTAAAGAATATACATATGGCATACTCTGGCATGTTATTCTCCATAAATATACTATGTGTATGTCACACTTAAATAAGATGTCCTATACACTTCCTCTGACATGATGTGCAATGATGCAAATGAATTGTAACATGAGTAGGAGGAGGGACACTAGCACCTATACAAACACCACCAAAACCACTGTCACCACTACCACTTCCACCAATACCACTACCACCAACACCACCACTACCACTAGCACCACCTGTAGGTTGAGTAGAAGTCTTTAAAGTATGCATACCATGCTTAATCATAACTTGTGTTAGACTTGAAACCACCTTAAGGCTGCCCATATATATTTTACAATGTAAAATTTTAGGAATATAGGCATGCGATATTGTCCTTCTATTTCTTTGAGCTTGGTTATGATGGTTTTGGTCTCACCTAACACTAGGTCTATCAAATGAAGAACTGCTTCCCCTACCTTGAGAGGCCTTCATGTCAAAATAGTTTGGAATTTATTACAACATAAACTAACAATACAATTTTCTCAAAAAGTATAATGTAACCTCATTATTGTTGCATTGAATATCATTAAACACCATCCACCACCAATCTCAAAATTTATTTTTCATCTCCTCATAAACACACCAATCAATACTAATGTGTTTACAATTTGTTGGTGGAGGTTGGTTGGTTCTAGGCTTAATAAATAAAGTGCACATATCTTATTTTGTTATTTTTTTATTAACATCTTCATATGACAATTTTTTGGAATAAAATTATTTCATGGCCTCTCTTCAATGCAACATTGCATCAAGTTATGAATTTACATTTCCCACTTCATTAAAAATAGTCTCTAGTGTATTTAAAAGTGAAATACGTGCACTACCAGTTGAAGAGTGATGCAAACCATTGATTATTATTTGTAATTATTGATGTTTTGAATTGTATTGCTCATATAATTGAACTTCTTATGTAAAATCAAGCTGTTCAGGGTTTTGTCTAATATTTTCTTCATGTAATGGATCTGTCAAACTTGTGTATCTAAATTTAAATAGAAATACAAGTCTTTTAGGAAATGTAAGAGAATATAATGCAGACCTAAATTCAAAACCCTAATTTAATAAATAAATATAAATAGAAACTAAAAAATGAAAATCCAAAAACTAACATACTTGACTTGTAGTAACCCAAATGTTGAATCCTATTGGTGGGATGAAACTCCAAAGTGTGTACATGAATATAAATTTGACAAACAAAGAGAGGAGAAAGAGTAAAATGCAATGGCCACATATTTTCTTATAGAAAAAAATTAAAATGATATAGGTTGTACACCCTTTACTTTCTAAAAGGCACACACCCTTTGTAAAGGGCATATGCCCTTGAGGCTTAGGCATGAGCCTCAAACTCATAAATTTAAAAAAATGGTGTAGGCCCTTTGTAAAAAAAAATTGAAAGTTAGGGGAATGTCATACTTTTTTCCCCCCAACTTTGTGTATTAACCCCCTTAACATATCCAGGTATAAAACATTTCCTATACATTAAATTTAGATGGTCATTTATCATTAAGAAGTTTAATTATTGATGGAAATTATCCATGCTACCAATTACTTAAAAAAAAGTCATTTATTATTAAGAAGTTTAATTGTTGATGTAAATTACCCATGCTACCAACTTCTTAAAAAAAGAGGAAATAAAAGAGAATAAATTATTATTCATTAAAACATGAATGACCCAAACCAATGGTGTCTTCAAGTGTGGATGAAAAGCTATCTATCATTGACTAGGGATAGTCCTCATTTTTATCTAATCTAACCACAACACATTACACAATACACTAAAAATAAAATGATTAATATCAAACTCAAATGGAAGACCTTATAATTATTTTCCCATGGTGATAAGTGACTTGTCTCTCATTCAACACTTCACATTTCTAAGCTCTTCCAACATGTTCCAAACTATAAACTATGAGTATGATTTGAGATGAGATATAACATTTTTAAACCATGAAACACTTGGTTTCCATTGAGATTGTAGATGCATCAGATTCACTATCTCAATATAAAAATATGCAAGAACACACCTACACATAACACTGCATTTTAGTTAATAGTCAAACATAATTTCTTACTCAGGACAGATAAATAATATGCAACCATACTAAACCATAAAGTATTTATTTATTCTTGTATGATAATTTCAAATATATTCAAACAAAAATTATCAATTCAAATATATCAAATGAAACAAATGTTTGCATATATATTATTTATATTATACATAATCTATTTTGGATATTGTTTGAATGCACACTACAAATGGCATGAATATTTTCTCATCTTTATTTGAAGAATGCTTTAACTTATGGCTATAAATTTTAATAAACTATAATTTTTGATCAAATTTATAGATTGCAATTAGATAGTAATAAAATCTTACCTTTGAGGAATGCATGTGGAAAACAAGTCAATTTTCTAATACTAGTGCAAGTTTGAGTAGCCCTTGATAAATGAGAACATCCTATGCCTTGTCTATATTCACATCCATTTCATACCTACAATGGGTACATAAAAAAACATAAAAAAATTGAATACATTAATGTTTACCAATACAATAATAACTACCCTAAAAATGGTTTACTCATGGAAATCACAAGGCATGCATAAAGAAACATACCAAATTAGAATTTGTCATGCAATCTATATATTTCAAATATACCTAGTATTTATCTCTTATTCAACATCTTTGATGATATTTTAAAGAGAATTACAACCAAATATTTTTTTTAAACATTGAATTGGATGATAACATTTATACAAAATATGTGAATTTGTCACTCAAATAAAGAAGATCATCTTCATGATCTATATCAAATAAAGAAACGTCTAATCTAATATTATCTATACATAATATGCATAGGTTTAAAAATATATTCTCTAACACAATGGATTAAAATTAGAGCATCTTATTTTATTATAAAAAAAAAATTTAACCTTAGCTTTGGATATTTAAGGTTGTCTCATTGACACCATGTGTAGGTATGTCAATTTATGTATAGGTTCCATAACTAACACATTTATAGCCACTCGAAGGACTTAGATTGCAGCTTATACTAAGAAGTTTTCCAGAACCAAATTCACATGAATAAGAACAAATCCATTATGAATATAATGGAGAACATAAATGGTATTCAACAATAATATAATATGACTATCTAAAATTGATCACCGTAGATCGATAATCATTAACATTCAATGAAGATTTGAATAGATACCTTGTATGGTACAATTACTAAAGCATATATTTTGATGAAAACTTGGCCCTAATACCTCTATATAGGTCCCTCTTAAACATGATTGATGCCAAAAAAAAATCCAATAGAGAATAGATAATTTAATTCTAAAATCAAAGGCAAAAAAGAGAATTAATTTTATTTTCAAAACCAACAAATATGTTTACCATACTCTCATATAGAATAACATCACATCAATTTTATCCTTATGTTATAAAAAAATAGTATTGTATTATATCTTATTTTTAAATTTATATTTATGAAATGTGTATGGTGAAACAACTCTTCATAGGCTATCATATATATGTTGTTTATTTGGTTAATAACCTTCAAAGTAACTACAACCTAGCTCACAAGTGAGTATCTCCATTTATTAATTGATGTTTTGATTTGCATACAACTTTATTTTACTTAAAATCTAGACATATATATTTTTTATCAATTAACTAATGTAATGTCCAATCACTCTACAATACCGAACTACCAAAACAAACCAACACACAATGATGGAAAAAAATACAATCAAACTATTTCTATTCGAGTTGAAATAAAATATAGTGTTTTGGTGTTTTTATCCAATCTAAATTCTTATGAAATAACAAGTTGATTCTAATTCTCTTTTTCAAATCCAATTTATGTATATAAATAATAAAAAAATGTAAATAATATTCTACTTGGTGTATTTATTACTGGATATCTCCACTATACCCCTGCACATTTATTAACTTCATATCACCTCTTTCCATGACACAAATATAACTATGTTTCTAATTTTGAATAAAACCATATTTATATATGTAATTTGTATAAAGATTTTTCTTAACTAATAAATAATAACATATTCCCTTATGACCCTAAAATTGGTCTTTACTTACTATTGAATACAAAAGATCATCTAAATTATTGCATTAGTCTACATGAAATATACAAATTTTAGTGAGTGATACTATGAACCTATTACCTATAAATCAGATTTGCTCTAAGCTACAAAAATATAAAAGAATTTTTAAAACCTAATAAAGTTATAACACAAAAAAGACCTAATAAAAAAGAGGCAACTTAAATCATATTTTAGAAAGTTTACTGTATAATTTTTTTGCTTAGTTTTACACATAGCTATCGATGATCAACACCTTTTTAATGTAAAAATAGGACTAAAATTGAAATTACATTCACAATGAGAAAAAATGCCAACCTTTAATCATTATTTAATTTCCCATTGATTTTACTAGTGAAAAAAGGAAAATAACACCTGAAGCCTTCCATGTGCTTCAGTGAAATATTTTTGTAGGCATCATTATTTTTCCCCAATACAATAAATAAGAGCATCAACCCCCAAACTAGAGTTTTTGTAAAAAAATATCATACTAAAATCTCTACGTTAACTTAAAGAGAAAGGAAAAGTAAATAGAGAAATAAACACAATTTTGACACCCATGATTTATTAGCACCAAAAACATTAGGGTTTGATGTACTAAATTGATACAATCCCAACTAAATACTCCACCAAACTTCTACAAACACTAATTTAGGCATGATATTTACTTTACCAACTAAAAAACCTCGCTCAATCACATTGGGTTGGGGTTTTTGTTTGGCTTCCAACAGATCGTCATGAAAATTTTGTGCTCACTGCCTTCAATGAGATATTAAACCATCTTGAAGAGAATTTCATGTACATCTTCCACCCTCTCTAGGGAAATTATTAGAAAGACAAAAATTAAATTAGATGATACTAGCAAAGGTGTGAGGGAGATAGAACTACATCCATTCCTTTTTATACATACCTAGTGTTAGTGGGTAAATATGAACACAAAATTACATGTTCTGACGTATTTGATAAATAGATATCATGTTGGATTTATTATTACATAGTTATTTTAATTACTTCTCAAACATATTCCCTCTTGGAATATATTAAGGAAGTTAAAAAAACACCGAATGGACACCTATATGTGTTTTTACTAAATATAATAGTAGGATTGTTGGACCTATTATAAGCGTTAGGTAGTTATATGAGTATGGTGGATTAATTATAATAGAGGGATTGATTGATAACTATTTTTCTATGTTTTTTATCACTTCTATAATGGATATTCACCTAAGTTTACTATGGTTTTTTCTCTATTTTATTTATTGATTCACATAATTGTGTGTGTGTGTGTGTGTGTGTGTGTGTATGTGTTTGTATATACACACACACACACATACAACATACATACATACATATATACATACATACATACACACACATATACATACATACATACATATATATATATATATATATATATATATATATATATATATATATATATATAATTAGATTCTTTCTGTAGATTTATTAATAATGTTTTACTTCATGCATAACTAAGCTTGATCTATGCAATTACTATAACTTATTAAGATTATAATTTGTATTGACCTTATGGATATGTTATGTTCCTTTGACTATATATGTTTTCTCATACTTCCTTACTCAACTCACACAACTATCCTTATAATTATCATGTTTTGATGAATCATTAAGAACCTTTGCTAATAATGGTGTGGTTAACATGGAACACCATTGGCTAATGAGATGTTGTGATGGTTACCCAATCAAAGAGAAGTGGAAAGATGGCTAGAACATAAGATTCATAAATTCACAAAGGAGAAGCATAAAGGATAGGATGTACCACAAGCAAAATAGTACAATAACATATCTATGGTGAGACTTATGAAATATTTTGGTCAGAACTACCTAAATTATTACTTTCTTGGCTAGTACAATTAGAATACCACTATTTCTACTTTAGAGCTATCTATGTTATTGCATGGACTAAAGAAAAGATCGAGTGGCTTTAAAACCTAGACAATAGTTAGACTCATGTGATCGATGATTAGATAACTAGTACCATCAACATATACATAAATGAGTTAACAATACAAGGGTACATAACATTTGAAATGGTAAAGGATTTATTTATCAGGAGGATCAAAGGCAAATTTTTACAATAATTCCCTTTGTTAATCAAGATGTTGGCTATATAAAAGGCCATGGTGCCTATTCCATTTATAATGGAGTAATCACTTCAGGTGCCATAGGGATGTGTGTGACAAAAGGATGAATGATGAGATAATAAAAAGTAGAGTTTGAACCTAAGTCCATAATGAATAACCAAGAGGAAAAAAATTAAAAGAAGACTCTAAAGTTTGAAAGAGAGTTGCGACAATATAAAAGATGCAATAAACAGAGTGAGACCCAAGAAGTTATGAATAATGAGTTATAGTAGCATGAAAGAAAAGAGTGATAAGGAGAGAAGGGAAGAACTAAGTGATGAGAAGAGTAAGGATCCCAAGCTTAGTTTTGATAGATAATGTGAGGATGAGGAGGATCAAGCGAAAGAGGAAGAGGAATAAAATAGTGTAAACTTAGATCAAGTAGTTAAGATTTCATAGATTTACATAAGAGTATTCCATGGAGGAAAAACAAGATTATCATATAGTCACAAACATAACATAGGTTTAAGCTCTGACAAATATGTTGTTGGAGATATAAACCATTCACCATAAAAGCACACATCCCCCAAGCCTAATTTTTTCTGAATCATAGTAATTTCAATACCAATTTAGAAGATGAAGATTTAAAGGACCATTCATAAAAGATATTCACTATAAAGGTATTAAGGAATAAAAGGCAACACGTCATGAAGTTGCTCATAGTTTTTTTGAATAAAATAAGAAGAATATACAATCATTAACATTGACAAAGATAGATCCTATAATTATTATGCAAGTAAGGGAATTACTTTCACAAATAGAGATCTTGGAAGAATAGGAAGAAGACAAGGTTAAAATGGAGACTATACCATCACTAGAATGAGTAATAATATAATAGGTGCCAAAACCTCAGGTATTCCCCTCAATTCTATAAAAGTCATAGATAATGATTATTAAAAATTTGACTGTGATACCTATGAGAAATAATAGTATGGAGACTTAGTTAGGGGTATTTATAAATTTTTCACCCTATGATGGTTTACAAACCCAAAACAATACTTTCTCACCTATGACATGAAGTGGTAGGACAAATGAATTACCAATGATGCAATAAAGAAGTGCAAATTAATTGGAGATTTATGTGGTCATACATTGTAATTTATATATTGTATAGATGTTAATCAAGTGAATTTACAATAGGTAAAGAACATGGTCACAAAATTTAAGATCAATAAATGTTCTAGTCAAACTCTACAAGATTTGAAATAAATCCAATAGAGAGCAAACGAGACTATATTTGAATATGATCATAGATTCTTTGGTGTGATGAATAAAGTGGAGTTTGCTATAGAAGATAAATATAAATTAGCTTGGTTTGTGGAAGCAATGCTAATAAGAATATAGTCCATCATCACTCAAACACAATTCAACACAAAGACATATGCAAGAGCAGTTATGATTAGGGTTGAATAGATTGAAGAATATGGTGATAATTCGACTTTAACTTCAAAAATAGAGCACATTCTACAAAAACTCATGAGAAGGATGGATCAGTATCAAGAGGGAGGAGATGAGTCTAAGTCTGATCAATGGTTTATAGAGTGTAACAAGGAAGGTCATCATAGGAATGAGTGCCCAAGAATCAAAGTAGAGTTCTATGAAATATGCAAAGTGGTAGGGCATGAAAAATCTCAATGAAATCTCATATAACATTATGTAAAGAATCCATAGACTCTATATTTTAACTTTAATAAGTCGCCTAATCATGATGAAAAAATTTATAGATCCCTTTAATAACTAAAGGATGATATTACAAAGAATGTGTTTTCAGTCATTGCATGAAAAACAACCACTATGACTAAAATAATTCCTAGCCTAGAAGTTAGCATGATAGGTACAACATAGATGGTTGTACCATGGATTCCAAATGGATCAAAATATTAACCTATAAGTATGGTTGGTTTGACACCACTATCTTAGTATTGGAAAACTCCATCTCATAATTGGACACCTCCAATAATGCAATACCAATCTTCCTCTAAGTGGAATCCTATGATATCCCAGGCACAATAGACAAATTGGGTGCCATCACTTCCTCAATACCAATATGGTGTTTATGATAACCTAAAACAACAAGGTTGGAACACACAATAGGATTTTGGGAGCTTTGGTTTTCAACAGTCAAATGGCTAGGGATTCCAAGAAAATAGAGGATATAGAGGGAGATATAGGGGAGGATACCGAGTCAGTGCGTAGGGAGGAAAGGGAAATAATTACCAATGAAATCCAATTTAGTACTACTTATATAAATAATATAATCATTTATAGAGGAATTATCCATCAAATCTTTAGTGATAATCCTACTTCACCTACTATAGATTTTTATATCAACATGACAGAGAGGAGTTTTAGTTTTGGAAAAATAGTGAACCAATAAGGTAGTAAAGAATTTGAATTTGATTAATGCACAACCCAAAGAAGATGCCTTTATACAAGCAATAAACTAAAAATAACTTTCAAAATAAGGATTACCACCTCTAGAGCTACCACAATATCACAATATAATAAAGCCTCATCAAGACAAATATCTCAAACCATTCATCAAGAAAAGACTAATGCGAGGAGCTATATAGAATTTGAAAATAATCCAACAATAAGAGACTATTAAAGATGATGCTATGGATATAGATTTGTAGATGTGTGGATAGATAATGTGCATTATGTGACAGGATGATTTGTTCACTACCCTAACATATTTAATGAAGTTACTCAATACGTTGTGTAAGGAAGATATTTCATAGAATATTACCAATTGACTCTATTATTTGTTGGAATGTGTGTAGAAAGGCCAACAATAGAGAGATGAAATGATATGGTACATTAATACTATAAAATATTAGGATGTTGATTCTAGTATCAATATAGAGTTGGTAGGGTATGAACTATCCAATGCAATCTTTAATTTTGGTAACACCATTAACATGATCTTGAGATCAACATGGGTAGCTATTGGGTGACCTATGCTAAGCTATAGTCCTGTCACTCTAAATATTGTAGACTATGGATGAGTTGAACCTATCAGTCATATAAAAGATGTGGAAATCAAATTAAAATAGTTAAATATTCATGGTGACTTTAAGTAATTGACATGAAGACAAAGGAGACTCACTACTATGCATTGATTGGAAAAAATGGGCATATGATGGTCAGATGACCATTAATATGGTGATGAATCAACTAGATCTCATTATGGAGATAAGATCATAATAATTTTGTGATCATAGGAATCAAGAAGGTAAGTTAGTAATATGTTAGTTCAAGTAAGAAAAACTTAAATAAATACACACTAACACTTACACTCCAAGCCTAGAACTAGGGGAGAGCTTAGTAACAAAACCAAATGAAAGCACAAATAAAATGTAAAAGACACTAAACCCTTTACCTTCCTTGGGAGCTCCAAATGCATTTGTTGAGTGGCTTGCTTGACTTGTGAATTAAAGAGTCTTTGGAAAATGAAGCTTGTTGGCTCCTTCTCTCCTTGGCACCATGTGGCTCTGATGTGTCTTGATGTTGCTTGGCTCAAGATTTTAGCATTATAACACTACTTATAAGGCAATTTTGGCATTATAAAACTAAATCAAATGGCTTGTCTCTCTCCAAATTTGAATTATAACTTTGGCTTATGAGATCTTAAAAATGAAGAGTCATGGTACTGTATTTATATCCTAAGGATTTAACTCTTATCCAAGGTGAGTTAGGGTGGAGTTAAGGCTTGGAATGGATTCAAACCTAACCTAGGTGAGTCAAATATAACCCCAATAGTGGTAGTAATTATCAAGTAATCATGATTTATAATTACTAGGCATGGCTCTCCAAAAGATATATTTTAGGATATTTCCAAGAGCTTGACAACTCATAAAGGCAATGATGAAAGGCTAGGATATTTATTATTTTTGAATTTTATTTTTTATAATTTCACTAATTTCACATGGATAATTCAACTAGGAATTTAATTTGGTTTATTTTATTCATTAATTATGATTAACCATTTAGCTCTTTCAAGATTTGATATTTGTTCATGTGTCCCACTTAATAGGTCCATAGGCCAAATTGACTATTGTGATGTCACAAGATGATTAGGGATGAATCCGTGAAAGATTATTATTGCATATGATAGAATACCCCAATTAGGGATGTCTTAACATGATCTTGAGCTTTGATAAATGATTTAAAAATAATTTTGGGATGTTTATTGATTCTTAGGATTAATTTGTAATTATTGGTAGGAATCAGTCAAAAGCCAATTGTGGCCAATTTTAGGTGTTTGCTGTTTACCCCTATTTGGGAAGATGTTGCAAGTTGTAGGCATAGTAACATATTCTCAAATAATGAACTCAACCAAAAAAAGGATGATGATTGAAGAAGAAGATCCAAACAATGTTTGGGAAGCCTATAATGATGCCCCCTCAAGGGAGTGGCCGTCACATACATTTGATAGATGGTCCCTCAAAAAGAAGAAAGAAGAAGAATGAAATTAACCCATGGGTGAGATTAATCCAATTGAGAAAATTCTGGCATGTATTGATTTAAAAATCACTAATTTGCCCAAAAGTGGTTATAATCAATAACAAAAGTTGAGACACTAATTTTCTCAAAGGTGGTTATAATCAGTGGCACATGCATATGCCCCAGTTAGGGATGATGAGTCAAAATGATGATTTAGCCATAGGCGGTTATAATCATTAAGATGACCTAGAATAAAAAATGATTTTTGATTATGCCCTAATAAGGCAGATTGATAAGCATAACTCAATCATAAACCTATTTCATAAATTAAAGATGAGAGGAAGTAAACATATATGTGATGGTCTAATGACTAAAGAATCCATAAATAACTCGGCATATGAGGATGTGCAAAGTGGTGAAAGAGATGATTAGAAGAATAAATAATTGATCAATGTGAAGATGCTTATCCTTATTAGTATTGATACAACCAGAATGGTCAAGTGATTGATTTAAACAAGGAAGGTGGGAGGATTTGCCAAGGTTACCAAGGAGAATTTTATATGACTTAATACTTGTAATATTTATCAAGATAATTTTTGTTGTAGCATGTGACAGGAGGCATCATGATATAACACCATGTTAATTAGGCCAAAATATGCATAAGGATTGACGACTGATCTAATAAACAATTAAAAATAATGCACTAGTGATAAAAAAAACATGATGATAATGTTGATGTATGAATATGGATAAACTCAAGAATAATGTAAAAAGAATCATCCAATGAACACATATAGACTGAGTCAAGGCATAACATTGAAATCAAATAAATAAATAAACAACTAAAAAAACATACATATAGAAATCCTGAAAGTAAAATCAATAGAAAGTATCCTAACTATGGATTTACCCTAGTAGGGAAAATCAAGGATGACTGACTAGGATTAGATAGGACAAATGTTTTTGGAATTTTGAGATATCTTAACTCATTAGATATGGATAATATACCACTCATAAAATGGAAAGAGTGTTGGCTTAGGTTGATCATAAAATGGTGAGAGTGTATGGAAAAGGGGGACTGAGCTAATCACAACATGAATTGAAACATGAACTACATAGTCCCATTAGGACCTCAAGTCACAATATTTTTATTGACACAAAAGGTGGTGAGAACTGACTAGGCCACAAAAAGTTTTGAAATTGAGGTAAAATGACAAGGAAAATGAAAATAGTAATGGCAAGGTGATGTGAAAATGCATGGTAAATGTGTTGTTCCTAATTTTCCTAGAGATAATTATAATTATTAAACGATGACATAGGCCTATGATACTAATTTTCCCATAGGCAGTTATAATTAGTAACACAAGGTGGACTACTAATTTTCCCATAGATGGTTATAATCAATGGCACCATTCAATTAGAAAATGAAAGATAACTTTCCAGATCCACTATCACACTACTTTCATTGATTATCATTTAAACATAGAATTCTAAAATTGTTGAAACTAGATCATAATTCCCTCATAGAAGGTACAAAAAGAACCAAAATAACCAAGACCAAAAGGGGTAGGTAGGAAGACTAGAAAAAGGCTTTGGTTTAATAGGGATAACATGGTATGATGGCATATGGTATGGAATTATTTAGGATGATGATGGTATGAAGATTGGATAAAATGGTAAGAGGGTTACCCCCAATTTATAAGGTGAGGTAAGTGGCAAGGTATAAAATAATGGAAAGGGAATGGAAAATAAAAAATGACAAGGTAAATGTTTTTGGTCAAGGTTAAATGGCTAGGTAAATGTTTTTGGCCAAGATGAATGTTTCTATTATTCAAACTAATGTGGAGATGCATGACCTAATCAACATATGAAACAATAAGAATAATCAATCATGTAAATTGCTAATCCACACCTCTTCTAAATAGCTTCTTTGTCAATAACCTATTGTAAATTTGGACTCCAAGAATGTTGTGATTGTCGTTAGTCATTGATCCTATTTCCTCCAAACTTTGAGACTAGATATCATTGTAAACTCTATAAAGGAAAGTGTAGCTAGGGATGGTAAATATGGATAAATAGTGGATGATAGGTTTGTTTTGGAAATGTAAAGGTGGATGATAATGAAATCTATTATGGTTGAGTAACAAATTAAGATTGGGATTTTTTAGGCACACATAATGTTACTAATTATAGATTCAACATAACTTTGGATGTGGCAGGACCAAAGACTTATGAATATGCTCTCAATAAGACCATCATATTTTTATATTATTTGGGCCTGAGAGTAGCTACCATCTAATTATGATATAGATTAGAAGTTGTATTGATGTCATATTGAATAATGTCTTCATCAAGCAATGAAGAACTATTGTGCTAAATTATTGTCACCTCGAAGAGGTTTTCACCAATGAAATTGTCTTCATTTTCTCATAGCACCTTTGAGAAGGTTTCACTAAAGAATTTTGACTTTTGACTTTGATTGTCTTCTAGCACCTCAAACAAGGTTTCACTAGAAGATTCTGAGTTTGAACTTTGATTGTCCCCTAGTGCCTCCAAAAAAGTTTCACTAGGAAATTATTATTCTTCTCCATGAATGTGGTATTGCCCCCCCTAATATTCAACTAAATTTTTTCCATGGATGTAGTTCAACATGGTGTGATTTTATTAGTCCCAATTGACACTTGTGGGAGGTGGAGGGTCAATAAAATGGATTGGTTGGTTGGTGATAATGGCATGTGGAAAGGTAATGGAATGGAAAGAGGCGACACAATCTTCCTAGAAGATACTATGAGAACTTGTGTCTTAGCGGAAGTATTCATCCTCAAAAACCAGGGAAGGATCACAGATATATTCAAATTGATCCACTAGGCATGCGTAACCAATGTTGTAACAACCATGAATAAATTATGATTTTAAAGCTGATTTTGACTCAAGGGAATTTAAATATGATGTTAAGACTGACATTGATTTTACTTATGATGATAAATATGATGTTTGTTTAAGAATAGAACCTGAATCTAATTCAGATTCTTTATCTAATGTGGATGCTGATACAATGATGTATTGTTGAACATTTGATATTGGACAAGGAATGGCCTATGATGGCATGGTGGGATCCACAGAGACTAGTTTGTCAAAGTGAGGCTTCTCCACGAGGGGAAAAAGGTCTAGAGACAACTCCATAGAGACTGGTTTGTCATAGGGAGGCTCTTTGAAAATAGGTATATAGTTGAGATAATGACTTACCCAAAGATGATTATAATCATTAAGAAGTGACTCAATAAATATTGGATTTTTAGAGTGAGACTCATTGACAACAGGGATATGATTGAAAGGTGATTCATCATAAGTTGACTTATCACAAATGGTTGGTTCTCTTGGCCTTGGTTTACAAGCAATTGTAAAATACCAGTTTTGAATACATCTTGGTCTTTGGATGATTAGATTGGTTGGAGAGATATTGATTGGGTTGGTTTTGGTTGGATAATTTGCATAAGTTTTTTAAGGTGGGGAATGGTTGGCAATGGATGAATAATGGTCAGAGGTTGGAAAATGATAGGTTTAACAAAGGCTGGTTTATGGCCTAGAATAGTAACTGTGACCTATCTAGTTATAGTTGTACAACTTTGTTGGGATAATGAGCTACCATATTTAGAACGACATAATGTGAAATTAGTAGGGTATTGTGAAGCTTGGTTTCTTATGTTAGCCAAAGGATGAGGTCCTAAAATAGAAATGGTAGGACATTATGAAGCTTGGTCATAATAACAAGCCAAAAGATGAGGTCCTAGCATAGTGATGGTATGATGTTATGGAGCTTGGTTGATTACACAAGCCAAAAGATGAGGTCTTGGAATAGAAATGATAAGGTAATGTGAAACTTGGTTTCTTGCACAATCCAAAAGATAAGGTCCTAGAATGGTAATACTTGGACACTATAGAGCTTGGTGGCTCACATAACCTGAAGGTAGGTTAATGATATAGGTAGAGGATTGGGTAGTCACAAAAGGATGAGCATAATATGTTTACTAGTCGAAAGAATATATCATCACACACTACACTTTAAGATCTTGGCTTTGTTCCCTAGATTGAGAAATTATACATGGCTCCACCATAAGTGTAATGAGACATATCTAAGTTAATGATAAACACTCTAAAAAAAGGCTTAGAGTTATATAAACTCTTAAAAACATTATCCAAAGGATAAAAGGTTTGAATTTGGTCTAACTTAGTCTAGGGGTGGATTTGTATTTCCAAAATGGTCTGTGCAAAAAGTTGGTCTAAAACAATCCAATGTCATATATCTAATGTCAAATGTCTCACACAAAAGGTCAAGTGACTGAATAAAAACAAGAATGCCAAACTCTAGGTTCAAAGTGTTTCAAAAAAGTCTAATCTAAGAAAACACAAGTTGATAGGTCTTTTGGCCAAATGCAACACAAAATATAGGCTTAAAATAGGCATTTGCTAGGACTTTTGACAAAACAAGCATAAAATCTAGACTTAAAAACAAGGTGAGAGATTTAATCTAATAATTTTGAAACACTTTGATATAAATTAGGAATTCAAAATTCAAACATGAACTTGGTCAATTCACATAAGGCATGAAACAAAAGGCATATGGAGAGATATTCTATTTATCCCAAATCTAGACACACATAATAATGAAAACTAGGCTCTTTGATCAAACAAGAAGCTAGATGAAATTGAACGGCATAGTGATATTAGGCATAGATTCAAAAGGCATACATGGATTTGGTTTAAAAAAAATGGCATTTGTTATAAGTCAAACAAATCTTTGAAATGAATCAAGTAGTGTAATGATGTTATCATGATTTAAAGATGTAATCAATGGTTTGTTTCAAGACTCAAAGGCAAAAAGTTTGAAATAAATTGGGTAATATAATGTTACCCTTTTCAATCAAGTGACACACACACAAAGATTTTTCAAAAGATTAAGATAAAGGCATATGATAAAAATGGCTAGTGTAACACCTCCTCAAAGAAAGGAGTGATGTATAAATAAAAATTGATCTAAACATGGCATAGAAACTAATATATAATTTAGACTAAATAACCTATGTAATAAAGGATAAAATGACATAAACACCTAGGTATAACGTCCTAGATCCTAAAATTGCATAATACTATTGAATTTCATCAATATACTTTCTTTTGGGAGGATTTTAATTGTTAATCCAAAAATAAAAGCATGTGAAAAGTAGGGTTTTTAAGCCCCCTCTTCTCCCATTAGTTTTTACTGTAACATGGAACTTCAGGCTACTCACCCTGCATCAATAGTATGTCTATAACAAGTGGAGTTATTTTAAACTAAAATTTTATGCATTTCTAGATGGTATCAAGTGTGGAAAACATAAGATATGCTCATGTCATTTGGATCCATGTCAACCAATTATTTGTGAAAATATCTTATCCTTTTTTCAACCACTACATCCATCTCTTGCTTAGTGTAGTGCAATGTCCAATTTACCCCTATAGTCTGACATAATATCTTACTAGTGAAGTTTGCTTAACCACTCAAGTAAACGTCCCATTAAGTCAACCTCAATTTATATACCCCACCATGAAGCAGGGTTGAAATGATACTAGGAGATGAAATCCTAGGTCAATGTTTCCCTAGAGAACCCAAAATGAGGCTATGAACTCCCACTCAAAATCTAAATTGCATAAAAATAAATGATAAGCAAAAAAACTTTAATGTCGTGTTTGGATCACCCAATTCATATGAATTTGGGGAGGGCCTTAACGATGTTCTTGTCACACTTTCTAGACTACAATCAACCAAGGCAAAGAAAGAGTGCTTTTGGTCACCCAATTTCCCTAAAGGGTATGGGGGGAGAGCATACACACATATATCATTTTTCAATAATAAACAACTTTAGAACAAATAAGCATAAAACAAAACACTCTTAAGAATATGTAATCTAAGTGTGAGTGTTTTATTTCAATGCACAAAATTGAGATGTTTATGAGATTTGGCCCCTTGGCCTTAGTTGAAAACTTGTAAAAACTTTCAAAAACAACTAAGCATAAAACATCTAAATTCCTTTTAGGCACCAAATGAAAAGTTCAAGATCTAAACACTTTCAAACTTGTGCCTTTTTTTAGCTTAGGTCCTATAATTTTTAGAGGGTTTTTGCCTAATTTGAAGCCAAAATATGAATGCGAAAACAACATTTAAATTTTTTTCTTGGGTTTCTCAATTTTGTTGTCATAGAGATTAGCGTCGATCTATATAGGTATCAATGTCAGTTTGTAGAAAATGGCATTAGTCGATCATAGATGGATCGATATCGGTTGACATAAATCAATGTTAATTTCTTACAACACACAAAAAAACATAATATGTATTTATATAAAATAATGGTTAACAAATGAGTCTAAAACTAACAAGCAACACCAAATCCTTCAATAAAAGGGTCATTAAAACAACATTCAGGCTCTTAGAAACAAAATAAAGACTAAATAACTTTAAAAAACTTATTTAAACATGTTTTCACCATGTTATATTCTGTACACAAAGGTCAACATTGGTTCTGATAGGATTGATATCGGTTAGAGGGAATCAACGTCGGTTTTCATGTAATTTATGTATCACTAAAAAATAGAATATGTGAAAAATAAAGGTAAAACTTGAATTTTGAAGATTTCTAGGCACTCAATAGGAAAACTAAGAGTAGCATATTAATCTCCTTTGTTGCATGGGATTCTTGATGTCCCATCAGGTGTGCCATTTTTGATCATAGGAATCCAAGAAGGGAGGTTAGTAATATGTTAGTTCAAGTAAGAAAAACTCCAATAAAAACACACTAACACTTACACTCCAAGCCTAGAACTTGGGGAGAGCTTAGTAGCAAAACCAATTAAAATCACAACTAAAATGTAAATGACACTAAACCCTTTACCTTTATTGGGAGCTCTAAATGCATTTGTTGAATAGCTTGCTCGGCTTGAGCATCAAAGAGTATTTGGTAAATGAAGCTTGTTGGCTCCTTCTCTCCTTGGCATCATGTGTCTTTGATGTTGATTGATGTTGCTTGTCTCAATATTTTAGAATTATAACATTACTTGCAAGGCAATTTTGGCATTATAAAATTAAATCAAATGGCTTGTCTCTCTCTAAATTTGCATTATAACTTTGGCTTATGAGATCTTAAAAATGAAGAGGCATGGCATTGTATTTATATCCTAAGAATTTAAATCTTACCCAAGGTGAGTTAGGGTAGACTTAAGTCTTGAAATGGGTTCAAACCTAACATAGGTGAGTTAAATATAACTCCAATAGAGTTAATAGTTTTCATATAATCATGATTTATAATTACTAGGCATGGCTCTCCAAAATAGATATTTTAGGATATTTCCAAGAGCTTGACAAATAATAAAGGCAATGATGAAAGGCTAGGATATTTGTTATTTTTGAATTTATTTTTTATATATTCACTAATTGTACATGGATAATTCAACTGGGAATTTAATTTGATTTAGCTTGTTAATTAATTCTGATTAGCCATTTAGGTCTTTCAAGATTTGATATTTATTCATGTACCCCACTTAATAGGTCCATAGGCTAAATTTACTATTGTGATGCTGCAAGATGATTAGGGATGAATCTATGAGAGGTTATTGCTGCATACAATAGGATACTCCAATTAGGGATGTCTCAACATGATTATGAGTTTTGATGAATGATGTGAATTTTTTTTTGGGATGTTTAGTGATTCCTAAGATTAATCTACAATAGTTGGTAGGAATTGGTCTGAAGTCTGGTTAAAATCCATTTGTGGCTAGTTTTAGATGTCTAAAAATTCCATTAAATAAATGTCGATAAAAACTATATTGCATACCCACAGAGCCTGATTCATCATATATTTTTAGGGAAAGTAATTAGATGAAACTAAATGTAGAAGATAAACAAAAATTTGTGTGAGTTACTGAATATAGAGTTATCTATGATAACATGAATCCCTAAACATAGCTCTCTATAAGGAATAGTTACTTTGCAAGCATGTGCTAAATTGCATAGAGATTCCATAATTGGAATTGGAAGATGTGTGATTCATGTATGTAAGGTTGCCAACTTGGTCTGACATATAATTATTATACCATAAAAATCATACACATGAGAATTACATAAAACTAAATCCAGAAGGAATTCTACCATGGGATATAACTTCTTAAATGAGTGGGGATTATGATACACACATACTCAACTAGGTTAAATGAGATCATAAGATACACCCTCTTTAGATGGTCTTTACGATAGAACACCAAATACCTAACTATTTTACCATAGAGGATGTCAACTAGTTTATCCTTCAATTCCAACAACATGTACCATATACTGACTAAAGGGTGAGTGCTCTCAATTATGCATTAAAGGGGATTGATGCAAAATGGTACAGTCAATTCACTTTGATGAGAAACTAAGTTGGGAAGAAGGATGTGAAATACTTTTAGGACAATTATATTTGTTAGAGAATGTTATAAAAGAATAACCAGTGTTTAAAGAGGGAGATTATCTAGAGATTCATATTTATCGATGCATCAAAGTCTAGATTTTAGAAGTTGTGGCTCTGAAGTACTGGTTACATATTTTTAAATACACATTGGATGTTTTCCCAAATGCTTGGTACATATATCAAGAGCTCATGTGAGAGATGAAGCATTGATCATAGGTCCAAAGTGATTTCATTCAAATGTTCATTTTTTAAGATGACAATCATTTAATGCACTAAACATTATAGAATTTAAAGTCATTTCTATGTCATGGGAGAGCTAAGGATGTAGATAGTAGGGCTGAGTTATCTTCACAATAAAGAGTAACATATGATTTGAAGGATTCCTTATAGATCCACAAAATATAAAAGGGGAAAGAACAAATCATTATTCAACCTTTCCATAGGATACAATATCAAGATGATTGGATATCTAATTCAAATGAAGAAGAAAAAAATGAATTTAGCTGATCTACTTGAAATTGAATGAGAAGTTAAGCCACTCCTAGACCCAGTCACATAATAGACAAAATAATAAAATCTATGACATATCAATTTTATAGAGTGGCAAGCCCAAAAGATAATATGTGACTCAATTCATGATGGGGAATGCAACATCTATCAAGAACCACTGAATAAACATGTGGGGAACATTGGAATAGAGGTCATTCCAAATTTAACACATATTGGAGGTTATTAGTCTCAAGAAGACATATCAGAAGTTATTTAGCTCTTAAGAGATTACAAGGATGCCTTCTTTACAAAATTCATAGAGGTTAAGGGTGTGGATCCATCCTTAGGAGAAATTTGCATTAGTTAAAGGAGTGCATGCCCAATCAAAAAAAGACCCTACCAATTAAATCCAAATATGAAGTTTAAAGTGAAAGATGAGTTGGACCACATGTAGGAAGTTGGTATTATCTTTACTAGAAAGAAAGCTGACTAGGTTAGCCCCATGGTGGTGAAATCAAATTAGACTATGGAAATCCTAATTTTTGGAGACTATCACATCTTCAACGAGGCTTGTGTCAATGGTATATTTCCTATTCCCTTCAAAGATGAACTTTTATAGTGGTTGTAGGGCATAAAGTGTATTCCTTCACTAATGGATCCAATGGATATCATCATATCCTGACCACAAAAGAAGATTGGGCCAATACTAGTTTCACAATTGAATAGGGCTCCTTTGCATATAAGGTAATGCCATCTGGTTTTAAAAATGCACTTGTGGTTTTATCTAGATCTATAGTCATTGCATTTAAGGACTTTATCCATGACTTTTTGGAAGTCTACTTGGAATATTGGGAATTATTTTATTTGTTCTAAAATCATATGTCTAAACCTAAACTTATGTTGGAGAGCTATAGGGTGTTACGAATTACACTGAATTTGAAGAAATGTTTATTTTTTACATGGTTTAGAGTTCTACTATCTTACATGTAGTCTATAGTAATGACATATTGGTAGATAAATCTAATATCATAGTAATTATGGGAATACTTCTGCCTACAAGTTCAACAAAGATGTGATCTTTTTTGGGACATACAGGATACTACCAGAAGTTCATTAAAGGGTATACAACCATATCTACTCCTTTGGAGAAGTTGTGTGAAAAGGAATGTAGTTTGTATGGATAAAGGAATGCCAAGTAACATTCATTTAATTAAAAAAAGATACTTGTGACTAGACCAATCATGGTCATACCAGACTAGAGTAAACAATTTCAATTATATGTAGATTCATCAAGAATCACAGTTGGAGTAGTACTAGTTAAATTAGGAGATGGTGGAGTGGATCACCCTATCCATTTTGTAAGCTATAAAATATCTGATATGATAAAAATTATAAAAATGAATAGGAAGCCTTAGCTATGGTGTTTTTACTTCATAAATTATGGCACTACCTTTTGGCTACACCTTTTGAGTTATTCACCAATCATCAAGTGTTATGATACTTGGTTAATAAGCCCATGTTGGGAGGAAACATTTTATGTTGGTTGATACTCTTCCAAGAATTTCAATTTTGGATAAATGTTAAGACAAGCTAAGAGAATATGGGTTTAGATCATTTGAGTAGGCTACAAAATGTTAAGGAACTAGAGTAGATCCCAAATGAGTCTCTCAATGCACATCTATTTCATGTGTCTATGATCCCAGAATAGTTACAATATATCACAAAATTTATTGAATAAGGGATCTTTCTAGAACATTATGTGTAAAAGGATAAGAAGCAACTAATTACTAGAGCCTTATCATATAGTATTATCAATGGGTCTATTTATCATCTAGGCAAGGATGAAGTGCTATGTAGAGTTGCACTAGATCATGAAAGGCCATAGTTTCTTGAGGAGGAACATCAGGGGATTGCAAGGAGTCACTTTTAAGGAGATGGAAATGTGAGGAAGATCTTATAAATTAGCCTTTGATGGCTTTATCTATTTCAAGATGGCCACAAAGTTACACAACAGTGTGATATATGTCAAAGGATGGGAAAACTAAACCAAAGAGATGAAATTCCTCTACAACCAATGTTATCATACTAACTTTTTAAGAAATGGGCAATTGATTTCATTAAGCCTATTAGTACACCCAGTAAGTGCAACCATGCTAGATATATTATTACTATGATGGATTATTTTACCAAGTGGGTGGAAGCTATTGTGATGCCTAGTTGTAATGTTAAGGTTTGGTTGTCTCATCAAACTAGTAAGTGATAGAAGAAAACATTTTTTGAACAAGACTATAAATATTCTCACTAATGAATTTTTAATTTCATGCCATAAAAATACAATATATCATCCCTAGGTTAATGGCTAGGTTGAAGTTGTGAATAAGGTACTAGGTAAGATTCTTACTAAAATATATGGTGTTCAAAGGGATGATAGGGAGGATTAAGTTTATGAAATTCTATGATTTTATTTCAAAAATTATAAGTGTGCAATAGGGTTCACTCCATTTTAGTTTCTCTATGGGTTGGAAGTAGTCATGCCCATGGAGTATGTGGTTTTGAGCCTATGAATTGTAATCATTATGTGCATGGGGGATTAGGAATCATTGACAAATATATTACTAGATCTAAATCACATGGATGAAGAGTGACATAAATAATTTTGGACATACGAAGTGCATAAACATAATAAAAAATCTTGACATGACAAAAACCTATACACTAAAGAGTTTTAGGTGGATCAGCTGGTATTACTTTATGATAGTCAGTTTAGATATTTCTCAAGCAAGCTCCACATAAGATTGAAATTTTCATATATTATCCATGAGTTATCATAGCCAAGAATGGTAGTTTCAAAAGATTTATAGGGTGACATTTTACCTGGATGACTAAATGGATGTAGGCTCAAACCCTATCACTAATAATCCATCTCTGCAAGTATGATAAGTTGCTAAGTTACATCAAGTTTAGGATCTATTTTAAGCTATGCTAAGTAGAGTGTATCTATTTATTTTTTTGAGTGCATATGTTAGACTATGATCTCTTAGAATCACATAGGTATGGAATAAGGAACAATGTTATTAAAGGCATCAGTAATGAAGAGTGTATTAGTTGAAGGATATGATGAGTTCCAAACAATATTATATGACTTTAATTAAGTATAGGAATCATAAAATAATATGATTTTAGGGAGATATGAATACTAATGGTTAAATATGACCATTAATGAAAAAGTAGGTTATAAGATTGATAAATATCCCAAAATAGATCGAAGGTAAAATTCATGAATGGAATGATCAAGTATGGCATGTGAAAAATAAGGTGATGAGAAATTTATTGTAATTATTCCATCATAAAAAGGTAATTTAACTTATCAAATTTGCCACATCAGCTAAACAATATTATTTATAATTGGTGCATGCATGGGTAAGATTAAATGACAATAAGGAACATTTAAAGTGAAGGTAGGAAGAAAAGGGCACAAAAAGATATAAATTTTAGGTGGGATACACAAATTTGGCATCCTAAACTTAGTGAATATCAATCTCTTTCCATCTCTATAAATTTTCCATCTCCTTGAGCAAAGAGAAACAACTTTCTACATTATATATTGTGCTCAACTTTGAGAATATATTATGGTTGTTTTTGATCTTTTCCAAAAGATAAAAACTCTCATCAATTCATAAAAGGAAGATCTGGGCATTGGGTTAGCCCTAAGATAAATGAAGTTTTTAGACTCGAATGCCTCAGAGTTCACTAGAGTCATAGAACAAAAGTTGTTCATCTCAAAGGCAACCAAATGAACATAACCCCTTGCTTTGGCACAACCACATAACTTTTAGGCCATAGATGCTGAGTGCCTAATCTAGATATCAAATTTTAGTGACCTTAATGAAATGATGCAACTATTTATCAAGTGATATAATGGGGGAAATATCTATCTATCCCAGGATGTTACCATTTACATCAATGCGGTTGTGATGGTGTGGGATATGGGTTTACCAGATTGAGGCAAATCGATTAAATCCTACAAATCCAAAACAACCCCAATTTTACCAAAATTTTTTAAAGCTTATACTTGGGGTCTTAGGGAATCCCCCTTAATGATATTGAATATGAACAAGTTTGAGTCTTCACAACATGCATCTATAATGTCCCCTTTTTATAAATTAGAATAATATTATTACTGACATAAAACATATTTCTAAATACTTTAAAATAAAGTGACAATAGTCTAATTTTATTGTGACTTAATAAGGGGACCTTTTTAAGGGTCATGGGCTTATTTAACCCTTAAGCGTAATTAAAATAACAAAGTATTTTTAAATATTTATATTTCCCTCCAAGTGGAGTGCCCCACTTTACAATTATTTTTGGAGGGAAAAGGGGTATAAAAAGGGAGAGGGTGATCATTTTAAGGATGATGTTATTTTATGTAAATTATTTGTAATTTTAAGCACATAAAGCTTAGCTTCTCACCTTGAAGGTCAAAAAACCTTCTTGGTATTGTTTGGGGATGAGACCCTCAGGCAAGGCATTGGTGGCTTCATTTTGGGAGTCACATTTGGGTATATTTGTGTATTAGATGCTAATTTGATGAATTGAATTTATAAGTTTAAAGCATGAAAATTCTTAGCTTATCACCTTTAAAGATGGAAACCTTCATCAGTGCTTGAATTAGAAATAAAAACCTTGATATTCAACTAGGGTAATTTCATCCAAGAATTTTAAGGTACCCCACTAGACTAAGTTTTTAGTATTTTCACCATTTTTGGTTTGCAGTGGCAACAACTCTCTTTCTAGGGATAAGAAACTAGGGTTTGCATAGATTTTGGACAAAAAATTACTCATTATAGTTGAGAAACTAGGGTTTACAAGATTTTGGACAAAAATTTACTCATGACAACAAGGGTTTGTAGGTGGAAAATGGGATAACAAACTATATTTCAAGGGTTTAAGGTCCAAGACTAAACATTGACCAAATTTGTGAGGCTTTTGGGAGCTTAATATAGGAGAAAAAAAGTGTTTAAAGGTTGAAAATAGCCTCTAGGAGAGCATTTCCCCTTTTAGGGTTTATGCTACATTTTTGGAGGACTTAACTTTGTTGAAATAACTATTTGAAGGCTAAAAAACATTATTGATAATTTTATGCTCTTTTTCAGCTATTAATTTGGATGGAAAGGGATGATAAAAAGGTACCATTTTTAATTATAATATTCTAAATTTATGACCAATATTTGGCAAATGAAATATTGTGTGGTTTCCCAAATCTTATTTTTACATAATTTTGGAATGTTTATTGCTTAGGGTTTGAAGGTAAAAATTAGAAAACTATAATTAATGGTCAGGGTTTGATATTTAAATTAAAATTTGCATGTGGTGTTAGTGTTTTTTGTGTCATTATTAGGGTTTATTAGAAAACCCATATGTTTTAATTTTTACCTAAAAGGGGAAATTACAATGGTATTAGAGCCATTTCCTAGCCAACTATGGGTAGCGAATTGTTTGCAGACTCTTCTTCATGCAAGGCAGTGATAGAAAGATGAAGACAACACTAAAATCCATGGAAGAGATGTTGCAAGATATGAAATAATATAAGAGGGAACTAAGGGAAATGGGTCTCAAAGCATGGATGAAGTTTTTAGGGTTAAGCTTTAGGCCTCTATAAAAGAAAATGGAAAAGACAAGGTATGAATTCTAAATCCCTACAAAGGAATAAAGGAAAGAGGATTCCTAGGAAGAAAATATTGAGTTATAGGTAATTTTAAAGGGGAAATATGGAAGGTCAAACCCTCATAATTATTATAATTAAGGAATAAAAAAAGGAATTCATATGTAAAATGGGTTAGTGAATAGTTCATAGAGGCATCCCCCATACCAAGGGAAAGTGGAAGAAATATCCCAACCCAAGGGGAAGAAATCATGGAGCATGAAAAAAATGTTGAGAATGTCTTCTAAGGTATGCACGAATATATAATTTATGTCATTAAAGTGTCATTAATGTCATTATTAATTGTCATTTCTTTTCTTGATGTTGAATTTATAAGCCTTACTTGAGAGACCTAGTAAGAAGGCATAGGTCTAGTAGCATAATGAGGTGAGGAGTATGAGACTTGGGATTTGATGGATGGAATTATGTGAGAATAATATGAGTTCATTTAATATGTGTGTAAATTATTATGATCAGTTTAATAAGTGTCAAGGCATGGTCATGGTCTAAGTATGACTGGTAGTTCAAGGCCTAGTGTGCAAAGAGACCTAATATGGCCTAATGAGGGGTCAAGTTCATTTACCAAGGAGAAAAATCTCTCAATATCATTGATATATGTGTGATAGGTTATGTTAAGTGTGTTTACAAAGTTTTAAATCATTGTTTTAGTAAGAAATCATGAGAACTGGTGATGAGGTCTTTTGTGTGCACAGAATGGGGTATTGCAAACCCGAGAAGGAATTTACTGTGATCATTGTCATATGAAAACTTTGTATGAGATCCTAAGAATCTCATGAAATTTTTTTAAGGTCCCTATATTTATTTTTCCTTGCATTGGTTTTGTAGATAAGAGGCAATCCTTTATGAATGATTGTTAAGAAGGAAAACTAGTCAAAACCCTTATAATGAACTGATAGGAAAGATCTTATCAGTTTTAGATTAGAATAGTTTTTTTGATATAATTTTATTTTTTTAAAATGTAAAGTAATATTATAGGTTTATCTATGTGGTTTTGGTTTGTAATGACAATGAGTAAAAGCTATAGGAAACCCCTTGTTTCTAGGAATTTTGATGTAGCAAGCAAGGTTGACCAAGTCAAAGGATGCAACAAATGGATGAAGGATGATGTCTAAGACTTTTATTTTATGAAAATGAAATTTTATATTAATTTTCCATACCTAATGTGATAAATTGGTCATGGAATTTGGCTTATCACTAAACAGGTCTAATGAGCAAAACAATGAGAAAACTAGGCAAGAATGAGAATGTGATTAGGGATTTAATACAAAATATTAGGGATGGATCTAAATGCATGGGGTAATTATTAAATAAATATAAATAATATCCCATTTTTTTTTTATAAATTTTGGTGATTCAAGAAAAAATTTGTCATCAAAAAGGTATATCTAACACAGTGAAGCCTGTGTAGAGTGAAGTTGTGAGATTGGTCTGTAAGACCAATATTGATAAATAACCATGAAAGATATATTTTAAAAGATGATATAAGGATTATTAATGTTCATGTAGACCCATTTTAATATCAAAAATTTATTCCCAAATTTTTTCTAAGACTTGATCTTCTTAACTATGTTTTTGGTGCTACAAGCAATTTTCTATGTGTAAGTGAAAATGATGTTTCTGAGTCAATTTTGACTAAGATAAAGAATGAAATATTCATGAAGGTGTTATAAAGTTATAATAGGTTCATATTAATTTATTTATATTAATTATAATTCCATATTCAATTATTTAAAGTCAAAATTTTCTTGAGTGTATGTTGACAGTGTTTGGTTGTTCTAAGTAAGTGTTTTTACAGGAGTGTTATTGAGGAATTTTGGCTTGTATGGTGAAGTATAAATAAAATGGGAATGTTTTTTGGGTCATGGATATAATATTAATGTATTTTTTTAGGTTTATATTTCAAATTTTATTGCATGCATTATATTTTTAAGACAAATTTTTTGGCAGTAAGAAGGCCTAATTGCAAGTAGACCTAATTATTTGGTTCAAGGAGTGAAAAGAGTAAAATGGTGTTGGGGACATAAGAGGATATTACCAAGGGTATATTAAATTTAAATTTAAATTTATTAATCCATTTTTGAAGTCTAAAATTGTTCCAATTATGTCTAAGTGAAATGTGTGCTTAGAGAAGGCCTAATTGCATTAGGTCTCTCTTAGGCCTAATGGTGGTTTTGGCCCTTAAAGGTAATGACTGACATATGTAGTGATTGTTTCACTTGTGAAACATGTGTAATGATATATTTCAAGTGTGATATATGTTTTTTATAGTTATTTTCTGACCAATATGGTTATGATCAAGAGTCAAGTATAAAGACAAGGCATAATAGGCCTATTTTGACTAGTTAGAATATTGAGCATGTGAATGAAGGATATAGAATTTTGGAGAAAAATTAAATGGATTGAATATATTAATATATGTGTGTTTAATATATCATTAATATATAAATATGTGTCTACATGTGTTGATTGAGGTCATTTGACCTAATTCTACCAAAGAAAGGGCTAGTTGAGCGAGAAGGCTTAAGAGGTTATTTGAGAGAGATTGAAGAGTAAGAAGAGAAAAAGGAGGTCATATTCAATTGAGTAATAAAAATTTGTCCAAGGGTGATCATAGGTTCAAGTTATCTAAGTTGATGATGAGTTAACTAGGGGGTTGGAGCCTCATTGCAGGTTAAAGCTTGTTAAAGGACTAGTTGAGTTGGTATTTGACTAGTAAGGTGTTGGTACTCCTTGTGGGGTTGGTGCATCACTACAATTTTGATCCATTGATTATAGGAAAGTATTAAAATTGGTGTTTTATTAGTTTTTATTCCCCTAGGGTGTTTTCACATATATCTCATGTCCTTAAGTTGTTTGCTTTCATAGATGCTTGTGTATGCATTGATTGATGTATGTAAGTGAATAAATGCTTCATGAATGTTAAGTGAAATTGGTGGACTATTTTAAAACAACTGATTCAACCCCCTCTTATTAGATGTAATTCAAACACCAAATAAATATGAAGAATCATATTTTTAAGAAATTGAGAAGGAACAATACATAAAAGTTATGAAGTCAGGGGAAGAAAATGTTATTTTATTGACTTCAAATAATTGCATGCACAAGAAGAATAAAGAGGAAGTAAAGAAGGAAAACAAATAAATTTTTTAATAAACAAGTGAGAAATTTATCCCTATTTATTATACTCTCATCATTCCATCAGAGAATGAGTCCATGCTACAAAAGTATGCATTAATTCAAGAAGCATATGAGGCTGATTTTCAGAACATCCATGGGAAGGCACTTAAAAAGATTAATAATATAAGTTGAAATATATCTAAAACTTCCACCTCAGCCAAAGGAGGTCAAATATTTGATTGAAACCCAAGGAATTAAAATATTGGTAACATATTAGATTTAATGTTTCACACTATGCCATTTTAGATTTGTTGTCCTCATAAGATGTATGCTAAGAGGGGTGATAAAATAAGCCATATAGTTTATAATATGGGGCATGTGGACCCCTTGATTCAAGTTTATAATTATTTTTGAAAAAAAGTGTGGGATCTCAATAATATTATGAGATATAAAAAGGGTAACAATTCTAATTTAAATGTATTTTTAGTTGTTCCTTTCATTGGGATAAGGTAAGAATCATAATTTATTTTGAATAAGTATAAGGGAAACATGCAGTTGAAGCTCAAGGTTGATAGTAAAGCGGTTGTGCTTCAAGCTATGGCCAATGGGACCCCTCAAGTGATCACAACCAAAAGGATGGGGGGAGTTTATGGTAAAACACAATCTCCATGGACAACAAGTTTCTTTAGGAAAAGTGATTGCAGATTACTTCATACCTTGGTAAGCATCATGATTTGCATGTTGATTTTCAAATGCTACATAGAATGGATTTCAATTGTATATTCCCAGGACCACTTTTGGAAAGATGTGTTCAGTCAACCATGAGGTTTAAAGAGGATGGTAAACATATAATTACTACCTTTTTTATATTATAAGCTAATTGGAAAATAAGATGCAATCATAATTTTTGAGTGGGAGAGAGGTGTAGATAAGACTGATTCCAACTACCTTATGGAACACATTGTTTTCATGAAAATGACATTCATATTTTCAAATGTTTTTGCCACATTCTAAATCAAGGTGAGTCAACGATTCTATAATTAGATAGTATGATTTGCTTTAACAATATTTTTGATGTTCATAAGTATGGTCCAACATGGGATGAGAATTTGAGACATCCCATTGTGATCTTTGATATAAGTTTGATTAAGGGGGAAACACACTTATCAAATTCTAATTATTCACAATCAGAAGTGGTAGGTTGTGATATAGGTATGGTGAATGGCATAAACTTGATATTTTTCTTGGTTCTACATAAATTGTGTGATGAATCAATGAAGGGGAAGTGGAAAACACAAAGTCCTGACATTAAAATTAAAGGGAGAAAACACTTAGTGAAGGCTATTCCTTACTTATTTTCTACCATAAATGATGGATGGGACATTTTAGTTATGATACAAAATTCCAAAATTTCCATTATTACTAACATGATAGATGGAAATGAGAATATTTAATAAGATATTCTAGCAACTGGTCTCTTATTGAATAAAGAGAGTCTCCTTCCAACCTCCATAGTTTGGGTTCCGAAAATAAGAATCCAATATGGCAACATAGATACTATACACAGTAAGTTGATTTCATATTTCTAATTATTACTAACTCCTCAAAATAGCTATGTACTTACAAAAATAGAGGAAATTCTTTGGTGGAAGGTTGTGAAAAGAAGATTTCATCGTTGTAGACTACCAAATGCAAGTTTTCAAACAAGGACAATCCAAATTTGTGATTCTATGATAAAAAGGAAAAATAATGTAGATGTTGATACTTTTTTTAGAATGACTATCTTTTGTTGTGTTTATAGCCTTAATAAAGATTTGGGGTTGTTCATCAATATGAGTCAATCTAAGAATGCAATTACCTTTAATGTATTAGGTGATTGTGTGAAGGGATTGGATACAATAGCTACCATTTTTATATTTTACCAATTGCCATGACAACCATAAAGGTGTTTTAAGATATAGGGTACAAGTTTCTCAAACTATTCTTCAAAATGGAGGTATCTTTAGCTAATATAGGTAGGATTCTATCCACTATCATTCTAATTTTAGGAAATAAAATGCAAGGTTATAGTTGTGTTTGGGACAACATGATTGAAGCTATGAGAGTCCATCTTTTGAGTGGGAATTATGAGATGGTTTCAAGCAAAGGAAGAGAGATATTTTTCCTTTCTATAAGGCATGATGAAGTGATTATAAAAGTTTTGTTAAACACTCTTGTTTTATTTAATGAGTTGGTTCCATGTGTAATTTCAAGTATAAATAGGAAAGAGTAGATGAGTTTGTTTCCCACCAAAGTGAATGATGGGACATATGAAGTTATAATTGAAAATGAAGAGGATAGAATTGAGTCAAAAACTGATCTCCACTCCAAGGAAGCTTCTAGAACCCATGGGTTGCCAAAATACATCAATAAGAAGAGGGGAAGTAGGTGTATGATCTTGTATTTGTAAAAGCTCCTTCATTTGATGGGTTAATGAGATAGATTATGGGAGTATTACAACATTTTATTTCACCTTGGCATGAGGGCACTTGGGAATGAGAGCTTACATTTGCGTGAGGACAAGCAAATTTGGTGATGACTATAATGCCCCCTTCTTAAAAATTAGAATAATATTATTACTAACATTAAAATATTTCTAAATATTTTAAAATAAAGTAATAATAGTCAAATTTGATTGTGACTTAAGAATGAGACATTTTTAAGTATCATGGGCTTATTTAACCCTTAAGTGAAATTAAAAGGAAAAAGTATTTTAAATATTTATATTTCCCTCCAAGTGGAGTGCCACAATTTGGGTTGATTTTTGGAGGGAAAAGGGGTATAAAAATGGAGAGGACGATCATTTAGAGGATTATGTTATGTTGTGGAAATGATTTTTAAGTTTAAGCATGAAAAGCTTAACTTCTCACCTTGAAGGATGAAAACCCTCAAGCAAGGCATTGGTGGCTTTATTTTGGGAGTGACATTTGGGCAAATTTATGTATTGGATGCTAATTTGATGAATTTAATTTATAAGTTTAAATCATGAAAATGATTAGCGTATCACCTTTGAGGATGAAAATATTCATTGGTGTTTGAATTAGGGACAAAAACCTTAATATTCATCTAGGACAACTTCATCTAGGAGTTGTAAGGTACGCCATTGGACTATTTTTTTAGTATTTTCACCATTTTTGGTTTGCAAGGGCAATAAATCTCTTTCTAGGGCTGGGAAACTAGGATTTATAGGGTTTTTAAATAAAAAATTACTCATTATAGCTGGGCAACTAGGGTTTCTAAGGTTTTGGACAACAAGTTACTCATTACAGCTATGTGAGTAGGGTTTGGAGGTGGAAAAGGGGATAAGAAACTATATTCAAGGGTTTATGGTCCAAGAAAAGGCAAGGACCTAGTTTTTGAGGTATTTAGGAGCCCAATATAGGAGCATCAAAGTGTTTAAAGACTGCCAACAACCTCTATGAGAGCAACAACCCTATTAGGGTTTAGTGCTACATTTTTGAAGGGCTTAACTTAGTCAAAATACTTATTTGAAGGCTAAAAAACATTATTGGTATTTTAATGCTATTTTTAGCTATTAATTTGGATTTAAAGGGATGATAAAAAGTTACCATTTATGATTATTATATTTTGAATTTATGACAAATATTTGGTGAATGAAATATTGTACAGTGCCCTAAATCTGATTTTTACATAATTCTAGAATATTTCTTGCTTAGGGTTTGAAGGAAAAAATTAAAAAAACTATAATTAATGATTAGGGTTTGATATTTAAATTAGAATTTACATCTGATGTTAGGGTTTATTTTGTTATTGTTAGGGTTTGTTGGAAATTTGGAAAACCTGTATGTTCTAATTATGCCATAAAAGGGGACACTACAATTATAATATCCTCAAATTGGGGCAAACCCTAAAATCTAAATTTTATCACAGAATCCTAACCATAGATAATATGTTTTTTAAATATTTATAACAACCCTAGATGTTTAAACCCTCATTAAAGTTGTAATAAATTAGCCCAAACCCTAACAACAAATTAATGATTTTTTCAAAGAATTTTAAGACATCAAATCAACATATTAAATTAGTTTCCAAGGCATCAATACACAGATAATTTACAACACTTTATGGAGGTCCTTCTAACCCCAAATTCTCAATATTTTGTGAACATATCATTATATAAATTTAGCAATAAATATGGCCAATGACTTAGGCTCAAAACTAAATTTTTCCAATTCATATGGATGGAAATAAATCATAAAAATTACCAAAAAATACCATGATGTTTTCCAACCCTCAAAAAGTCCAATTTAGGCCTTTGAGGCCATTCATCCACTCTAGGAGGATGGTCCCTAAACACCCCAAAGGTTATGCTACAAACCCTATCCCTTTATCGTCACTCACCAACCTTACTTGATACTTTCCACCACCTTCACAGGTTATCTTCTCACTTCTACAATTAGAATTGGTGTTCAAAACACCTTTATTAGTATAATACACTCAATACAACTTCCTTACAAAGTTGACCTAACTAAAAGTAAGGGTTTTCATGCTTACTTTAGACTTCCATTGAAGGGTTTCATCCTCATTGGATAAGCTAAGTGTTTTCATGTTTTAATCTTAATATTTAATTATCCAAATTAGCACGCACCTCAAATGAATTACAATCCATTATAAATAATCATCTTGTTAGTTGGGCACCCCACATGAAGGGAGAGTAAAAGTGAACCATATAGTTAGCTATATTTTTAGAATCACTTAAAGGCATTTTAAGTTATTTAAGTCAAAAATGGCCCTCACCAATGAAAAATTATATTTATTTAAGTGGAAACTCACTTTATACCTTTGAAGAGGGGGAAATAGTGCTTCTCATTTTGCCCTTCTTCCCTTAGCCTAGGGGAAACACCAAAATAATTGACTAAGTGTCATATCCATGCTTAGGCCAAAAAGGGGGACATGACAATCCTCCCCACCAAAAGTTACTTTTCCTCAATTAATAATAACATCCATGGTATTATCCCAAACATTATGCCCATGCATATTCCTCCTATAACCTCTTCCCATGGAAAGGAAGCCCTATTCTAAAGTTTCTTGTTGTTTTAATTATGAGAAGATGGCTTCCCCCATGTGTTGGAACCATTATGATAACCCATTATTGTTACTTATCTCTCATACTAAATGTTTCCCAAACTATAGTCTTTATTTCTAAGCATGGAATAGCTACAAGAATTCCCAAAAATGGCCTCCCAGCTCCAAATTCTACACATTGTTATGGATGGAAGTTACCTTATAATATCTTCAATCCATTCCTTTACCCTTGTATTCATATATTCCTTTGCTTGAGAGATAAATTCCCAAATGGAATTATATTCTTGATGTTTTGGGTGTCATATTTATAATTTTTATCCTTGCAATTATCCACCAAACCCAAGCTTTTCACCCCCAAATTGCCTTTTGGGAATTCCTTCATGTATCTAAACTCAATAGGATTAATCATTAATATAAAATCCAATTTAGGTGGGATATAACTTCCACACTTATCATGATAGGAAAATATATTATGGTTGGATTTTATATCTCTCATTCCTTGCATGTGTACCTTGGAGTGTGTGTACATAACAAAAATGTTAGCAGAGCCAAGAGTGTTTAGAAACACTTTTATGATCACTTTATCATGAATTATAAGCATGATATTAAATCATCTTATATGCCTTGAAATTTATTTAAAATTTCTCCTCACATTTATTCTCAAGGGTTCATTGATGCTATCTCGATTATGGCTACTACTATACTTATAGAAAGAGTGCTACTCACATGTGTTGAAATGGTTATGGCAGTAGTGTATTTCTATCCATCTTCCTAACAAAGGGTTATCCTTGTTATAATCAATAATAGCAAGCATGAGATATCTATAAATATACTCCCAACTTGCTTCCAAGCTCATAATATTAAACATTTCTTGGGTTGGAAGCTCTCCCAACATCTCTAAAATCCACTCCTCCTTTCTCATTAACAAATAACCATTTAATTTTGTGAGAAAAATGACATGTACAGTCAAGTATCCTATAATTAGTGGGATGTGATCATGCATTAAAACCTTGTCATCAACCTTAAATTTGATAATTGTTAACAATAACTTACATTTTTAAACTTTATTTTTACAACCAACCTTCAAAATAAATTTGGTGACCTTCAAGCTCCTACCCAAGGAGTTGGAACTGTTATGGGAAACATGGTATAAAGTTGTATAATTTATGTCCCTTACATTCTAAAAAAAAAAATCACCTTTGAGAGGTTCCATACTCTTTTCTTGACATGATCCAAACACTCATTATGGCTTCCAATGATCCTTAAGGCTCTCTCTTCTAGCCCATGATATGGTTTATTAATTTTTATGAAACCAACAATCTTGAACCAAAGTAAAACATTACCCTTTTTGTTAATCACTAGATATCCTACTTCTTTAATCCCCATGTAAATACCTTCCCAAAAAATTAATCCTTTATATGAATCCTAATGAAGTGCCACTCTAGCCCGTAATTCACTTCCACACTACCCTTTCCCCTCATACCTCCAAAGTGGCAAAGGAGTGCAAAATAATTATAGAATTTCTCCCTTTAAGGTATAATTATTCAAAAAGGAGTAAACATTCATATCTAAATACGACTATCCTAATATATACTTTACAAATCCTAGGACACTTACCATGCTTAGAAAGAGACAAGTTTTTGTTCTTGAATATAGTTTCCTCATAACAACATTTCTAGAAAATATTGCATTAGAAATGGGTTAAACTTCCACACTTTGAAGAGGCTTTTCCCATTCAAAAAAATTGAACTTATTTTCATAATAAATGGTCTATGTTTTTGCAATTTGAATGGGATATCTTAGACAATAATTTATGGAATTTATTATGCTTCCTAGACATGGTATGGGATGGATCCCCACATGTTGAGATAGCTGCCCCAACTCATAATTTGCAGTCTTATTTGCCTTCCTTATTTCCCATGTAATCGGTCTCTCATGGAAGGTCCCTTAAATGATCCTTGATGTCACCTCTGAGGGTTCCTTATTTCTCAAACCATGAAAAATCACCTCTTTCCCATCCACATTAAACTTGAGCTCCATGGTTTGGTAGTTTTGGGTGTACTCTCTAAGTGATTGCAACCATTAGACTCTTAACACCCTTTTTAAAAAATTTACCATGTTTTCCTTATACTTATTCAAAATCAATTTTGATTTTTACCTTATCACAATGAAAGGAACAACTACAAATACATTGAAATTAGAATTGTTACCATTGCATATCTCAAAATATTATCAGGATCCCACATATTTTGGAAAAAATAATTATAAAATTGAATCAAGGTGTCCACCTAACCCATATTGTAAAATATGTGACTTATTTTATCACCCCTTTTATCATGATTCATATTAGGACAACAAATCTTACTTGGCATAGTGTGAAATAATAAATTTGATATGTTACCAATCTTTTCATACCTTGGGATGCAATCAAGGAGTTTACCTCCTTTGGCTGATGTGGAAGTTTTAGATAGAGTTGTGCTCATATTATTAATCTTTTCAAGTTACTTCCCATGGATATTCTTAAAATCAACATCATATGCTTATTGAATTGATGCATACCTTTGTATCATGGATTCAATCCTTGATGGATTGATGAGAGTGTGTTGAATAGGGACAACTTTCTCACTTATTCATTCAGCAAGTGATGTGTTTTCCTTCTTAACTTCCCATTTATTTTTATTGTGCATGTAGTCATAAAATTTCAATAAAATATTATTTTATTCCCTTGAATTCATACCTTTCATGGATTGTTCCTTCTCAATTTATTGAAAATATGATTGTTTTGCTTTCTTTGGCTCATGCTCCATATTTCTTTCTCTTGGGTTGGGATATTTCTCACACTTTCCCTTAGTATGGTATATGAATATATGAACTATTTACTAACCCATTTAATATTTGAATTATCATATTTTATGAGTCCTTCATTATATTCCTCATGAGGGTTTGACCCTCCATCTTTTCCATTCAAAATTATGTGTAGCTCAATCTTTTATTCCTTTTGCTCTATCGTAGGGTTTTGGATTTTAGACCTTAACTTTTTTGTTTTTTTTTATTGAGGTCTAGGTTTTAACCCTAAAAAATTCATCCATTCTTTGGGACCCACTACCCTTATTTCCCTCTAATATTCTTTCATATCTTGAAACATCTCTTCCATGGCTTCCAGTTTTATCTTCATCATTTTTCCACTACCCTATATAAAGAAGAGTCTGCAAATAATTTGCTACCAATAGATGGACAAAAAATGGATTTAATACCACTATAATATCCCCAAATTGGTTTAAACCCTAAAATTTAATTTTTATCACAAAATCCTAACCATAGATAATATGTTTTTTCTAATTTTTTTAGTAACCCTAGATATCCAAACCCAGACCAAAGCTATAATAAATTATCTTAAACCCTAACAATAAATTAATTAATTTTTCAAAGAATTTTAGGGTATCAAATCAACATATCAAATTAGTTTCTAAGGCTTTAATACATAGATATTTACAACACTTTATGGAGGTCATTTCAGCCCCAAATTTTTAATATTTTGTGAACAAATAATTATATAAATTTAGTAATAAATACAGCCAACCATTTAGGTTCAAAACTATAATTTTCTAATGCAAATGATTGGAAATAAATCATAAAAAATACTAGGATACCCTCCAGCCCACAAAAAGTCTAATTTATCCCTTGGAGGTCACTCGCAACCCTATAAGGGTGGTCACTAGACACCCCAAGGGGTGTGATGCAAACCCTATCCATTTATCCTCACTCTCCAACCTTCCTTACTGATTTCCACCACCTCTAAATTTTGTATTCTCACTACTAAAATAAAAATTGGCATTTGAAACACCTTTATTAGTCATTTATGCTCAATGCAACTTCCTTATGAAGCTACCTTAGCTGAAAGTAAGGGTTTTCATCCTTATTTTAGAATTATATTAAAGGGTTTCATCCTTAATAGATAAGATAAGCATTTTCATGATTTAAGTTAAAAAATTTCATTATCTAAATTAGTATTCCACTCAAATGAATTATAATCCCTTAAAAATAATCATCTTGTTAGTTGGGCACCCCTTATGAAGAGAGAGTAAAAGTGAACCATAAGGTCAGATATCTTTTTAGAATCACTTAAAGGATTTTTGAGTCCTTTAAGTCAAAAAAGGCCCCCCTCAATGAAAAATTAGATTCACTTAAGTGAAAAATAACTTTTTACCTTTGAAGAGGGGGAAATAGTACTTCCCATTTTGCCCCATTCCCTTAACCTAGGTAAAAGACCAAAAGACTAGGCTAAGGGTCATATCCATGCTTAGGCCAAAATGGGGGACATGACAATCCTCCCCACTAAAACCTTTTTGACATGACACTATCATAAAATGACCAAGAAAGCTAAGTAGGCTACCAAGGGGGTAATTGACATTGCCCACTGCATCATTCACCTCAACGAAGAATTCAACTAGTCTTAATTCTTGGTTTCCAAGCTGACCACGAACATTGACAAAGTCTTGAATTTGGCAAACGATAATTTATAATACCAATTCTTGGTTCTCATGTTGGTTTTTACACAATGGAAGTCACCTAAAATAAAAGTGCATCTAGATGTCAACTATTGGACTAACATTGAATTTAGGAATCTGATTTGGATACTGAAAATCACATACTTTGCACATCATGTGAAGTTTTGATTATGGTGGGAGGAATTGATTTATCTTATTGCATCCAATCCCCAAGTTCTTCCCAATGTAATGTAGTATTTGGTTCAAAATTCCATGGTGATCAATCTCTAAAAAGGCTTCATGGTGCGTATACATGAGTTACCCACTGGGACAAGTCCCCTTCTTCCATTTTTCATTGATATGGAGATGGTCCATAAAGAAGTCAGATTACATAAAGAATTATCTACACACCACACAATACCACTCTAAATAGTACCTCCAGGAATTTTAATACTAGTAGTATCATTAATTGAGTCTATCACACCATAAACATAGAAGGCTAAGAGAAAAAACTTGACTAAGAGTCAACCCCTTCCTCCACTAATGTGAAAAACACTTGACACTTCTACATGGTTAGATGATCCATAGGTCAAAACAATCATATCTCTTTGCGACTTGACAATAATGGGAATTGATGAATAAGAGGTATATCAAGTAATGCTTGCTAACATGGTAGGTGATCTATATGAGAAACAAGAGGAAATGTAGTTTTTATTTAAGAAAGTAGTGTGTATGGTACAAGTGAAAAATAAGTACCTAAGGAACTATGGGTGGACATACTTAATTCTCATTTTCTATATAGTTAAAATTATTGTCAAAGAAGTTGAGTGCACCAAGTTCATAGATAAATTATTTGAAATGAAACAAATAGAGGCTTTAGCACCATTAGATCCATTTTTACCTCTTCCTAAGAGCCCTCCATAATATCATTTCCATTGATGTAGAACATGAAGGGAGGCTTGAGAATACCTAACCCTTAGTGGATATGCTCTAATTTTTACAACCATAAAAGAATAGTCAAGGAAAGTTGAGTCACCATAGCCTATAACATAGGAGGTACAATAATCATAAGCAATGACTACATAGCTAACCAAATGTAATATGGTTATTGGTAGCAATATGAAAACATATCTCTAAAAAAATGGTTTAGGGTATAACTATTCACTCATATGAAGATGATACCATCATGGATATCAAGGAGATATAGGTGGAGCAAAAAACTATAGAGAAACAACAAGATACATATGAATAGGCACAAAGGGCCACAACATGTAGAGTGTGCTTTGAGTAGAAACAAAAAATTAAGGAGGAACCTCGTAAGTAATCAAAAGTCAAATCACAACAATAACAAAAGGCCACAACCCAAAAACCCACCAATTATGATGAGGATCTGAAACAACCCAAAATATAGAGGAAATTTGAAAACCCATAGAGGGTGATGCATAGGGAAAGATGGAGGTTAAAGATACCTCCTTGACCATTGAGAAACTATAATCACAACCAAGCATGGAAGAGGATAATCTAAAGAAGTAGGATGAAAATTCTGAGGTGCAAAATATAAAAGGCATAGAATATGAATTAATGCAATAGACCTTAATTGATGACATTGAGAAGTAGAAGTCCACTAATGATGAGTAGAAGAAGTAACTCACCAAGGAGGAGACCATGAACATAACACCTACTATGGAGCAACAATCAAATAAAGCATAGATAGAGCACACTAGTTATAAACCAAAGCTAGACATGATTGAGGAAGTTTAGAAGGAATCTAATGATGAGACAATGAAAGACACTATAGTAGGGTTCACATAGGAAAGGGATTAAAAACAACCTAGCATTACAAATATTCCAGACATTTCCATCCAACAACCACTCCAAAACATATGGCTTTAGGATGTCCCTACTCCCTCTTCTTAATGCACTACATTTTCATTACCAATAATGCCATTACAATAAGTGTCTACAACCACATCTACTAAATCATCGGTGCCTTCACCACCTACCACTGAGACTTCCTTAGATGTATCACAGTTATGTTAGCCAAATAGATTGAAGGAGCCAATGTATTCCACGAATCAATCACACAAAAGGCCACTTCATTAGAATCAAAAGTGGGAAGGTTATAGATGGATAACATAGCAATGATGCAACACGTTCAAAATACTAATGTGATTATTAAGAATGTGTGTCCTAGATTATGAACATAAGTCATCAACAATTAGCTTATTTTGGATCATCAAAAATTGCCTCTTCTCCTTACATAGTTGGTCCAAGATTGGCCTAAAATTAGAAGGTCGACCAAATCATGGCACACTATAGATACATTAAATTAGAGAATAAGGTTATCTTTGAGCTTCTTAAATCATATTAGTAGGTTTTGAATGTTACCTTAGTCCAAGTGACTCAATTCGCCCAATAGTTTTTTGACTAGAATCAATAGCTTAACACCATTTGGAGAAGAACACATAATGACTTTGAAGATGCAAGCAAACCTAAGGCCACTATGACAAATCTAGCCACTACATTTAAGGAGATGGATACATATTTACAATATTCTATCAATGCATAGGATGCGGTCATGTAAAAATTTTAAACATGGAAGAACTAAGTGTTGTAAAGAACATTTATTAGAGTTCAAGCACAACATGCTGATAAGTTAATTAATCTCTAGTAAGATATTACTCAGTAGATCACCATTACCAAAACTACATTTCTATTCACTGTGGATGATGACATCAATTTGTTACTTTTTTCACAAGGATAGTTGTGATCTATGTTATGAATTATCTAGGAGTTTACACTTGATTGGCAAGATTATAATGTCAATTTGGCTACTTTTGATAGTGTAATTTCACCTTTTGTGAACTCACCCAAATTAATTCTTCCAAGCGAACTCTAGTTCCTTATTTAAAATCAAAATAGCACATCCTAAAGTCTTCACAAATATTCTCAACCTACATCATATGATGTTTCTTCTTTAGCCACTCCACCCATGCCACCACCTGCTAATTAATTATTGCTTAGATAATTTTTTTAATTATGGATGTTTTAGTAGGATAAGTGGGGTTGGTCTATTAAAAACTTGAATAGCAGGTAGGATAGTCCATTACTTATTTAAAAACCTATAAGGGTGGCTAAATAATGCACACAAGGTGAAAACTAGTAAATGACACCTTAGGTGGTTACTATGAGTTTGATTTCTTCATTCTTTATTTTGGTCTAGCTACTTCATTCCTCAAATTACCTACCTCTATGATGTTGTCTTGAGACAAGATAACCTGTTAAGTTAGCAAAAGTTTTAGTGGGTAAATATGAGTGTAAAATCACATACTTAGACATATGTGATAAAAATATATCACATTGGTTTTATTGTTACATAGTTATTCTATTCGCATCTAAAGCATCTTTCCTCCAAGAATAGCTTAAGGAAGCTAGAAAAAACACTGGATGGAGACATATATATGTTTTTCCTAAATGTAATAGTAGTGTTGTTGGACCTAATTTAAGTGTTAACTAGTTCTATGAGTATGGTGGATTCATTATAATAGAGGGATTGATTGATAACTATTGTTTTATGTTTTTGATCACTTATGTAATGGATATTCAACTAATTTTCCTATGGTTTTCTCTCTATTTCATTTATTGATTCCCATAGATAGATGTAATTGGCTTATTTTCCTAGCTCTATTAATAATGTTCTAATTCATGCATATATAAGCTTGATCTATGCGATTTTTATAACTTATTAAGATTATAATCTACATTGACCTTTTGGATATGTTTTGTTCCTTCGACTATCTATATTTTCTCATACTTCCAAACTTAACTTGCACAACTATCCCTATAATTTTCATGTTATGATGAATCATCAAGAATCGCTTCTAACACTTAGTCCACATCAATAATTTTGAATCAAAAGTAGAAGGCTTAGAAATAATTTGTTGTGGGGAAGATAAAACCTAAAAAAAACCTTTAAATTTACCTTAAATATTTTGTGGACTATGAATAAAAGGATTGAAGCATGTAAAGGTGATCTAACTTCTTTATGTGCCTCCTCTCTACCATGAGATTTATTATAGAATCTGATTTAGGATCCAAATCTAGGTCTAGCTCCCCTTCCATCATTTCACTTGAAACCCTACTCTAAACTATCCCTGCCAACAAAAAAAGTAGTGGAGACCAATTCATTGAAGAAACTAATTCTATATCCATAAATAATCTTAAAGTTATGAGCTTCAGAGATCATATCCATGTTGGATCTAAACACAGCTCCACAGAGAGATAATATTGAAATAAAGAGTGATTGTATTGAGTCTTTTGATTTAGAAATTTTAAGTGACAGCAAAAAACAAAATTAATCTAGTCATATGGTCATAAAATATAATCCATTATTTCAACAGCGTAACATTATAAATAATTTAAGAATGAAATATATATATATATATATATATATATATATATATATATATATATATATATATATATATATATATATATTAGGTTCCACAAATACTAAATTTCCCTAAAAAATTGTCACATCCCCTAAGTTCAACCAATAGATAGAAAATAAAAAATAAAAAAAATTATAACATATATACTGCAAAGCTAATGCTAAAACTTACAAATATGGAAAAATACATTATTTCCATCGTTTTCACATTTTTATATATGAATTAATAGCTTCAATTGATTAAAATATTTATCTTCACATGTACTAATAAAAAATGGGAAAGTGCATAAAGTAAAATCAATGGATTTTAATATATCTAAGCTAGGTGATCTTACTTACAAAGGTGAGAGGGCTGAGGTAGTCTCTTCATATCTATATTTGGAGTGCTTTTATTTGGACCACATTTTAGCTTGATTCTAGGTGTAGAATCTATACTGAATAAGGAATAATAAAACGTACATACCTTTAAAAATTATTATTTTAACCTTCAATGTCATGGAATTTAGAAGAAGATCCATCTCTTTACTCACTAGTTAAACTTACCCTCTTGTATGGATATGAGGTTTAGGGACCATAGCTTCAAATTAATAATTAAAAATGAATAGAGAGTGATTGTCATAATGTTATTCAAACATATTCATGCCAAGATATTAGTGTCTCACTCCATAATCTTTGAAAAAATTGGCACAATGTTTCTCATTTCTTTAATGATATTACATGTGGTGATAATGATTCATAGGCTCAGACAATTGGGTAACTCTCAAAGTGGTTGCCTTAGATATATAGATACCTTTCTCTCAAATCCTCTATGGAGTGGTAAACCATAGGTTTAATTCATATTAGTATGTGAGTTCCTCCTCATTTCTTTGCCTCATTGATGTTGATATAGACAAGCCACCTCCACATAGCTTCCTAGTGTAGCTCCTGATTTCTCGAATAAAGAGATAATCAATGACATTTGTATTGATATTTATAGATATTACCTTATACCCACATGGTATTAACCTAAAGATTTTCTCACCTCAAAAATTAAAGACTACTCAAACTTATATCATCACTTTATTGATGGGTTCATTTAATCCCCATGATACACAGAATTATAGTTACCTTGTAGCCTGAGGGATCCCCTTGCTCAACTTAGATTTTGATCCTATTAGTTTCACATTGAGATAGATCACCATATAACTTGTGATAATCACATTTTTAATATTTACTCTTTAGAGTCTAAGACCAAGGGCCATTTAGTTTTAGAAGCTCTCATTATTATGATATAAGGGGATGATTCTATTAACTCTTCAGATATTCTCTTGTACCTTTCCAAACATTCATGACTTATGAAGATAAAATGTGTTTATCCCTCTTCCTATAGAATATGTTCAAACTTTGAAAACAACTTATCAAACATAAGTCCCTAAGGGGGGCCTGCACCAAGTTATTTACATGTTATTTCCAACCATCTAACATCATTAGTAGGAAGAGGTCTCGTGGCCATCTTATAGACTTTTATTTTGACCAAAAAGACATCATAGACTCAATGATTCACATGGTATCACACCCATCACAAATTCATTCACCACTTTGAATTCTATAATTATTTATCTATAACAATAAGGTTAAACTCACTATGCATGGCCCTCATTTTTTTGATCTTTTACATGTAATCTTATTTTGTTGGACTATTACTTTCCATTTAATCATTTTAGATTTAGTTTCTCTTTTTTATTATTTTGGGTGTGCTATTGTGATCCCATTATCTTCTTTTCATATTAGATTTAGTTTCTCTTTTCTATTCTTTTGGGTGTGTTATTGTGTTCCCTTTATCTTCTTTACATTGTATCATTTATAGTTCCATTGGCCAATATTGGCCTTTGGTGTACATTAATATATAAATTAATAAAATTAATTTCCTCCAAATAGAGACTAAATTTGATAATTGACCATTTATTTGATGGCATCTATTTATTCAACACTACCCTTCAAATTCTAGTATATTTCATTGTAGATGTATGTAAAAATACATACAATATATAAATTTATTATAATCTTTTATAATTTTTTATTGTTTGATTAAAATTTAACCTTGCATCTAATATGGCATTCTAAAAAATTGATCATATTTTATAGTGAAAAAAATAAATACAGACATACATCTATCAAATTTAGTCTTTATAGCTCCAACAGGTTCCATAAGTCCATATAATGTTTAAAAATACTTCCCATAATTTGATGGGACCTTCTACCTTAATTTGAAGTAAAAAATATGACCGTAATTATTTGTATGTAAATATAAATTTTAATTGTTAAAGATTATAATAATACTTAATGTGTACCTTTTCATTTGTACAGATGCATTAAAAATCATGTAATTGTACATGTATGAATATATTTGTTTTACATTAATCGTCACAAAAAAAATGAATAATGGGTATAGGTGGCCATCAATTTTTTTAATTGATTAATGAACTTTCATTAATAAAACAAGATATAGTACATCACTAATCATACAAAAAAGATGGGTGGAAAAGTCACACCCCAAAAACAAATGCACACGGAGCTAAAAGAAGCCTTGTGAAGAGAGCAAAGTACACAAAAGGCCACCTCAAGGCCAAAAAGCGAAAGTTAAACTAACTCAAGTTCATATCAACCAAAAAAATGATAAATGAACACATAAAAAATAATTAACCCATTAAGCAACAACAACGAACATGGTGGGAAGTGGAGGCATAAGACCCTGAGAGTTTCCTCTCCACCCCCTTAAGTAGGGGGTCTTCATGAACTAACATAAGATTCCAACCATCAATTTTTTGGTGAGTTTCAACATCATCCTATTGCTTAATTAAATAATCCTACATGGAAGGTAAATGGTGAGGACCAACCATGTGAAGTTGTCCTACGGAGGAGGACCCAAACCCCCCATGCCACCACTGTCTCTAGTAGCCTTGTCATATCCATAATGTGTATATAGATAGTGAGGGTGAGGAAAACAGATCATATAGCTCCAAGACCTCCAAATATGAGAATGTTGATGTTTACCCCCATGCCCACATCCCTAGGGGGATGGTGGTAGGGGGGATCTAGAGGTTCACAACTGACTGCATAAGGAACATTCCCCCAATGATCTAGGATAGTTTGTAGATGGTGGATCTCAAACCAAAATTTATTTATTTGACTCTAGATTTGGAGGGTAATATTAGATATCACATCAAATTTGTTAGTTGAAAAACATTTTTTCCATATCTTCAAGATTAAAACATGCTTTATTTTTAGTCTTCCAAATTTAAAAAAGAATGTTAGTATGAAAAATCTACCAAAATCTATTGTATCTTGTAGGAAGTAAAGTGTTCTTATTGACCAAATTTGACTTTTTAGTCAAATTGGGGCACATATAATAAAAACTTGACTTTATAGGTCTATAGGGGGTATAATATGAGTGTCATGGAGTATATTACATGTTAATTAATCACACAAATCTACCAAAATCTATTGTATCTTGTAGGAAGTAAAGTGTTCTTATTGACCAAATTTGACTTTTTAGTCAAATTGGGCCACATATAATAAAAACTTGACTTTATAGGTCTATAATGGGTATAATATGAGTGTCACGGAGTATATTACATGTTAATTAATCACAAATGACATAATATTGGCCTTGGTCAATTATTTTTTATGTCCATTTATCATTTTGGGTCATTTTAGAGGTCAAAAAAGTGCATTTAATGCTTTATACCAATTTATTGGGAAATTTGAAGGCATAAGAAATATTATTTCATGCCCCATGTGTCCCTATAAGTCTTAATTAACTAACAAAATTGAAATATGGTAGGTTATGTAGAAGAATGGGAAGTTTTTTGGAGGAAGAAGAGGAATTTGGCACTTGTACAGCCTCCTTGGTAAGTGTGACACTTGTAAAAGGTTTAGATATGAATATTTAGATCTTACATGCTCAATTCCTATTTTTTGGATCTGGAGGTATCTTTATTGCTCAAAACTATTCAGCTCTCTTTTCACCCTTTTTGGCAAGCAAAAGTGACTTATAGGTTTGTACTTGGTACGAACATCTCATGAGGTTTAAAGACAAACTATATTGGGAGACGATATTAAACTTGGATACATTAATTTTAATATAAGGAGTTTTAATATTTATCAACTGTGCTTTATGAATCATTGCTAACAAGTTGACAGTGCAAATCTGCTAGTTGTTTCATACACCCTATGGGTTTTGATCTTGATTGGGAGATTTCATGTAATATATATGTTGAGGCTTCTCCCAGATGATTTTTAATTATTCCGCCAATGGTATCCATTCTTTGTTTCATGTTTTGTGGTGTTTGGATGAGCTAATAACCATAAATTTGTAGACTGACCTCTTTGAGTGTAATGGGTAGTTTTCACCATTTTCAGGAACTTTGTGTTTCTCCATGGTTTCATAAAGTTGTGTTAAGTTCATTAAAATGTTTTTATGTGTTATTGTTTACCCTTAACTTTTCATATTCAGTCTATAAGGCATTTCTCATGGTTGGCAAGCTCACATGTCACATAAACAACCATTACATCATGGCTTGCCATGTAGTTCTTGGTTGCAACTAGTTTTTCACATTAAAGGAGAAGGTTTGGAACTTGTTTCAAGTTTTACTTGGTGGAAACCATGTATTTAAGAGTTTGAATTTGATTTTGAGTTGTTTTTAAGACCTTCCATCCACATTTTTCTTGATTTCATACTCACTACCCATACTTACATTCAATAACCACCTACAGGTGGTCTTGGTAGAAAGTCAAAAGGCCATGTTGAAGTATTAGAGTGAGAATTTGAGAATTATTAAGGTCATAATAGGTTAAAAACATCTTTAAAAAACTTTTAAGACTGATAGGTTGATCAAAAAGTTTATAACCATGTTAAAGGTGCAATGATTGTGTTTTAGGCCTTTTTGTCCTTGAGTTAGCAAAATAGAGAACTTGGGGGTTTTGTGGAGATTTTATAACAAGGTTATAGTGAGATTTGATGCATCCTATTTTGTTCATATTATATCATCTATCAAAGAAAATAACTTAGGAAATTCTAAGAGGTAGAGGATTAGAGGATGATATGTTTTTGAGGAGCACAAAATCACATTTTATGCACTAAATTAAGACAGTGAGATCTATAAGAAAGAGCTCAAAATGGATTTTATCTCCAAAGGTTAAAAATTAGACTTGGATTCCATGGTTAAAGGATTAAAATAGTGGAAAGGACTATCCATAGGCTAATATATCATTATAAAGGATGGTACTTTGGGTTTTGACTCCCTAAGCATACCCTCAGTCTATACACAAGGAGATATATGTACCTACAATAGAACTATCAGATTGTGACCCATTAACTATATTTTGATGGTGTTTTAGCCCATGAAAATGGATTACAAGGTGAATAATTTGATATAATAATTTTAATTAAGAGAGGATGGTTAGTATGGTGTTAGTTTCAAAATGAAAACAAAATGAAAGAAAAACACTAACTAACATAACATCTCTAGGCATAAACACTAGGGAGAGCTTAGTTAACAAACATGAATAAAACACATAACTAAAATGCAAAATAAACCTATTTTACCTTCCTTGAATTATCCAACATGCTTGTGGTAGTGGCTTGCTCGGCTTGTGCTCATGAAGTCCTCATCAATAGAAGCTTGGCTACCTCCATCTCTCCTTGGCACCTTTGGCTTATCGCTTGGCTTGGAATCAATTCGGCATGGTAACACTAGTTTCATGAATCTTTGTAATCAATTATACATTATAAATTTGCATTCTAAAGTCTTTTGAAGATATTTAAGCATAATAACTTTTCACCAAAATAGCTTAGAAATGATGTTCATGGCCTCTCTATTTATAGATTTTTGCAAATGCCTAGAATCAACCTGAACCATACATCCTAAGATTGAGATGTGTGGTTGAGGATTAATTCAATTTTCTAGAGTTAAGTTTGTAATTATCCTCATCATGACATTGGAAGAAGGGGAAGTTACGAGGCATAAAGGGCATCATGGAAGGCATTGATGAGGCATGGAGGGCATGAATCTTGATATTTGTGGTATTTATGGCCTAGGGATGTCTTCCCAAGAAATGAGGTCACATGATGATGCATATAATCAATACCCACTTCCAAAAATAAGTTTTTAACAAGTTTCCATGGAATTATTAATTAGGCCTTGATTTGGGTTGATTATCTCTAAGCATGTTTAAGCACTTTGTGCATAAATTATTCAAATTGATCAGAATGTCTTGTTATTGGTCCAAAATTTGACTAGATTAGAATTGGAAGACAATTTTAGATGCATTAGATCCATAATCCCATTTAGGATGTTACAAATAATAAATAACAAAGTCACACATCTTGTGAAAAATACTTGATAGGAAAGAGCAATCCATACCACCTTGGTGCAAAAATGGCATTTTGACTCTGAATGGTCTGATCAAAGTTAGCTAGCCCATAAAGTGTATTACCCCATTTAGGGATACCTTGGCCAAAATCGACACTTGAATACATTAGTTTTACATCATTTAGCATGTTTTAGTGTTTTTAGGCCAAATTATTTATTTTGGGTGGAAATTGGTCAAAACCTTGGTTGGAGGTTATCGGTGGCCAGAATTAGGTGTCTATAATTTGTCCCTATTTGGGAAGATGTTGAAAATCTTAGGCAAAGCAATGTCTTCTTAAATAATGAGAGATAGCCTATATGCCAAAAATAAGATGATAGTTGAAGAACAAAGCTCCAAATGGTTTTGGAAAGCCTATGATGATGCCCCCTCAAGGGATTGGCTGTCACATTTATTGATGGATGGTCCCTCGAAAAGAAACAAGAAGAAAGGTGGAATTAACCTATGGTTGAGATTAATCTAGATGAAAAAATGCCTACATGCATTGATTTAAAAAGGATGTTGATTTGCCCAAAGGTGGTTAAATCAGGAATAAAAGTCAAAATAATGATTTGTCCATAGGTGGTTATAATCATTAAGTAGACTTGGATTAGCTAAAACTGATGGTGCCCCAGTTAGGGTTGATTAGAAAGCATAACTCAATGATATAACCTAGAATAAAGATTAAATATGAGTGCGTGCAAGGTGATGAAATAGATGAATAGAAGAATAATATTCATTAGTGTGAATAATTTAGTTGTACCTATCAATGAGGAGATGCTCATCCTAATTAACAATGATACAACTAGAATGGTTAATGGTTTATATTGATCAAGGGTGGGATGGAAGGATTTGCCAAAGTGCCAAGGAGGAACTTTTGTAGCTCCATTGATTATGGACCTTTTTGAAGCTAATTTTTGCTATAGCATGTGATGGTAGGCATCATGATATAACATCAAGAGGACTTACCTGAAAAATGCATAAGGACTGACTCCCGATCCAATAAACACTCAAAAATAATGCACCAATGATAAAAACCATGATGAAAATGTTAATGGATAAATATGGATGGACTCAAGAATAATGTGCTCAAAGAATCACCCAATGAACACATATAGACCGAGTTAAGGCAACCGTGTTGAAAGAAAACAAATAGGCAAGTGAATAAAAAAACAAACAAACAAAAAAAATAACAACATGAAATAAACAAACAAATAGAAAGCCTAAAAACAAAAGAAAAAGAAATCATCCTAAAAATGATAATTCCCCAATAAGGTGGATCGAGGATAACTGAATAGGCTTAAACAAGACAAATATTTTTGGATTTTTTGAAATGTTATGAATATTTTTTAGATTTTTGAGGTATCTTAACTCGTTAGAGAATGACAAGATACCTACTCACAAAATGATGAGAACATATGAAAAGGGGGACTGAGGTAACCTCAACATGAATTGAGCATGACCTACATAGTCCTAAAATGACCTCAAGACATAATAATTCCATCCACACAAAAGGTAGGGAGAAACCAACTAGGTCCCAACAAGTTCTCAAATCTGGCAAATGACCAATCAAATGAAAACAATAATGGCAAGGTGATGCAGTAATACATGATAAATAAGTGTTGCCCCTAGTTTTCCCATAGGTAGTTATAACTAGGATATAATGGAATAGGTCAATGATACTAATTTTCCCATAGGCAATTATATTCAGACTCACATAAACAACCTGATACAGGACTAAAAATAAAAGATATCTTTCCATATAAATTGTCACACTACTTTCATAAACTATCATTATAACATAGATTGGATTGATTATTGAAACTTGATTGGAATATCCCCACAAAAGGTGTGGGAAGAACCAAAGTAACCAAGATCAAAACAAGATTAGGTAGGATGACTAAAAATAGGCTTTGGTCTAGATAAGAATGCAATGATAGGATGATATGGTATTGCTATAGATAATGATCATCTAGATAAATTGGGTAAAATGGTAAGAGGGTTTCCCCTAAGTGTTGGGGTGAATGATTGGGATCTACAACAATGGCAAATGGATATGCAACAATGGAAATGGCAATGTGAAATGATATGGTACATGTTTTTGGCTTGGGTGTGGTAAATGGCATATGATTCTATTTTTTCCTTATTGAGATGGAGATGCACATCCTAATCAAAAAATGATACAAATATAATACTCGGTCATGTTAATTTCTATCCCACACCTCATCTAAATAACTTCTCTATTGAGAACTTGATGTAGATTTAGTTGTTAAAAATGCTTTTGTGATCTTCATTGGTCATTGATTCTGATTCCTTCAAGTGTCGAGACAAGGTATCTTTGTAGCTTTTACAAAGGAAAGTGTGGCCATGGATGGTAAATAAAGAAAAATAATGGATGGTAGGTTTGATTATGAAATCGAATGGCAGATGATAATAGAATGTATAATGGTGGGAAAATAAATGAAGATCAGGACTTTCAGTCACATGTAATGTTGTTGATGCCAAATTTGACATAAATTTGGTTATGGCGAGGCCAAAGACTTGTTCTCTCGATAGGACCACCATATTTTTCTATTGTTTAATTTTGAGAGTAGCTACCATGTGATTAGGCTATAGATTGGAAGCCATTTTGATTTGATCTTTGATTTTGTCTTCATCAAGTAGTGAAGAACTTTTGTGCTTAGCTATTGGTGCCTAAATGAGCTTTTCACTAATGAATTTGCATTGATTGTCTTGTAGTGCCTATAATAAGGTTTCACTAAGGAATGTTATCTTTTGACTTTGATTATCTTCTAGTGCTTCTAAAAAAGTCTCACTAGAAGATGCTGAGTTCTGACTTTGATTATCCCCTAGCACCTTCGAAAAGGTATCACTAGGAGAGTGTTCTTCTACTATATGAATGTGGTCTTAGCCTCCTTTCTCTTCTTCAACTACTATGTCACCATGGATGTAGTTTAACAAAGTGTGATTCTATCGATCCCAATCGACACTTATGGGAGATGGAATGTCAATAATATGGCTATCTTGGTTGATGGTAATGGCATGTGGAATGGTAATGGAATAGGTGTTGGCAGCATAATCCTTGTAGAAGATACTAGGATAACTTTTGTTGAAGCTAAATTACTCATCCTCAAAAATCATAGAAGGATCACAAATGTATTCAAATTGATGTATAAGGCATGCATAATTAGTGTTGTAATAGTCATGAACATATTCTTCTTCTAAGTTTGATTTTGACTCAAGGGACTCTGAATTTGATGTTGAGACTGATATTGATTCTAATTTTGATGCTAAATCCAATGTTGGTTCAATAATAGAACCTGAATCTAACTCTAATTCTTCATCTGATGGGTACTCTGTTACAATGATATATTACTAAATATTTATTATTAAACAAATAATGACCTATGATGGCATAATGGGCTCCACAAAAACTAGTTTGTCAAAGTGGGACTCCTCTAAGATGGGAAAACAGTCAAGAGACAACTCCTTAGAGACTAGCTTGTCAATAGGAGGCTCTTGAAAAATAGGCACATGGTTGAGGTAATGATTTGCCCAAAGGTATTTATAATCATTAAGAAGTGACTTGACAAAGACTAGTTCATCAGTGTGAGACTCCTCGACAACTGGTATAAGATCAATAGGTGATTCATCACATGTTGATTTATCATAAATGGTTGGTTCTCTTGGCCTTAGTTTCTAATGATTTGGAAATTACTAGTTTTGAACACATCTTTATTTTTGAATGATTGGATAAATTGAGGTTTGGATGGGATTGGTTCTAGATGAGGAATGACTTGTGGTTAGATAATGGTAGGGCCTTAGGGAGCATGATTGCTCACATGAGCTAAAGGACAAAGTCATAAAATGTTAATGATAGGGTGTTGTGAGGCTTGATTGATTTCACAAGCTAAATCATCCAAGTCTTCCTCATAAACCATATCATCCTAGTCGTGAATTAGCTCATAAGCTAGTTCTTGACTATGTTTCATATACTAATTATTACAAATAGGGTATGGATTTGTATCCCAAACAACATTATATGTAGTTGGGTATTCAAAATCTTCCTCACAAGCCTCTTCATACCAATCAAGGTCTTGATTTATATTTTGTAGATTTTGACTATGTTCCCCATATGGAGTATTATGGGGAGAATAATAAAACTCCTTAGAAAATCTTTCTCTATAGGGGTTCTTAGTGGGATTTTGTGTGGCCATCCTATCATAAGTTGGATTGTACATGACTCCACAATAAGTGTAGCTAGACATATCTATGTAAATAATGAAAGTTTTGAAAAAAAAGGCTTAGAGTTCTATAAATTTTGAAAAAGAATGTCCAATGGAAAAATGGTTTAAGCTTAGTCTAACTTGGTCGAAGGGGTGGAATTGTATCTCCAATGTGGTTTGAAAGTGGAGTTGTATCTCCAAAATGGTTTGTGATAAGACTTGGCATAAAATAGCCTAACATCAAATGTCTAATGTCAAATTTCATATGCATAAAAGGTCAAGCATCTAAATAAAAATTGGTATATTAAAGGTCTAGGTCAAAGTGTTCCAAACAAGTTCTAAACTAGGAAAGGGAAAAGTTGAGTTGCTAGGTCTTTTGTCTAAATGTGGAGTCAAAAGATAGGCTCTAACAAATAGGCATTCAATAGGAATTTTGGCCAAATAGTGTCAAAATCTATACTTAAAACAAAGGTTGATGTGGTTTGATTTAATCTAACAAGTTTGGAAACAACTTTGACATAGACCTAGCACACATAATCAAACATAAACATGATCAGTTGGCATAAGGCATAAGACAAAAGGCTCTTTGAAGAAAGACTATGTTTTCCCAAATAAAGGCACAAACAATGATAAGGATAAGTACTAAACAAAAAAACCATCAATAGTTTTCAAAATTAGGTAATCTATTAACCAAAGTTATGCAACCCAAAAGAGAAAGATCGATGTATCAGCCCCATTAATTAAAGCCTAAATAGAAATCAATCAAATTTTGAATCCAAACTTGATAAGGCTAATTAAAAACTCAACATTTAAAAACTAGGATTTGACCAAATAAGCTAGACAAGATCAAACATCATGATAACACAAGACAAAGGTCAAAATGGTATACATGACATGGTTTGAAACAAGTGGTTTTTGATACAAGGTGAACTTGTCTTGAAATAAATTGAGCAGCCTAATGGTGTAAGCATGATCAAATTATGTGGTCAATGTTATGTTTCAAAAAATTAAACGGCTCAAAATGTTTTGACATGATTTGGGTAGCATAACGCTACCCTCCATAACTCAAATGACATACACAAACAAGTTTAGCAAAATTTTCAAGGCACAAGTGTGGTGTAAAATAGCCAGCATAATGCATCTTTAGACAAAAGAGTGACATATAGACAAATTTGTTTTATCATGGTTTATACACAAACAAACAAGTTTTAGTCTCAAAAAATACCAAATGATAAAATGACCAAAATACACTAAGTATATTTGTCCAAATCCTAGCAAGGGTATGTTAATGTGGGGTTGACTAAACCAACAAACTTCAAACATCTCTAGAGGAATCAATTACACGATGAATTTCACATCAAATGATGCAAAAGATAAGCACAAAAATTTGGTGTAGCATTGGCTAGTTGTAAAAAGGTCTAGTTCTTTTTACAACCACTACATCTTGTTGTTCGCTCAGTGTAGTGCGATGTCCAAATGCAGATACATCCCATGTGCAACTCCAAAAGAGTAAGTGAAGTCAATGTCGATAGATGAAACCTCATTTCAATGCTTCCCTAAAGAACTCATGGGAGGTGACGAAGTCCCCCTCAAAAGCCAAGTTTTCATAAAAATAAAGAAAGCATGAAAGTAGAAAGACTTTAGGGTCATTTTCAAGGTCACCCAAACTTTGATGAGTTTTTGGGGAGTGTTTTAGATGACTTTCTTTCTAGGCCTTGGACTAGGCTACTTGTAATTAGAATGGTGATTTTGATTCCAAGGGTTCCCTAAAGGGGACAAATAGAAGAGCATACACGCAACATCCCTCTTTTTGCCAAACAAAATTTAATCTAAACAACTAAGTAAATACAAAAAGCTTTGAAAAATTGAGTTCATTTTTAAGCCTAAAGGGAAAGTGAGGTGGTGTTCATTTAAACCCTTGGTCTTAGTTGTAACTTTGAAAACATTCACCATAAACATCTAATTTTTTTGTTAAACACCAAAACAAGGTTCCTAATTAAATTTTAAGCATGCAAAAGGTGATCTAAAACATGTTTTTAATAAATGTCAAGCTTGGTCCTATAGCAAAAATGTTAGCATGTCCTTTAGCCTTGAATATCTTTTTAGTTTGAAATAGTGAACTTTAAGAAAAGAGCTATTGGGTTTGTGTTTTAAGAAAAACATAGTGACCGACATCAGTTTATATAACTGATGATGGTTACATTTTTTAACTAATGTTGGTTATCCAACTGACATCGGTTGTACCAATGTGACTAATGGCAGGTATACAATCGATGTCAATTTTACTATCCAATATCAGTTAAGCTATGCAATTGATATTGGTTTTACTAGTTGATGTCAGTTACTATGTAAACCCATGGCAAATAAATGGTAAAATAAAGTTAAAAAATCAATTTACAAGAGTTTTAAGGGTCCAAATAAATATTTTAAAGCTGTAAAATAATCTTTTTTAGGTGTGAGATGTGTCTAGTCCCACTGGGTGTGCCATATATGATATAAAAATTTGACTAAAGAGAGTATGGTTAGTATGGTGTTAGTTCCAAAATGAAAACAAAATAAAATAAACACACTAACTAGCATGACATCGATAGGTCTTGACACTAGGGAGAGCTTAGTTAACAAACATGAATATAACACACAACTAAAATGCAAAAGAAACCTCTTTTACCTTCTTTGGATGCTCCAAAATGCTTGTGGTAGTGGATTTCTCAGCTTGTGCTCATGAAGTCCTCATCAATGAAAGGTTGGCTACCTCTATCTCTCATTGACACCTTTGGCTTGTGGCTTGGCTTAGCTTAGAATCAATTTGGCATGGTAACACTAGTTTCATGAAGATTTGTAATCAATTATACATTATAACTTTCCATTCTCAAGTATTTTGAATATATTTGAGCATAATAACTTTGCACCATAATAGCTTAGAAATGATGTTCATGGCCTCAATATTTATAGTTTTTTGCAAATGTCTAGAATCAAACTGAATCGTCCATCCTGAGATTGAGATGTGTGGTTGAGGGTTAATTCAATTTTTTGGAATTAAGTTTTTATTTATCCTCATCATGAAATTGGAAGAAGGGGAAGTTAAGAGGCATGAAGGGCATCATGGAAGGCATTGATGAGGAATGGAGGGCATGAATCCTAATATTTGTGGCATTTATGGCCTAGGGATGTCTTCCCAAGAAATGAGGTCACTTAATGATGTAGATATTCAATATCCATTTCTAAAAATAATTTTTCAACAAGTTTCCATGGAATTATTATTTAGGCCTTGATTTGGGTTAATTAGCTCTTAAGCATGTTTAAGCACTTTGTGCACAAATTACTCAAATTGATCAGAATGTCTTGTTATTGGTCCAAAATTTGAATGGATTAGAATTGGAAGGCACTGTTAGATGCATTAGATCCATATTCCCACTTAGGATGTTACCAACAATAAATAACAAAGGCACACGTCTTGTGTAAAATATTTGATAGGAAAGAGCAATCGAGAGCACCTAGGTGCAAAACTGACATTTTAACTCAGAATGGTATAATCAAAGTTAGCTAGCCCATAAAGTGTATTACCCCATTTAGGGATACCTTGGCCAAAATCAGCACTTGAATACGTTATTTTCAAATCATTTAGCGTATTTTAGTATTTTTAGGCCAAATTGTTCATTTTGAGTTGAAATTGGTCAAAATCCTGGTTGGAGGTTATCAGTGGCCAGAATTAGGTGTCTACAAATAACATATTAAGAAGATATAAATGGTTCTCATAACTCCATGGAATGTATCTTTACATCTGACTAGAGTTCAAATGTGTCAGTGCATACCTACAAGAAACATCCCTTGAAGAGGAAACACAAAGATATAGTTGATTGCTTAAGAGTGGTCTTAGGAGCAATCCACATCAAATTATGAGATAGACAAGTAAAGCATGGATTAATTTTTTTTTGTAAAACTTAAATGAAGGTTATAACACTCCATGGAAAGGTCTTAAACACAAAAACATCACCTATAGGCAGAGTCTAAAGGGGTAGAGTACCTCAGTCTACTAGTGAACTCTTCTTGAGGCCTAAAGTAGTGCTCTAAGACAAATGAAGAAGTGAAAATTCAAATATGTATTTTTTTGATCAAAGGGGGATTAGTTTAGTTTCTAAAAAATCACACCCAAGTCTTAGATGTCAAATACAGCTACAACAGGGTGAAAGAGCATGGTGTCTCAGTTAGAGGATAGTGGAGTACTCAATTTTGACAAAAGGTGAATAAAAAGGGATAAAAGAGGCTAGAATGATGAAGAAGGTTTTTTAATACCCTAATTGTGACTATGAGGACCTCAAAAGTCTTTATAAATGATAAAATATCCTACAAGACCCTAAGAAGGCTCTCACATAGTCAGCTGACGATGACTGGGGAAGATAATGGACTAAGGAGTGAGTTTGAGTGCTGCCAATGCACTAGGGTAATACAAATAAGATACAAACAAGTGTCTATGATCCTAAAAGGATCTATAGTAATCAAAAAACATTTTCCCAAGCTAAAATCATGTAAAATACATTTATTTATCTTCCTTAGAAACATGACACAATCATGAGGAAAACTTTGTTTTGAGACTCAAGGTGTGAATAGGGGTATAATGAAACTTTAGCAAGATGGATGGATTTAAAACACACACATCATGCTTGGATAAGTGTTAAAAAACCATATCATGTGATGCTGATGCATAAATGAGGGTGTCCAACTAGGGCATATAGTCCATATACCTTTTCTACACATAGTTTGCCTATGAAAAGATTAGTCTTGGATTTTGAAGAAATTAGGGTATCAAATGGTCTAATTGAAGGCTGAATTTTTGTGTAAAATGCCTCCATAACTTAGATAAGCCTATAAAATGAATTAACACTGTATTAATAAATAGGGGAGTGCCCTTTATTTTGTCTTAGACAGAGGGTAACTCCTCTCATGCTTGGAATTGGTAATTTTAGGGGATGATAGAAAAGAGGACCAGATGCAAAGAAGTTGTTAAGAAGGTGATAAAATTTGAAACAAATGAATATCAACATGGGATACCAAGTATATATTAAATAAACCAAATAGGATTCTTAAAACCCTCAAGGTTACAATCATGCACGATAGGCATCTTTAGGCCTAGAAGCTAATTAGAGGATCATCTTCATTTCTAGTTTGGAGTGATCAATATAACTTGTTGAAACATGTTTAAGGGATAATAATAAACATTTTAAATCCCCTAATATGAAATGGATATCATCAAAACTCATTTTAGTCTCTAAGTTGTAGGTAATCCTACTAGGCAAGGATCAAGCCTAATGCCCAAATGAGGAATCACCTACACTTTTCACATGAATTAAGGATAAAAATGGATTGGATAATGTCTATAGGGTCAAATTAGATGTTTTTGAGCTATTTATAAGTAGATAAATCACAAAAATCCATTTTTGAACTCTAAAATCTCTTAGGCATGCAGTAATGGAAGATACAAGCTCAAATAGGTCAAGTTCAAGCACTCACATATTTAATTAGGCATTACATAGGTGAAAAATGAGTTAGGGGAGGTTAGTATGGGCCTTGAAGGACATATTTGTTGAATTTTTTGGTATTTTGGATGTCATATCTTTATGAACCAACCTTAATAGTGGAAACAAGTCTAAAACCATTACAAACCCTCAACTAGGACCGGTTTGAAGAAATAGAGTTGGATGGATAATTATATGGGATTTTTTATCATGAAACCTATTGGAACTTGTAGAGGATTCCCTCAAGATATTGTTCATGATTTTTGGATGTATGTAAATATACAAACATGGCATAAATAGGCTATTTTTACCATTTTTTGTGTTGTTTAGGATACAAGAGGAGTTTGAACATGAAACCAACTTTGGGGGGAATATATAGACTTTTAATAATTCCCCATATTCATTTGATTCTTTAAAACAAATCTTAAGGTTTTAAACAATATCTCTCCTTTTAGCCAATCAAAACTAGCCTATTGGACAATCTAGTGAGAAGTGTGGAAAAATTTAATTGAGATCATTTTAAGGTGTCCCTAATGATTATAAATCCATGGAGGGTATTGAAACTTGTCATCCACTCTCTCCCATGGATTTACATGAGCAAATAATGCTAATTTTGAGGCCAAGTGTGCAAGGTGCATGAAAGAGTAGTTTTTTAGACAATAGATGATAATTGCTCCTTTCCAATTGATTATAGAGGACCAGGGCTATAATCATTAGAATTACTCCTAATTAGTTACAAGGCATTCAAACATTGATAATCATGCAAGTAATTTTTTTGAGAAAGAATGGGGAGTTTCTTTCCAATTTTCATGAGGTTTATGACTTGGTTTGGCACTTGTAGCTATTGACCTTTCATGGTTCATCCCATGACCTCTCCACATACACAAGTAACTCCTTGGATCAGCTAGACAAGTTTCCTTGTGACCCTTGGACTTCTCTCATATTCTCTCTCTCACAAGTTCTATAAGAACTAGCTATTTTGGCATTTCATTGGATGCTCCATATGAGTATGGTAGAGCCCTACTCAAATGTATACCTTTTAATCAATAATACTACTATGTTTTACCTCTTACATGACTATTCATAAGTGTGTTCTAACCAGATGATGAATCTTGTATAGTGAAGACTATGGATTCCTAACATATGGTCTCATTCTTTCACCTTATTTATAGTTGAAAAGCCTCTTCTTTTAGCGCATGTGAAGTGTTCTAGGAGATGTTCATGGTTTAAGTGAGTTAGTATATTCATTAATTCCCTCATAAGCCTCTTGTCTAGTCCTCCTAGCTTTTCACATTCATCCATAACCTCACAATGTAACATTGATGTGAGAAGATAAAGATTGGAGAAGTATATGTTTAATTTGTCCTTTGATTTTAAGTGTAACATGCATATGGTTGGATGTCAATAGTCAATTTGGTGTATCACCTCCCTTACATTAGTTTAGTTTTAGTTATCCTTCTTCCTTTTCACCCCCCAAGTTTATTAGTAGTTGCAATCCAAAGTGGTACAACAGGGGAGCTAGCCCTCTCTAGAGATTCACTTCATTCACTAGGCTACCCACAAGCCTAGAGGTGATTAAATTATGTCACTTAGATGAGGAGACATTTACATCTCCTCAAAGGGTGTTGTAGTAATATAAAATGTGAAATTTGGTTACTTGAGTGTGGCTAATGACACCCAATCCATAGGTCCTCCTACTTCCTTGCATAACCTTTATAGGCTTTTCTTTCACCAATTCTCAGTCATCCACAATATTTCAAACTTAACCCTTATAGACCCAAGTAGCTCTTTTAGGCCTAGATCTATCCCCCCAAGTCTCATTACCTCTAGACAACAATGCCCAACTTGGACATGAGTACTGAAACCCAACTTATCTTATTTCTAGCATTGTTATCTAAGTGAAAAATAGATACTAATGGTCATTTTATCCCATATCCTTATCCTAATTCATGTTGGCCTAATGTGAATTCATTTAACCCATGATAATTAAATCCCCTATAAAAGGCCATTTAAAGTCCATTTAGAAGGGTTGAGACTCATTTACAAGAGAGAATCAAGACTACAAGCAAGTGCACTCAAGCACTTTTCCCTATTCTCTACATAAAACCTTCCAATATTATTCCAAATTTATTCAAACCCTTGCACTATTCCTTAGCCATATGAAGTACACCCAGTTTCACATCTAGTTGAATTTTCATACAAAATTGTACCAATCACTTCAATGGGAGAACTACATTAGCTTGATCCCTCCATAAAGTATTGATATGTAGGCAACGTGCCCATTTATGGGGTGTGAAGTGCGTCTAGCGTATCCTTTACACACTAACCCCTTCTCTCTTTCCCAAATTTTTCTTTCAAATTCAAGCACAAAGAGATTATAAGGATTTTAAAGATTAAACTAGATTCACAACAAGCTCTATAGAATTTTGAGCTTCGATATTTCACTGATAGGGTAACACAGATCTACCGAGCAAAACCCAAAAAACTCAGATCACTTGGACAATAGCATCAAAAAAAGATTATAACATCAAATAATAGGGTGTCCCACTTTTGGTACTCTTATCCAATCAAGAAATAAAGTTTAGGAACCTATTTTTGACATTGTACCAGTCTTATACCTGAATTCTTAGGCCTTGTCTTAGACTGGACAACTCAGAATAAGCTAAGTCATATTTTCTCTCATTTATTACTATTTTTAGAAAAGGCAAAAATATAATCTCTTTACATAAATCAATGGCTTAATTATTGCACATTATTTACTAATTTAGTTTACTCTATACCTATTTATTAATTATAAATAAAAGTCTATTATTCTAAAAAACAATAATTTTTTTTGTGAACCTAACTTACTTCAAATTTTGCATAAAACCCCTAGAAAACCTAGGGTAAATTCCTAGCTGATTTTTCCCATTATTTTAAAGAAAAATTCTTGAATATTAAATTAAAAAATTCCTTTAAAATTTTAAAATTTTGTAGTAAATTTTGAAATAAATTTATTTCAAACCCTAGTTGCATCAACTAACTCCTAGTAATTTTCTAATCATTTTCTGAATTTTTACTAGCATATTTAAATAAAAAATTTAATTCAAATTTTTAAAAATTCATAGTATTTTTGAAAAAATTATTTTTTCTAAAACCCTAGTTGCATCTACTAGATCTCTTTAAATCATTAATTTTTTAGCAATTTTTTGATTTTTCACTTGCATATCCAACTTAAAAATTCACTTTAAATTTCAAAAATTCATAGTAATTTTTCAAAAAAATATCTTTCAAAACCCTAGTTGCATATACTAGGTCCTTATGTTTCTTGACACCTTACATTTATAATTAGATTAAAAAAATGGATCTCACTTATTTTCAGATATTTCTTGCATATCTTGCGAATAATAAGGAGGCCTTACTTGGTCCTATCATGTACATGAATGATGAAGTATACCATATGTTAGTACAAAGCTTCATTCTTTGCATTTCATGATTAATTTTCATAATAAAGGATGATATCTCAAAATTTATTCCTAAAAATTCACAAGATTTCAATATTTCTTTTGCATACTCTCTCTCTATCATGTAGAATAATTTACAACTCTATTTTGCTAAACACATTAGACATATCACAACACATGTCAAAATTGTTTATGGATTGATGCACAACGTCATGATATTTATCCCTTGATTCCTATATTTCATATAGAAAAACATTCAATTTTATCTATCATGCTAAACACATTAGACATATCATAATACATGTCAAAATTTTCTATGCATTAGTGTACAAATTCATGCTCTCTATCCCTTGTTTTCTATCTTGCATATGGAATGCTCATTATAATCATATTGCTATAAAACTTACAACTCTAATAACATGCATTTCATCCAATATACATGGTTTCTACCTAGATATATCTAACTCTTTGGCTACATACTTAGAGGATCCATTACATAAGAGAACAACCACCTATCAAGTTTCAATTTCATATCATATGCACATGAAAGATTTTCCTTCTCCTCCTCTCCCCTAAGAGGGTAATAGTTACTTTCCCTCTAACTAGGTCCATGCTATCACCCTTCCAAAAGGTGAGGCAACCTATACTATTGTTCCTAATTCATACATTCAGATTATAACTTTTTCACACCTTCTTCAACATATATGCTTACATGTTCAATCGAAAGCAACTAAGGTTTGCACTTGTGAGACTCTAAAAGATAAAATCACTTGTATGAGCAAGTTATTTTCAGATTTACAAATATAGAATCAGATATTACATTAAAATATCATAATATTGAAAAATTAGATTATAATACAAAAGCCTCAAAGGCACCCTAGTGTCAATTATGTATATACACTTTCACCTAGTCAATTGGTTGCAAGCATTGTTACATATCAAAATAAGAAATCACAACAAACTCTACAACAAGTAAAAGCATTCAAAGATCAAATAAAAGTTCAAGTGAGGTACTAAGAGAAATGATTAAATATAAGTTGATCAAAATACCTCCTCTACATCCAGTGAGAATATACATATATTATTTTGCATGTCATAGAATGCATGGGCATCACACATATTCATGTTTGGCATTGAAACAACATATACAACAAATAATTGATAATGAGGACTCTATAAAAGGTAAATCATTGAATCAATCCATAGTGACACAATAATACATTCACAAAGGGTGAAATTTAGAAATAATATAGAAGTGGATACCAAAGCATAACTCAAAACAAAAAAAAGATCAAAAAGCAAAATTAGAGCAATAAACAATACCACAAACATATGTAAATAAAAAAAAAGATACAAATCTACCTCTCTAAAATGAGGCTCAACATTCAAAGCAGTATAGGTTTGGTCAAAAATATCTACAATAGTTTTATTATCAAGGTCAAGGGTTGGACAAGCATGCTCAAGGCATCACTACTCCTATTACAATAGTTGATAATGTTTGTCACCAAGGTTTAGGATTTATTGAACATCCTAAGGCAAAGTGTTCACAAAAATAATCTATCAAATGAAAAGATCCAGATATAAAAAATTTCAATACTAGCATTCCATTGGTTCAAGATCAAGATGATAATGAGTGGAATAGTATAGGTCATTATAATCTCCAAGATACATGTAATAAATCTAGATATTCATAGTCATATTCACAGCCATTCCTTCATGCTTCATAATCATGCATGATTCCTTTATTTGATGTAGGAAACCATGATAGGGAGTCTCTTTTGAGATTCATCAATTAGTATCATCTCTTCTCATGCTTTCTTATACATAACTTATATCAAAATACAATAATAATATAAAATTTCAATAATTACAAAAAACTTCAAATAATTCAAAAATATAAAAACATTTAGATTGTATGCATCATGCATGCTATAAATTTATACTATTATGTTAGACTTACATTTTCTATTCTATGCTATGATTTATCGATTATCTATATTACCATGCTTCACTTGATCTTCTTTGAGTGTGTGTAATGACTTCTAGCTCCTTGATTGCTTCACTCTACACATTAAGGGGGCATCCTACTTATACATTCAAGGCACACATTGATATACATACCCACTGACATGACTACAACATCTAGGTTATGTTATTCCTACACTACACACTCCAAGTTATCAAGCTGATGTAAATTACTTACTAGATTGCATAGATTTTTTATCAACATTTCATTAGTATCTAACACTTGTGTATATTTTAGCATATACCTAGTCCTGTACTAAACATGTCTTGCATAATTTCACTCTTGATTTGATTAGTTAGATGTGATTCTATCTTTCTAGTTATTATATGTTTTCTTTTCTTGCTTAGTGTAGCTTGTTGGATTACATTTTTAGTTCTTGCTTGTCTCTTATATGTGCCTTAAGACATTTATCAATGTCATTATCTTCTATTCATGTGTGTTCCTTGTTGGGAAAAATATAACGGAAGCACACAATTGACTACCAAGCAACTTAACATGCAAAAATAAACCAGAATACACAAGTAACTAGAATTCAAAAATAACACATGATATGAGAGACAATACACAACTTGTATTAAAACTCTTTCAGAAGGAAATACAACAAAGAAGGCTGCCACAGTTCTTCTTTCTTACACACCTCTAGGGCTCCCACACCTCTAGGACATAAACAGTAAATCTTCCCTCAAAGCTCTCTCTCTTAGGTCCCAACACCCAACTCAAACACAGAGTTGGTGTTCACCTTACACTTGTGCTCCACGCACTCCACAAGTGATCCACACACTCCACAAGTACACAATTATACTTCAAGTAGATCTCCCCTAAACTGCAACAACCTGCAACCCAATCTGATCTTACTTATGGAAGGAACTACCTTTCCTTCCTCTTTACTCTGAGTACACACTTGTACTCTAAGTAGATCCCACCTGATTTTGCTCCCTGTTGTGTTGCTATCCTCTCTGATCTTGCACACTTGCAAATCAATCTGGTTCTACACACCTGTGAACCTTGACCTTGCACACACATACAAATGTAGATCAATGATCTTACTTACCATGTAGATCTCCTAAAGGAGCCATGCTCACCTGATGACCAAGATCATACATACATGAATCTTGCTGACTCTCCAAAACTAGCACCCACCTTGGTACTACTGTGGAACTAGGAGGAACACCCTTGCTCACCTCACACACAAAAGAAGCAAACTTTGCTCAACTCAAACTAGAACAACTTTCAATACAATCCATGAGTCTATTATATAGATCTCATCCAAACAATAATTAGACATCTAATTACAATAATTAAATCCACAACTTTGAGTCTAAAATTGGCTCTTGACATGCAAACACTTGGTTCGTTAGCTAACTGCCCATAAAACACTCACAACTGAACCACACAGGTGATCGATGTCGGTCCCTATCTGCCTGGGGGGTGCCAACGCCGGCTGACTTCTGACTGACATCAGTTGCCTTCTTTTCTGATCCTATCGACATCGGTTGGCCTGACTGACGCCAGTGTCTGTGACACTCTGCAAATCTTCTGCAACCTCCTCCTCTTTTTGCATCAGTGAAGCTTTTAGCTCCACAACCTAACAATATCCCACTTGGAGATAAATAGCTGCACTGTACCTATACCTGTACCCTGTCTAATCTGTTTCCTGGTTTGTATCCCTCTTCAAGATCAATCCTAAAGACAACCCACCACACAACCTATGGTGCACCTCCTGTCATCCAAATCTACAATCCCATGTAGTGAAGTCCTGACCCTGAATAGCATGAATCCTTGCTGTTGGTCCCTCTCACATCCTTGAGAACCCACTTGTCTGAATTGGCTCCTAACTCTCTGAAAACACCCACTACTTGGGCAAACTCAAGTCTATGCCAGACCTCATGTGATTTCAGACACCGAACTGTCTAGCCCTTAGTGTGCTCTAGTCCTACATCCTGAACCTCACCAACACCTGATTCACATCAGCTCCCACTGGAGACAAAATCAACCTGTGATCTCCATGTCTCCCATGCCAAAGAATTTCGTTGCTCCAAATTCTTCATAGCAAACCACTAAACTAATCTTACCCTTAGCTCAGCAAAACCCTATATGTACAAACCTGCTAGCTAGCATACCTCCACATACAACAATAGAATGATGTTGTGACTCATCATCCACTTGGTAAGACAAACCACAGTAGTTACCTTGACATTGACTAAAGCCATGCTTCATCCTCCACCTGTCAAAACTTGTACCACTGTCCTGCAGCTTCTTCAAGACCATATGACCTGGCCTTTCATCTCACGTGTCCGTTCTCTCTATTCTTCAACTAAGGTATCCATTCGTCTCTGTGCTTTCATACTGGCTGGCAACCCTACCAAATCTCCCACTTGGTTCTGCATTCTCTCCATGCCATGCTCCCACTGTTTCCTAGATCCTTCCTGCTCTGAAGTCAGCAACTAGTATAAAGAAGAGGAACAATGAATTTGAGGCTTACTTACCACTTCAGTCCTCCATATGGGTGTTTGAGACTCCTTGACAGCTTGCTGTCCACCCAAAATCCATTACAATGACCGACCTCGGTCACCACATAGTTTGCATCCAACTGACGTCGGTTCCATGCGCCTGTCCTAACTACCAACTCTACCAACATCGGTGTCTCCATTTGTCGATGTCGGTCCTCCTAACTGACGTCGGTCTTCCTACTACTGACATCGGTCTTCCTACTGACACCGGTACCTGTGTCCGCTTGTGAGTGATGACTTTTTACCTGCAAGCTCCTTTGAATCAAAACCCATGTTCAAACTACCCTGCTCAGAAGTATCTAGCCCCATCCACTGGTCTCTATCCGCCATCTCCTCCATAAACACCAAGGCTTTCCAGTTCTTAAGCCTGTCAAATATATTAGTCTTCTGCTTAAGAACATGCATCTCCTTCTGGCTCATGTGGCCAAGCCTATGAAGCCACGTCTCCACAATAGAAGAAGAATCAGTAATATAAACAAGTAGATAAAGAGTACCTATTTTCTTACCACTAACTAATTCAAGTGCATCTGCTATGAGAGTTCTTGTGCATCTCTCATCACCCAACTTTTCTAGAGAAATTAGCCACATCTCCAAACCTAGGACCTACATGACCTCCTTCAACACCCATGTGTTGGCCGCTTGCGATTTTAGCTTCACTTCTCCTTTGCCAATTCTTTGGCAAGGCTCACCAGCTCCTCTACCTGGGGCTACATGGAAAGAGGCAACAGAATATATAAAATAAGATTCTACTTTATCCAAGAAACCTCCCAGAGCATCCTGTGCCACATCACCTGCAACATCTGCTTCTTCAGTTCTTTCATGCTGATCTTCTACAAACCATCAATTTTCTTTTACCTACTCTTTCTTTCCATAAGACCGTAAGTGACCATATGTGCTTTTCAAATCCTCCATTCTTAGCTTACTTTGATCTGCCATTGCTCTACTCCCACTCAATCAGAAACCCCTGAGAGTGACCTGTAACCAAACACAAAACCTACTCCCTGCAACTTTAGCTCTGATACCACTTGTTGGTATCAGCTCTTGAACCTACAACCAGGCTCTGATACCACTTGTTGGGATATAAATAATGGAAGCACACAATTGATTACCAAACAACTTAACATGTGGAAATAAACTAGAATACACAAGTAACTAGAATTCAGAAATAACACGTGATATGAGAGACAATACACAACTTGTATTAAAACTCTTTCAGAAGGAAATACAACAAAGAAGGCTACCACAGTTCTTCTTCCTTACACACCTCTAGGGCTCCCACACCTCTAGGGCATAAACAGTAAATCTTCCCTCAAAGCTCTCTCTCTTAGGTCCCAACACCCAACTCAAACATAGAGTTGGTGTTCACCTTACACCTATGCTCCACGCACTCCACAAGTGCTCCACACACTCCACAAGTACACAATCGTACTTCAAGTAGATCTCCCCTAAACTGCAACAACCTACAACCTAGTCTGATCTTACTTATGGAAGGAACTACCTTATCTTCCTCTTTGCTCTGAGTACACACCTGTACTCCAAGTAGATCCCACCTGATTCTGCTCCCTATTGTGTTGTTATCCTCTCTGATCTTGCACACCTACAAATCAATCTGGTTCTACACACCTGTGAACCTTGACCTTGCACACACACACCTGTAGATCAATGATCTTACTTACCATGTAGATCTCCTAAAGTAGCCATGCTCACTTGATGACCAAGATCATACATACATGAAGAATCCTACTGGCTCTCCAAAACCAGCACCCACCTTGGTACTGTTGTGGAACTAGGAAGAACACCCTTGCTCACCTCACACACTCCTAAATAGGGTAAAAAAGAATCATTATCTTTAATGTTCAAGTGGGGGTCTTCCCCTTTAAATTTTGCTTCCCCCTAAAACATCACTAATACTAAAAAATTAAACATCAAATAAAATTGAATCCCTAACTGATAAATCTGAAGTAAATATATTGAAAGGAGTAACAACAAAAACTTTAAATTAATGTGAAAAAAATATGATTCAAACTGTGAACTTGCTCAACTCAAACTAGAACAACTTTCAATACAATCCATGAGTCTATTATATAGATCTCATCCAAACAATAATTAGACATCTAATTACAATAATTAGATCCATAGCTTTGAGTCTAAAATTGGCTCTTGACATGCAAACACTTGGTTTGTTAGCTAACTACCCGTAAAACACTCGCAGCTGAACCACACAGGTGATCGACATCGGTCCCTGTCTACCTGGGGGGTGCCGACGCCGGCTGACTTTTGACCGACGTCGGTTGGCCTGACTGAGGCCAACATCTATGACACTCCGCAACCCTTTTACAACCTCCTCCTCTATTTGCATCAGTGAAGCTTTTTGCTCCACAACCTAACATTCCTTATGATATTTACCAATGTCCTTTACCTATACTCCTCTATGTGCTTGTGGTTTCCATGCTAACTTGCTTGTTTCAAATGTATGTGTATGTGGCATTTGAACATGCCTTACATGCTTACTTTCCATTTTGAGTGACATGTGCCCATGTCCCTTGATTGTTTGGCCCCTTGATTTCTTGACCTCTTGGCCATCACTATATGATTCTTTCTTCTTTATTTATATGCTTGTTGCTTGATTTCTTGTCCATATGAGCAATGCCATGATCCATATTATGCATTTACTTTGCTTTCTTGGATGCCATGATGGAGATCATGCTCCATCCCTCCAACTAACAACTAAAAACTAACATCTAACATTTCTAGTTCTAGTTCAATACATTTCACATGCTTTTACATTGTTATATCTATCTACACATACCTCTATTGATGAAAAATCTCTCAATACAAACATTGCTATATCTAGAGATATCTTATCAAATATAACTGCTATATCATGTATCTATACAACATAACACAATTGTAGGACTCTTTCTTTTGAGGGTAGTCATTATATGTTCATCATTCCTACCCTTAGAAGAGGGGGTAATAAATAGGGGTTTTGTTATAGAGATTAAAGCTCCTAGCAGTCAAAACAATAGCATTCAGATCACCTAGTTCAAAATTTATATGTTATACCAAACAAAATAGAACATAAAAATAATGATAATTCTAGATCAACAACTAGTTTCAACATAGGACAACAACATAAAAAATGGATAACAATGCCAAACACAAGGGTGTCCTCATTTTTTTTCTCTTGTCCAGGTAGAAAAACACCTAGGTTTTTCAATAATAGGAAAAAAGTTTAGCTCAACTATAGTTTTTGCACATCCAAATCAGTTAGAATCAATAGTTTTAATACAATTTTCTTAGAGAATCCAGATATAAGGGCTATCATATGCAATATGATAGTTCTCACTTATATTTTTAGATTAGGAATTTGACATAACTTCTAGATTAGAATCCATGTTCCAGACACTAGTGATTAGGGGTGATGTGCATGGCACATTGGTCTTCTTTTATTTCTGAGTTTAGTTTATTACCCAAGTATTCTTAGTAGTTGCATACTTTACTCCATTTGTAGGTGGTTGGCATCATTCTCAAGTTAAAATTTCATACAAGTTTAACTTCCCAAGTACCTAAGAACCCAAGTTGGCTTTCACATAAGCATATTGCATCAGTTTTGGAGTGGCTTTCATACAAGACTAATCTCCATATTTTGAAATGGCCAAGAGTGGCCTAGTTTCTAACATACATTCAACTATCCATACCACATTGACAAATATTTAGATCATCTATGGGATCCATGAGCTATCTCATATGACATCTATTCTATATTGATATCACTTCATAGCTTCACTTCACGGGGCAATGATGGATCCAAAGGACTATCTAGCCTTTGTATTCTTGAGCCACATATTCAGAGGGATTGGACACATAGTCCAAAAATCAATTAGCACATTCATGATTAATTAAATTTACTGAGTTGGTGATGATGGAGCCAAAGAGCTTGCCTTTGCATTCTTGAGCCACCTTCTATGGAATTGAGTAGTCAGCTCCATTCATGATATTAATCTTGATTTAACACATATCCAACATCATCTAGCACAATCTAACATCACAACAAGTTTTGTATTGGTTTATGTACCCAGTGAGGTGTGTTTATTCCTTTCTCTTCCTGTTTATATTACCCAAATTTTTACATTCTTATTTTATGTATAGTGTATCTCATAAGAACTAATCTACTCTATGTTTTTAATTACATAATCACACTTCATAGAGTGTTCTCTCTATGCACATCTAGAACCACACAACTTCATGAGCTTCTCCCTTATAGGTAAGTTTAGGTATGCTTTATACTTTCCTTTATCCTAGTATTTCCCTTTGTTGCATCACTAGAATAAAGGGGGGACAAATGTAGTCATACAAAATGTGAAATTTGGTTACTTGAGTGTGGCTAATGACATCCAATCCATAGGTCCTCCTACTTGCTTGCACAACCCTTATAGGCTTTTATTTAATGATTCTCAGTCATCTATAGCCTTTCAAACTTAACCCTTATAGACCCAAGTAGTTATTTCAAGCCCAGATCCATCCCCCTAGTCTCATTCCCTCTAGACAATAGTGGTTGACTTGGATAGGAGTGTTGAAACCCAAGGTGTCCTATTTTTGGCATTGTTGTCCAAGTGCAAAATAAATTCTAATAGTCATTTTCTCCTAGATCCTTATCCTAATTCATGTCGGCCTAATATGAATTCATTTAACCCATGATTATTAAATCCCCTATAAAAGGCCATTTAAAGTCCATTTAGAAGGGTTGGCACCTATTTACAAGAGAGATGCAAGAATAAAATCAAGTATACTCAAGAAATTTTCCCTATTCTCTGCATATAGCCTTCTAATATTATTCCAAACTTATTCAAACCCTTGCACTAATCTCTATCCATCTAAATTACACCCAATTTCACATCTAGTTGCATCTTTATACATAATTGCACAAAGTACTTCAATGGGAGAACTACATTAGCTTGATCCCTCCTCGAGGTATTGGCATGTAGGCAAGGTGCCCACATACAGGGTGTGAAGTGAATCTAGTGTATCCTTTACACACTAACCCCTTCTCTCTCTTTCCCAAATTTTCCTTTCAAGTTCAGGCACAAAGAGGTCTTAAGGATTTTGAAGATTTAAATAGATTCATAGTGAGCTCCATAGACTTTTGGGATTTAATATTTCACTGATAAGGTCACATAGACCTGCCGAGGAGAACTCATAAAACTTAGATCACCTAGACAATAGTGACAAAAAAGGACTATAGTGCCAAACAATAGGGATTCTCACTTTTGGTGCTCTAGTCCAATAAAAAAAAATGAAGTTTAGCAACCTATTTTTGACATTATCTTAGTCCTATACTTAAATTTTTAGGCCTTGTCTCAGACTGAACAACTCAAAATAAGTTAAGTTATATTTTCTCTCATTTATTACTATTTTTAGAAAAGACAAAAATACAATCTATTTACATAAATCAGTGGCTTAATTATTGCATATTATTTATTGATTTGCTTTACTCCAAACCTATTTATTAATTAGGAATAAAACTCAATTATTTCAAAAAACAATAAAATAAGTGAAAATTCAAGTGACAATAGTTTTTGGCACACCTAGTGGGACTCCTAGTCTAAGAGGTTGAGAAATATTTGGTGTTATCTCTTAACAGTTAGCCTTTGGAGGCATCTATTAAAGCATCAATGACGACTTTGAAGTTGTATCAGCTAGTCGAGTAACCCAAGTTATCCTTTTAATATTATTGGTAACATTTCTCTTTGTATCCTTACTTTCAATGAAGTTTCATGGCTGACTTTGGTTTTGAGTTTTGTTCTCTACATGTTGGTGAAACCTTCCAATCTTATACCATTCCCCATCATTATTTACAAGTTTTTAATGAAACGTGGTGTGACTATAATCAACCTTGTCATGAAGTGTGTCAATCATATAATCAACCTTGATATGAACCAAATTTTATCCTTCAACAATCCTATGAGCCATGGTAGTCTTATAGTCCTTCATTTTCTGCTCCATATGGACACCATGTTGTTGGAAAACCCTATGAGAATAGCTACTAAGGAACCTATCAAGATACACCTATCTATCAGCTTCAAGATCATTCATATGAGTCTTGTCATATGAAATCAAATGTTTCTATGGATTATACACAAGGATATCATTGTCAAAGTGAATCTCCTATTCATGTAGATGTTACTCCTAATCAGCCCAAGAATTCACTTCCATATGAGTTCACTGGTGCTTTCCTCTTTTCCAAACCCACTCATAAGCATTCTCCTTTATTTCACAGTCCATCTCCAACTCCTTCAATTTACACTACATATCATGTTCTAGGTTCTTCAAATGAACCCATCCATCAACCTTACACCTCACCCCTTCTCAAGGAGGAAACTATTTTGAGAGAAGCAATCTAAGAAGAGCAAACCCAATTCATCGTTGATCAAGAGGCTCTCATGAGTGATTATGAGGAAGAAATAACCATAGGGAATCCCCTTGGTAAACAAAAGGACAATATAATAGTTGATGTCTCTATATTTGGAGGGATGTGTGTCCATGAAGACCCCCCTACACTTCACCCTCAATTTTATTTTGAGTTTTATGTACCACCTCCCCCAACTAGTTCATCTTGTCTTTGCCCCATCACCCTTTGCCTTGATGGACCTATGGTATGGAAACCAAAGGAGGATTAGCTGGTTGATAAAGAAAGAGAAATCTTTCTTGAATAAAACCTACGTCCTTGGAAACCACATTGGATTAGATCACATGACTTCAAGATGCTTAGTCTTAATATCACCATGAAGGAGAAAGAGATGGAAAACCTTGTAGCACTTGAAGAAGACTCCACATCTGATCAAAAGGTAGATAATCATCATAAGCATGAAGTGAAATGTTCTATTAAGTAAAGAGAACACTTTCAAGTCATCTCTCATGAAGTGGTAGTCCTAAGAGAATCTCATGAGACCAAGGTAGAGGAAGTAGCTCTTGAAGATGATAATGAGGAAAAAGACTTATGGTAGAATTTCAATGCCATATGCAACAATTTTGATGAGTTGGTTAAATTTTCTTCTTCTCTAAAAGGTTGCATAGCTAATGATAAGCCTAGCGATGAGCCTAATGAACATAAGCTTGAGTGTTCAATCAAATATAAATATGAAGTTCTTCCTGCTGGTCAAGAAATTGCTACCATGAAGCCACTTGGTGATACTAACATTCAAGAAGTGGTTGACAAGGATGGTTGGTAACTACAAATGGAGCTCTTTCAAGAGCTTGAAGAACTTTCCCAAGTTGAGGATCAAGTGTATGACAAGGTGAAGGAAGAGGTTTTCATGGAAGATAATGGTCAATATTGGATAGAATTTGCAAAGGTCCTTGATGAGCTAGAAGATCTTGCAGCTGAGAGGAAGCCCAATCTTGTTGAGAACACTATGGAAGACAATAAGGTATGCATTGTTGAATCATCATTTGAGGTTGTAATGGAGGATCCACATGACAAGGTTTAAGATGTTTGGATGCAAGAGGAATAATTTCACATTATAGACCTATTTGAAGGTGGTTTACTTGAGAGAATGGCCATTGAAGTACTAAGAAATAGGTCTGATCACATAAGTACTCAATCCAAAGAGCAACATGCTTTGCACCATGTTCCATCTCATGAATAAGGTGATGCTTCAAACTTCCCCTTTGATCTAGGAGGGAGGTATGATTGATTTTTAGTTTTATATAATAGGTTGTTTTCTTTGTTTCCCCTAAGTGTTTTGAGCACGTGTGTGTGTGTGTGTGTGTGTGTTTTTTTTTTTTTTCTCTCTTTGTTATGTTTGTCTTTGCTTTGTGTTTTGAGGTAGTCATTAGTTATCTTGTCTTGGTCAATGGTAAAATTTATCATTATTTTCCTTAGACTTTAGATGACTCCTTATCCCAATGGATTGATAAGGCTACTAGTCTAGTTAGTATAACAGACATACTACCCCTATGAGTCACCAATTTATTGACCAAATTTGAATTTTTAGTCAAATTAGGGAACCTATAGTAAAAAATTAACTTTATAGGTCTATAGGGGGTATAATATGAGTGCCATGGGTTATATTAAATGTTATTTAATCTCAAATGATGTTATATTGGCCTTGGTAAATTAGTTTTTATGGCCATATATCATTTTGGGTCATTTTAGGGGTCAAAAAAGTGCATTTAATGCGTTTTATAGATTTATTGGAAAATGTAAAGGTTTAAAAATATTATGTCATGCCCCATGTGTCCCTATAAGTCTTAAGTAACTGAGAAAATTGAAATATGGTAGGTTATGTAGAATAATGGGTTATTTTCTTGAGTAAGAAGAGGAATTTGGCACTTGTCCAGCTTCTTTAGGAAGTGTGCCACTTGTAAAAGGTTTAAATATGAATATTAATTTTCCACATGCTTAGTTACATTATGTTTTTGATCTATATGTGTCATTTCTTTCTCAAAACTATTCAACTCTCTTTTCACCCTTCTTAGGAAGCAAAAGTGACTTGTAGGTTTGTACTTGGTACAAATAGCTCATGAGGTTTCAAGACAAATTATCTTGGGAGATGATATTAAAATTGTATAAATTAATTTTAATATAAGTATTTTGAAAATTGATAAACTGAGCTTTATGAACCATTGCTAACAAGTTGACTATGCAAATCTGTAAGTTGTTTCGTGCACCCTATGGGTTTTGCTCTTGATTGGGAGATTTCATGAACTGTAGCTACTGATTTTACTACCGTATGATTTTTTATTCTTCATATAATTTTCCCCATCCTTTTTTTCATGTTTTTTAGTGTTTGGAGGAGCTAATAACCTCAAATTTGCAAACTGGACTCTTTTGAGTGCAATGGGTAGTTTTCACCATTTTCAAGAACTTTGTTTTTCTCCATGGTTTCAAAAAGTTGTGTTAAGTTCATTAAATTTTTTTTATAGTGTTATTAGTTCCCCTTCACCTTTAATATTTAGTATCCAAGGCATTTCTCATGGTTGGCAAGCTCACATGTCACACAAACAACCATTACATCATGACTTGCCATGTAGTTCTTGGTTGCAAGTGATTTTTAACATTGGAGGAGAAGTTTTGGAACTTGTTTCAAGTTTTCCTTGGTGGTAACCATGTATTTTAAATTTTTAATCTTATTTTTAGTTGTTTTTAATACCTTTCATCCACATTTTACTTGATTTCATACTCACTACCCATATGTACAGTCAATAGCCACCTACAGGTGGTCTTTGTAGAAAGTCAAAAGGCCATGTCGAAGAATTAGAGTGAGCATTTGAGATTTATTAAGGTCATATCAAGTAAAAAAAATCTTGAAAAACCTTTTGATACTGATAGGTTGATCAACAATTTGAGAAACATGTTCAAGGTGCAATGACTGTGTTTTAGGCCTTTTTGTCCCTAAGTTAGCAAAATAGAGAATTTGGGGGTTTTGTGGAGACTTTATAACAAGGTTATAGTGAGATTTTATGAATCATATTGTATTCATATTATATCCTTTATCAAGGAAAATAACTTATCAAATTATAATATCTATAGGATTATAGGAGGATAGGTTTTTGAGGATCCCAAAATCACATTTTATGCACTAAATTAAGACAATGAGATCTCCAAGAAAGAGCTGAAAATGGATTTTAGCTCCAAAGGTTAAAAACTAGACTTGGATTACATGGTTAGAGGATTATAATAGTGGAAAAAAATATCCATAGGCTAAGATATCATCAAAAAGGATGGTAATTTGTGTTTTGACTCCCCAAGCATACCCTCAGTCTGTACATGGGAAGATATAGGCACCTATAGTGGAACTATCAGATAGTGACCCATGAACTATATATTGATGGTATTTTAGCCCATAAAAATGCATTACAAGGTGAATAAAATGTTGATAATCTATCAATTTTTCTTATAAATCCATGTAATGTCTCTTTACATCATGACCAAAGTTCAAATGTGTCAGTGCATAGCTACAGGAAACATCCCTTAAAAAGAAAACACATAGATACAGTTACTGCTTAAGACTAGTCAAAGTATGAGATATACAAGTAGATAATGGATGAATATATTTTGGAATAATTAAAATAATGTTATAACACTCTATGGCAAGGTCTTAAACACATAAATATCACCTACAGGCAAAGTCTAAAGGGGTAGAGTACCTCAGTCTACTAGTGACCTATTCCTGAGGCCTAAAGTAGTGCTCAAGGACAAATGAAGAAGTGAAAATTCAAATATGTATTTTTGTGATAAAATTGGGATTATGTTAGTTTATAAAACATCACACCCAAGTATTATAATTCAAATAACACCTACAACATGGGTGAAAGAGTAGGGTGTCTCAGTTAGAGGATAGTGGATTACTCAGTTTTGACAAAAGGTGCATGAAATAGGATAAATGAGGCTAGAATGGTGAAGAAAGTTTTTTAATACCTTAGTTTTTACCAATATGAAATCCACGAGATTTAGACATGAGAAAATATCCTACAAGACCCTAAGAAGGCTCTCACATAGTCAGTTGAAGGTGACTGGGGTAGATAGTGGACTGAGGAGTGAGTTTAAGTGCTACCAATGCACTAGGGTGATAAAAATAAGATCCAAACGAGTTTATATGATATAAAAAGGATATAGAGTGATAGAAAAACATTATCCCAAGATAAAATCATGGAAAATACCTACACATATATTCCTTAGAAATAAGACACAGTCATGAGGAATACTTTATTTTGAGACTCAAGGTGTGAACAAGGGTATAATAAAAGTTTATCAAGATGGATGGATTTGAAAAAAATACATCATGCTTGCATAAGTGTTAAAAAACCATATAATGTGAAAATGATGTATAAATGAGGGTGTCCAACTAGGACATAAAGTCCATATACCTTTTCTACACATAGTATGCCTATGAAAAGCTTAATCCTAGATTTTGAAGTAATTATGGAGTCAAATGGTCTAATTGAAGGCTGATTTTTTGTGTAAAAGGTATCCATAAATTTTATAAGCCTCTATATTTACTAAAAATATCTAAATAAATAGGTAAGTTCCCTCTATCTTGTCATAGATAAAGGGTAGCTCCCTTCATGCTTGGAATTGGTAGTTTTATGGGAGATGATAGAAAAGTGGACCAAAAGCAAATAAGTTTTTAATAAGGTGAGAAAAGTTGATGCACATGAATATAAACATGGGAGACGAATTATAGATGAAATAAACCAAATATGATGCTTAAAAACCTCAAGGTTACAGTCATGCATGATAGGCATCGTTAGGCCTAGAAGCCAATTAGAGGATCATCTTCATTTCTAGTTTGGAGTGATCAATATAGCTTGTCAAAACATGTTTTATGGATAATAATATACATGTTAAATCCCTTAGGATGCAAGTTAAATCATAAAAACTCATTTTAGGCTCTAACTTGTAGGTAATCCTACTAGGTGAGGATCAAGCCTAATGCCCAAATGAGGAATCACCTCCACTTTCCACATGAAGTGAGCATAAAAATGGATTGGATTATGTCTATTGGGTCAAATTGGATGTTTTTGAGCTATTTATAAGTAGAGAAATCACAAAAAATCCATTTTTAAACTCAAAAATCTCTTAGACATGTAGGAATGGAAGAAACAAACTCAAATAGTTCAAGTTCAAGCACTCATATCTTTCATGAGGCATTGCGTGGGTGAAAAATTAGTTAGGGGAGCTTATTAGGGGTCTTAAATGACATATTTTTTGAATTTTTTGGTAGGTTGGATGTTAGATATTTGTGAACCAACCTTAATAGTGGAAACAAGCCTAAAATCATTGCAAACCATCAGCCATGACTAGTTTGAATAAATGGAGCTGGATGACTAATTAGATGGGATTTTTTTCACATGAAACTTATTGAAACTTGTAGAGGATTCCCTCAAGCTACTCTTCATGCTTTTTGGATGTATGGAACTATACAAACATGGTAGAAATAGGATAATTTTTACTATTTTTTATGTTGTGCAGGATATAGGAGGAGTTTGAACATGAAACCAACTTTGGATTGAATTTATATACTCAGAATAACTCCCCATATTAATTTAATTCTTCATAAAATCTCCCAAGGGTTCAAACAATAACTCTCCTTTCAGCCAATCAAAACTGACTTATTGGACAAGCTAGTGAGAAGGGTGGACAACTTCAAGTGAGATCTTTTTAAGGTGTCCTTGAAAATTATATATCCATGGAGGGTCTTGAAAATTTTAATCCAATTCCTCCCACTAATTTTAATGAGCAAATAATGCTAATTTTGAGGCCAAGTTTGCAGGGTGCATGGAAGAGTAGTTTTCTAGATAACAGATGATTATTTCTCCTTTCAAGTTAATTCTAGATGACCAAGCCTAAAAATAATGCATGGGGAGGAATTTATGATTTCATTACACTTTATTCCAATCATTTTAATTTAACATAATCATTTACAATGTGTTTAAACATGGTTAATCATGCAGGAAGTTTTTTTGAGCCAGAATGGAGAGTTTCTTGCCATTTTTCATGAGGTTTATGACTTGGCTTGACACTTGTGGCCCATAAATTTGCATGGTTCATCCCATACACTCTCTACATCCATAATTAACTCCTTGTATCAGCTTAACAAGTGTGATTGTGACCCTTGGACTTATCTCTTCTTTTCTCTCTCACAAGTTCTATAAGAACTAGCCATTTTGGCATTGTATTGAATGCTCTACCTAATTTTGGTAAAGCCCTACTAAAATGTATACCTTTTGATGAATAATAATAATATGTTTTACCTATTCCATGATTGTTCATGAGTGTGTTCTACTTGGATGATGAATCTTGTTTAGTGAAGACTATGGATTCCTAATATATGGTCTCATTCTTTCACCTTATTTGTAGTTGAAAAGCCTCTTCTTGGAAGGTGTGTGAAGTGTTTCAGGAGATGTTCATTATTTAAGTGAGTTATAATATTCATTAGTACCCTAATAGGCTTCTTTTCTAGTCCTCATAGCTTTTCACATTAATCCATAACCTCACAATGTAACATTGATGTGAGAAGATGAAGATTGGAGAAGTGTATGTTTAGTCTATCCTTTGATTTCAAGTGTAATATGCATATGGTTATGTCATCAATAAATTTGATGTATCACCTCCCTTATATTAGTTTTATTTTATTTATCTTTATCCCTTTTCACCCCCCAAGTTTATTAGTGGTTCCAATTCAAAGTGGTACAACAAGGGAACTAGCCCTATCTAGAGATTCACCTCATTCCCTAGGCTACCCAAAAGCCTATAGGTGATTACATTGTGCCACTTAGATGAGGAGATATTTTCATCTCATAAAAGGTTTAAAATCTAAGTGATAATAAGTTTTGGCACTCCTTATGGGGATCTTGGTCAAAGAGGTTGAGAGATTTTTGGTGGTCTCTCAACAATCAACCTTTGGAGGCATCTATCAAAGCATCGATGGTGACTCTGAAGTTGTATCAGATAGTCAAGAGCCCAAATTATCCTTTGAATATTTTTGGTAACATTTCTCTTTATATACTTACTTTAATTGAAGTTTTATGGCTAACTTTGGTTTTGAGTTTTGTTCTCTACAATTTGGTGAAACCTTGCAAGCTTGTATCATTCCCCATTAGTATGGAAAAGTTCTTAGTGAACCTTGGTGTGACTATAATCATCCTTGTCATGAAGTGTATTAATCCTACAATCAGCCTTGATATGAACCACATTTTATCCCTCAACAATCCTATCATCCATGGTAGTCCTATACTTCTTCATTTTTTGCTCCATATGGACACCATGTTGTTGGACAACCCTATGAGAATAGTTACCAAGGAGCCTATCAAGATACACCTATCTATCATCTTAAAGAGCATTATTATGAATCTTTTCATATGAAATCAAATGTTTTCATGGATTATACACAAGGATATCATTGGCAAAGTGAAGCTCCTATTCATGTAGATGTTACTCCTAATCAGCCCAAGAATTCACTTCCATATGAGCTCACTAGTGATTTCCTCTTTTCCAAACCCACTCATAAGCCTTCTCCTTATTTCCACACTCCATATCCAAATAATTAACTTTCAACTACATCTCATATTCTATCTCCTTCACATGAACCCATCCATCAACCTTACACCTCACCCCTTCTCAAGGAGGAACCTATTTTGAGAGAAGCAAGTGAAGAAGAGCAAACCCAATTCATGGCTGATCAAGAGGCTCTCATGAGTGATTATGAGGAAGAAATAACCATAGGGACTCCCCTTGGTAAAAAAAAGGAAAATATAATAGTTGATGCCTCTATATTTGGAGGGATGTGTGTCGATGAAGAACCCTCTACACTTCACCCTCAATTTGATTTTGATTTTTATGTGCCACCTCCCCAAACTAGTTCATCTTGTCCTTACCCCATCACCCTTTTCTTTGATGGATCTATGGTATGGGAACCAAATGAGGATCAGATGGTTTATAAATAATGAAAACTCTTGATTGAATAAAACCTACCTCCTTGGAAATCTCATTGGGCTAGATCACATGACTTCAAGATGCCTAGTCTTGGCATCACCATGGAGATAAAAAACCTTGTAGCCCTTAAAGAATAATCCATAACTGATCAAAAGGTTATAGATGATCATCATAAGAATGAATTTAAATTTTATATCAAGGAAATAAAACACTTTCAAATCATTTCTCAAGAAGTCACACTACTAAAAGAGTCTCATGAGACCAAGGTAGAGGAAGTAGCTCTTAAAGGTGATAATGAGGAAGAAGACTTATGAAAGAAGTTCAATGCCATATTCAAAGATTTTGATGAGTTGTTTAAAGTTTATTCTTATTAAAAGTATTTAATAGCTAATGATAAGCCTATTTATGAGCCTAATCAACATAAGCTTGAGTGTTCAATCAGATATAAATCTAAAGTTCTTCTTGCTAGTCAAGAATATGTTGCCATGAAGCCACTTGGTGATACTAAAATTCAAGAAGTGGTTGAAAAGGATGGTTAGTAGCTACAAATGGAGCTCTTTCAAGAGCTTGAATAACTTTTCCAAGTTGAGGATCAAGTTTATGACAAGGTGAAGGAAGAGGTTTACATGGAAGACAATGATCAAAATTGGATAGAATTTGCAAATCTCCTTGATGAGCTAGAAAAGCTTGCAGTTAAGAGGAATCCCAATCTTGTTGAGAGCACTATGGAAGATAATAAGGTATGCATTATTGAATCATCATTTGAGGTTGTAATGAAGGATCCACATGAAAAGGTTGAATATGTTTGGATGAAAGAGGAATAATTTCACATTGCAGACCTATTTGAAGGTCTTTTAGTTGAGAGCATGGCCATTGTAGTACTAAGAAATAGGTTTGATCCTATAAGTTCTCAATCTAAGGAGAAATATGATTTACACTATGTTCATCTCATGAATAAGGTGATTCATTAAACTTCCCATTTGATCCAAGAGGGAGGTATGATTGATTGTTAGTTGTATATAATATGTTGTTTTCTTTGTTTCCCCTAAGTGCTTTGAGAACATGTGTGTGTGTGTGTGTGTGTGTGTGTGTGTGTGTGTGTGTGTGTTTACTCTCTTTGTTATGTGTGTGTTTGCTTGTGTGTTGAGGTAGTCGTTAGCTGTCTTGTCTTGGTCGATGGTTAAATTTATCCTTATTTGATTTAGACTTTAGATTACTCCTAAGCCAAATGGACTGATAAGGCTACTGGTCTAGTTAGTATAGCAGGCATACTACCCCTATGAGTCACTAATTTGTTGATGAAATTTGACTTTTTAGTCAAATTGGGGCACCTATAGTAAAATATTTAATTTATAGGTATATAGGGGGTATAATATGAGTATCATTAGGTATATTACATGTTAATTAATCTCAAATGATGTTATATTGGCCTTGGTCAATTAGTTTTTATGTCCATTTATCATTTTGAGTCATTTTTGGGGTCAAAAAAATGCATTTAATTATTTGTACAAATTTATTGGGAAATTTTAAGGTTTTAAAACATGATGTCATGCCCCATGTGTCCCTATAAGTCTCAAGTAACTAAAAAAACTAAAAAATGGTAGGTTATGTAGAAGAATGGGTAGTTTTCTTGAGGAAGAAGAGGAATTTGGCACTTGCATGACCTCTATGGGAAGTGTACCACTTGTAAAAGGTTTAAATATGACTCTTCAACTCCCACATGATCATTTACATGATTTTTTTATCTGACGGTGTCATTTCTTGCTCAAAACCATTTATCTCTCTTTTCACCCTTCTTGGCAAGCAAAAGTGACTTGCAAGTTTGTACTTGGTATGAACAGCTCATTAGGTTTAAAGAAAAATCATCTTGGGATATGATAGTAAACTTGGATAAATTAATTTTAATATAATGAGTTTGAAAATTGATCAACATGATTTATGAACCATTGCTAACAAGTCAACTATGCAAATCTTCTAGCTATTTCGTTCACCCTATGGGTTTTGATCTTGATTAGGAGATATCATGCAATATATGTTGAGGTTACTTCCATATTATTTTTAATTCTTCCTCCAATGGTACCAATTATTTTTTTCATGTTTTGTGGTGTTTGGATGAGCCAATAGCCTCAAATTTGTAGACTAGCCTCTTTTTAGTGCAATGGGCAGTTTTCACCATTTTCAAGAATTTTGTGTTTCTCCATGGTTTCATAAAGTTGTGTTAATTTAATTTAAATGTTTTTATAGTGTTTTTGGTTCCAATTCACCTTTAACATTCAGTTTCTAAGGCATTTCTCATTATTGGCAAGCTCACATGTCACACAAACAACCATTGCATCATGGCTTGCCATATAGTTCTTGGTTGCAAGTGATTTTTTTACATTGAATGAGAAGTTTTGGAAATTTTTTCAATTTTTAATTGGTGGAAACCATTTATTTGAAATTTTTATCATACTCACTACCCATATATATAGTCAATAACCACCTACATGTGATCTTGGTAGAAAGTCAAAAGGCCATGTTAAAGTATTAGAGTGATCATTTGAGACTTATGAAGGTCATATCAGGTGAAAAAAATATTTGAAAACATTTTAAAATTGATAGGTTTATCAACAAGTTGAGAACCATGTTCAAGGTGCAATGACTGTGTTTTAGGCCTTTTTGTCCCTAAGTTAGCAAAACAAAGAACATGGGGGTTTTGTGGAGTCTTTATAACAAGGTTATAGTAAGATTTGATGAATATTATTATGTTAATATTATATCCTCTACCAGGGATAATAACTTATAAAATTCTAAGAGGTATAGGATTAGAGGAGGATAAGTTTTTGAGGATCCCAAAATCACATTTTCTGCACTAAATTAAGACAGTGAGATCTATAAGACAGAGTTCAAAATGGATTTTAGATCAAAAGGTTACAAACTAGACTTGGTTTCTAGGGTTAGAGGATTAAAATGTGGTTTAGAATCAAATGTGGAGTATGGCAATTTCTCAAACATCACACCCAAGTCTCAAAAGGCAATTAACACCTACCATAGGGGTGAAACAATAGGGTCTCTCAGTTAGAGGATAGTGGAGTACTTAGTTTTGACAAAAGGTACATGAAAAGGGATAAAAGAGGCTAGAATGATGAATAAAGTTTATGAATACCTTAATTGTGAATAAGAGGAGATCCAAAATATTTATACATGATAAAAGAGCTTATAAGACCCTAAAAAGACTCTCACATAGTCCCCTGAAGGTAACTGGGGCATACAGTGGATTGAGGAGTGAGTTTGAGTGCTACCAATACACTAGTGTGATAAAAATAAGATACAAATGAGTTTTTATGATCATAAAATGATCTAGAGTGATAAAAAAAAAAATCCCAATCTCAACTCATGGAAAATACCTATAGTTATCTTCCTTAGAAATAGGACACAGTCATGAGGAATACTTTATTTTGAGACTTAAGGTGTGAATAGGGGTATAATGAAAGCTTAGAAAGATGGATGGATTTGAAACACATACATCATGCTTGGATAAGTGTTAAAAAATATATCATGTGAAAATAATTCATAAACGAGGGTCTCCAACTAAGGCATACAGTCCATATACCTTTTTTACACACAGTCTACCTATGAAAAGCTCAATCTTCAATTTTGAAGTAATTATGGGGTTAAATGGTCCAATTGAAGGATTAATTTTTGTGTAAAAGGTATCCATAAATTTTATAATACTCTAAAATGAATAAAACTATCTAAATAAATAGGGGAGTGACCTCTATTTTATCTTAGATAGAGGGCAGCTCCCCTCATGCTTAGTACTGGCAGTTTTAGGGGATGAGGATAAAAAAAGTGGAGAAGAAGAAAAGAAGCTATTAGGAAGGTGAGAAAAGTTTAAAAAAATTCTTATAAACATGGGAGATAAATTATATATGAAATGAACCAAACAAGATTCTTAAAAACCTCAAGGTTACAATCATGCATGATAGGCATCTTTAGGCCTAAAAGCCAATTAGAGGATAAATTTCATTTCTTGTTTGGAATGATCAATATAAATTATTGAAACATGTTTTAGGGATACTAATAGACATGTTTAAGCCCTTATTATTTAATTTAAATTATCAAATCTCATTTTAGGCTCTAAGTTGTAGGTAATCTTACTAGGCAAGGATAAAGCCTAATGCCCAAATGAGGAATAACCTCCAATTTCCACATGAAGTAAGCATAAAAATGGATTGGATCATGTCTACATGGTCACATCAGATGTTTTTGAGCTATTTTAAAGTAGATATATCATAAAAATACATTTTTGAACTCAAAAATCTCTCAGACATGTGGGAATAGAAGAAACAAGATCAAATAGGTCAAGTTCAAACACTCATCTTTCATGAGGCATTGCATGGGTGCCAAAGGAGTTATGGGAGGTTATTAGGGGTCTTGAAGGACATATTTTTTGAATTTTTTGGCAGGTTGGATGTCATATCTTTATGAATCAACCTTAAGAGTGGAAATAGGCTTAAAACCCTTTCAAACCCTCAGGCAGAACCAGTTTGAAGAAATGGAGTTGGATAGATGATCAAATGGAATTTTTATCTCATGAAACCTATTTTAACTTGTATAGGAATCCATAAATATACTCCACATTATTTTTGGATGTACAAAAATATATGGACATGGAAAAAACAAGATATTGTTTTAGCAGTATTTTTATTGTGCAGGCTACAAGAGGAGTTTGAACATGAATTTTTTTTGGGGGGAAATATATAGACTCAAAATAACTCCATATTTTAATTTATTTCTTTATAAAAAATCCTAAGGGTTTGAACAATAGAACTCCTTTAAGCTACTGAAAACTAGCCTATTGGATAAGCTAGTTAGAAGGGTGGAAAACTTCAAGTGAGCTCATTTTAAGGTGTCCTTGATAATTATAGATAAATTTAGGGTCTTTAAAATTGTCATCTACTCCATCCCATGGATTTTTATTATAAATTGATGCTAATTTTGAGGCCAAGTGTGCAAGGTACATGAAAGAGCAGTTTTTTAGACAACAAATGATGATTGTTCCTTTTTAGTTGATTCTAGAGGACCAGCATTGAAAATAATGCATGGGGAGGCATGTATTATGTCCTTTAACTTCATTAAAATCATTATAATTTCTTATAATTAGTTATAAGGTTTTCAAATTAGGCTAATCATGCATGTAGTTTTTTGAGCCAGAATGGGGAGTTTCTTGACACTTTTTATAAGGTTTATGACTTGGATTGACACTTTTAGATCTTGAATTTGCATTGTTCATTGCATACCCTCTCCAAATTCACAAGTAAATACTTGTATTAGATTTACAAGTGTCCTTGTGACCCTTGGACTTCTCTCTTCTTGTATCTCTCACAAGTTCTATAAGAACAAGCCATTTTGGCATTATATTAGATGCTCCACCTGAGTATAGTGAAGCCATGATTAAATGTATACCTTTTGATAAATAGGATTACTATGTTTTACCTCTTCCATTATTATTCATAAGTGTGTTCTACTTAGATGATGAATATTATTTAGTGAAGACTATGGATTCCTAACATATGGTCTCATTTTTTCACATTATTTGCAGTTGGAAAGCCTCTCTTGTGGGGAATGTGAAGTGTTCCAAGAGATATTAATGGTTTAAGTGAGTTATTTTATTCATTAGTGGCCTCATAGGCCTCTTTCCTAGTACTCTTAGCTTTGCACATTCATCCATAACCTCACAATATAACATTGATGTGAGAAGATGAAGATTGGAGAAGTGTATGTTTAGTTTGTCCTTTGATTTCAAGTGTAATATGCATATGGTTGGATTTCATTAGTTAGTTCGGTGTATCAAATCCCTTATATTAGTTTAATTTTAGTTATCCTTCTTCCTTTTCACTCCCCAAGTTTGGTAGTAGTTTCAATCCAAACTGGTACATGAAGGGAGTTAGCCCTCTCTAGAGATTCACCTCATTCCCTAGGCTACCCACAAGAATAGAGGTGATTCCATTGTGCCACTTGGATGAGGAGATATTTTCAACTCCTCAAAGGGTGAAAATCCACGTGAAAATAGTTCTTGAGGATATCCATATTATAAGTGAAGATTTCAGGCCTAAACGGCTTGAAAAAGGTATGAATCCATCTCTAGGCAAGTTGTGCATGAGTAAAAACCCAAAAATGGTGTTTAAGGGATTCTAGGTGGTGATAGGTGGGGAAGGTTGGATTTGAGACCCATATGTGCTTGAACTTAAATCACCCATAGGCATACCTTGGTAAATAATACACCAAAAGAAAAGGGTTTTTTTAGGTTCAATGAAATCCACCTAGATATTCTCAAATTTTCTATCCCAAACATGATGAAGGGATCTAAGATTCCATCGATGATTGAGGGTTTCAATGTCAATATACTGATAAGACAAAAACTTATACCCAATTTAAGGGTAATAGCAATAAAATGATGTACATTTAGGCCACGATGGCCATTCTTTCTACCATGGAATAAGATAGGTAACACCATTTTTTTTGTAAATATTCTTCAAATATAGAACTTTACAACTCAGAAATGTACTCTACATATTCATTACTAAGATTTAACTTATAATTCAAAAGATTCCATGAAATCCAATCCCAAATGGTCTTGAAAAATAGATCTCCAATCATGTGGATACCTATTTTAAACAACCTCAAAATTTTGATGTCAAGGACAGTGAAAATGAACATTATAGAAATTCAATGTGGGAGACCAATAAAGAGAGTGAGTATTTAGGTAGAGACCACTTCTAAACCCTTCCCCCACCAAAATGAGGTGAGGTTTGAACTTTTACCAAGCGTTTTAGATGCTTTGAGCAACAAAAGTTCCCCTTGTCATAATAGGAATAGGGGTGATGAGAATGTTATAAAATTTAATCCCTTGCTAGGATTTTCTACCAAGAAGATAAACGTGAAAGATGTAATGGCACAATAATATATTATAGGATTCATTCACTTCCATTATTCTGATAATATATTTAACAATAAATGGCCTAAGAGTCCTTGTGAAAACCATGATGACCCTCAGAATTAGCCCATAGAAATTCTTTTAGGAGTTTATCAAGATTTTCATAAGATGCATTGGAAGGGGACCAATAAGATTAGTATTAAACATGAGTGGTAGTGATCACCTTAGAATAAATCTAAAACTTCTCATCTAGGGTCAAGGGTTTGGTGATCCAGAAGGATATTTTTTCTCAACCATTTAAACTACAAAAGAACAAAATTCAATGGGTGAATCTCTAAAAACAAAGGGAATGCCTAAGAACTTAAACTGCACTCTAGTGAGAAAGTATTTCCATTGGTATCCCTCTAACCAAGGAGGTTTGTGAGATAGGGACCAATGATAACATTGAATCTTATGCCATTGGATGAAAGATCTAGAATCGAGGTATAAAGTGTCCAAGAAATCCATAACATGCTTGATAGATCCCTCTTCTTCTTGAAGAGTGAGAAATGAGTCATTGCCAAAGTGACCATTAATTAGATGATGGTCTAAATTAGGGAGATATACCCTTCACCAAACCCTTGGAATCATAATTATCTAATAGATAAATTAAGCCCTCAATAGCTAGAACATAAAGAGTGGATAGAGGTCACCCTTGTTTGATATATCCTTGAATATAAAAGTATTGATATTGATAACCATTGATAGTAATGCAAGTACCATCATCTTCAGAAAACATATTAATAGTTTGCATAAACCTAGAGCCAAAACCAAGAGCCTAAAGCATAGCTATAATGAAAGGTCAGCCAATTCGATCATAAGATTTTTAAAAATCAATAATGATGAATAATTCCTTCTATTTGGACTTCTTGGCCCATTCCATACCTTCCTAGATAGAAATGACATTGTCCAAAATGTATCTGTGTTGAATAAACCCAATTTTCTCACTTATCACAGTTAAGGGGAGGAGGTGTTTTATTCTGAGAGTTCTAAATTTAGCTATAATTTTTTAAGATACATTAAGAATATTGATGGGCCTCCAATTGGTAATAACTTTAGGGTCTCAATATTTAAGAATGAATTCAATGTTACCTTGATTAATGAGAGCCCAAGAGTTGGAAAAAATAACTTTAGAATTGAATTTATGAAGATTAGGTCCAACATTATCCTAGAGGGTTTGATAGAACTCAAAATGAAACCCATAAATTCATGGGTATTTTTTTAGGTGTGAAGTTACTATTCATATAATCACTATTCATATAGCACTATTCAGTTTTACTATTCATTGGTGACATGGCAATGGAGCCCACAGTGGGGCCTAGGTGGTGGGCCCATGGTGGGACCCATGTGATTGGGTAGTGAGGTGGATTTATTATGATATGGCATGACCCACACAAAGCATATTTCATGGTGGAAAGTTGGAGAGAGGAAATGGGATGTATTTTTCCTCAAGCACATGGTTTACTTTTGGAAAAGTAAATGTGGGACATGGATTTTGACCCTTGGCACATGTGGGAACAAGTGGAGATAAGTGGGTGAGAATAATATCTTACTTTTTATTTTATCTTTTACATATGGGTCAAAAATTTTAGTGGAGTCATGGTATTATGCCAAGGGAAACATTTAAATGTGATTTGGAATCTTTGAAAATGTTGCAAAAAGACATGACAATTGCAATGCTTTATTAGGCATGTTTTGACCTAAGGTGAAATCATGTTTAGAAGTGGGGTGCACCACTTGGTTTCTTTTATCAAAGATGATTGTCATGATATCTCCCCAAATCACTATTTATAGAATAGTAGGAATGGGTCAAAATTATTCACTATTCATGTTTTTTTCCCCTTTGATTTGTTTCTTCTTCATTTTAATTTGGCTTTAAGTAGGGGTGTTTACTTAGCTAAAAGTATGCTTCATTTTATGAGATTTTTAAGGCTTTGAAGGCTTAGTTTTTAGTCTTGGTTTTATGCATGGGATTACATTTTTGTAAAATATTTAAGCATTGAAGAAGGAGGTTATGAGAGTGTGAGGATAGTGTGTAACAGATGTTTTTACAGGTTGTATTCTCCAAGTGTTGTTGGTTTAATATAGAGATGCAAACTTCTCCATATATGTAGCTCAATTTGGGTGAACCACATAACCTCATTATCTACATTCTTCTTGTGTGGTTTTCATTTGCATTTCTAATTCTATCTTTAAGTTTTGATTTATAAGTATTTTTGTTTTTTGTTTCATAGAGATCCACAATTTTAGTGCAACTCAAAGGAGGATTAATATTTTGAATTTGCATTATAATCCTAATGAGTGGTATTAGAGTAAGGTTTTGCTTTTAATTTTATAATATGTAGGGAGCTAAAATGTGTTTTAGTTTGAGAGGGAGTTATAATAGAAGATGGCACGTCAAAGGTGGAGAAGTTTAATGGATAGAACTTTGGGTTATGGAAGATTCTAATGGAAGATTATCTTTATGAAAAAGACCTCTACTTACCATTGGGTGGAAGAGAAATAAAACCATCAATAATGTCAGATGAGGATTGCAAGTTGACAGATAGAAAAGCACTTGAAACCATCCAACTATGTCTTGCTTCAATAGTGGCCTTTAACATTTCCCAAAAAAAGACTACTGAGAGTCTTATGATAGCCTTGGGAAAGTTATAAAAAAAACCCTCTACCTCCAATAAAATATTTCTCATGAAAAAATGGTTTAATATGAGAATGGAAGAAAATGGTTTAGTAGATAACCATCTAAATGATTTTAATATTGTGACTAGTCAACTAGATTCGGTTAACATTGATTTTGATGATGAAGTCAGGGCTCTCCTCATTTTATGTTCCTTACCTAAAAGATGGAATAGTTTGGTCATGATGGTGAACAACTCTATCTCAAATAATGCAAAGCTGAAATTTGAGGATGTTGTAGGTGTGATCCTTAGCAAGGAAATACAAAGGAGAATCACGGGTGAGACATCCACATCTAGAAATGCTTTATCCATGGAGACAAGAGGGAGATCAAAAACAAAAGGAAGAGTAAACCATAGAAATTTAGAAAAGGTTCAAGGTCAAAATCCACCAGGAGGATGGAGTGCTGGCATTGTGAGAAGCTAGGTCATACAAAGAAATAATGTTAGGATCTTTGTGGAAAATCTAGAAAATAGCAAAAACAAGGTAACAGTGAAGATAATGTAGTAGGTGAGACACTACAAGATGCTTTGATTCTTTCTTTAGACAATATTCATGAATCTTGGGTTTTATATTCTGGAGCTTCCTTTCATGCAACTCCTAAAAAAAACTATTTTAGAGATTATGTTCAAGGTGATTTTGGACATGTATATCTTGGTGATGATGAACCCTTTGGCATTGTTGAAAAGGGTAGCATAGGTGTGAAACTATAAAATGGGAATACTTGGGTGCTCAAAGATGTGAGGCACATTCCTAGTTTGAAGAGGAACCTATTTTTTATAGGATAGTTGGGAAGTGATGGGTGCATAGTCACTTTTACTAGTGACTCATGGAAAGTCATGAAGGGTGCTCTAGTGGTGGCCAAAGGTGAGAAGGTGAGTACTTTATATTTATCCATAGTTAGTTCTAACTCATCTTGTGATCTAGCTACTTCAGATGTAGATGTAGCTTTATGAAATTATAGATTAGGCCACATGAGTGAGAAAGGAATGAAAATCCTTCACTCAAGATTACCAGGTCTCAAAGAGATAGAATTAGAACTATGTGAGCACTATATTTATGGAAAATAGAAATGAGTATAGTTTCTGAAGGTTAGACTAGCCAAGAAGATAAGAAAGTTAGAGATTATGCATACGAATATATGGGGACCCACTCAGGTATTGTCTATTGCGGGTTCTTTATATTATGTCACATTCATAGATGATGTAACTAGGAAAGTTTGGGTTTATTGCATCAAAATAAAATATGATGTATTTGAAACTTTTAAGAGATGGAAAGATTTGGTAGAGAATAAAATAGGTTTAAAGCTCAAGTGCCTTAGGTCAGACAATGGTGGGGAGTATTGTAGCAAGTTGTTTAATGATTACTATTCACAAAATGGAATATGAAGGTAGAGAATAGTTTTGAGAACACAACAGTAGAATGGTGTGTTAGAGAGAATGCATAGAATAATCATGGAATGTGCTAGGAGCATGAGGTTGCATAAGGGCTACCATTATAGTTTTGGGTAGATGTGGTTGATACATCCATGTACCTGATTAACAGAGGACTTTATACAATTTTAGATGGTGAGATACCAAAGGAGACATGGAGTGGTAAGAAGGTTGACTATTATTTTTTGAATATTTTTGATTGTGAAGATTTTGCCTATATTGATAAAAAGAATAGCACCAAGTTAGAGGCAAAATCTCATAAATGCACCTTTATTGGCTATGGTATTGATGACTTTGGATTTCGGTTTTGAAATGAAGAAGATATGAAGATCATCTAGAGTATGGATGCGATCTTTAATGAAAAAGTCATGTACAAAGATCAGTTGTAGGATAAAAATCAAGAGGAATCCAAGAAAGAGTACACAATGTTGGAGGACATCACAAATGTAAATGTCCCAAAATCACTAGAATAGAATGTGAGACAACAACATAAACCCCAAACTCCTATTGTGAGAATATCTACAAGAGTAAGTAGACCCATTAAATGGTTTTCTCCTTCATTTAATTATTTATTACTTATTGATGGTGGTGAGCCATAAATATTTAAATAAGTAGTGCAGATTGATGCCAAAGAGAAGTGGGAGTAGGATATGGATGAGGGGTATGACTCTCTCATGGAAAAACAAACATGGGATTTGGTTGAGATTTCAAAGGGAAAGAGGGCATTGCAGAACAAGTGGGTTTACAAGCTAAAGGATGATATAGACAAGATGAAGTACAAGGCTAGATTAGTGGTAAAAGGATTTGCATAAAAGGAAGGTATTAATTTTAATTAAATATTTTCTCCTATGGTTAAAATGATTTCTATTAAAACTATTCTAAGTTTAGTTGCAACAAAATATTTACACCTAGAATAATTAGAAGTAAAGACTACATTCCTTCATGGGGATTTGGAGGAGGAGATATACATGAATCAACCATAAGGTTTTGAAGTCAAGGGTAAGGAGAAATTGGTGTGAAAATTGATGAAGAGCTTGTATGGCTTGAAATAAGATCCTAGACAATGATATCTTAAGTTTGAAAAATTCATGTTAGAACATGGTTATTATAGATGTCATTTTGACCATTGTGTGTACTTCAAACATTTTAATAATGGTAGCTTTATTATTCTACTATTGTATGTAGATGACATGTTAGTGGCAGGATCTAACATGTAGGACATTGATGCACTCAAGAGACAATTAAGTGACTTTTTCTCTATGAAGGATCTTGGTGTTGCTAAGAAGATCCATGGGATGAATATATCCAAAGATAAAAAGAATAAAACATTGACATTGTCTTATGAGGAGTAAATGAAGAAGATATTAGAGAGGTTTAGCATGCAAAATGCAAAACTTGTTAGGACTCCTTTAGCAGGCCATTTCAAGTTGAAAAAAGAGAAGAGTCCCAAGATAGAAGAAGAAAATAATCACATGAGAAAAATCCCCTAATCATTATTAGTGGGTCTAATGTATGTTATGGTGAGTATGAGGCCCAAAATTGTACATGTAATGGGAGTGGTGAGCAAATTCATGAGTGATCCAGGAAAGGAGCATTGGCAGGCAATTAAGTGGAATCTTTGGTATCTGAGAGGGACCACAGATTTAATGATATGCTATGATAGATCAGATACTATACTATATGGATATGTGGATTCAAACATGGTAGAGTATTTGGATGGTAGGAGGAGCACTACCAAGTATGTATTTACTATGGGTGGGATAGAGGTGAGTTGGATCTCACATTTATAGAAAGTTGTGGCACTTTCTACCATAGACATTGAGTATGTTACATTGATAGAGGCAAGCAAGGAGATGATATGGCTATAGAGACTGACGAAGGAGTTGGGACATAAAAAAGGAAAAGGATTAATTTTTAGTGATAGTCAAAGTGCCACACACCTAGCTAAGAACTTAGGATTTCACTCTAGGACAAAGCATATTTAGTTAAAATATCACTTCATAAAGTTCATGTTGGAGAAGCAACAACTAAAGTTGGAGAAAATACATACAGATGAGAACCCTCTAGATATGTTAACCAAGGTGGTCATGAGAGTGAAGTTGAAATTTCATTCAACTTCAATTGATCTTAAAGGATGAGGAAGGCTGTGATGAAAAGTTTGTGCAATAGGAGCAGCAGTGGTAGGAAGTTGTGGAATAACAACTTCAAGTGGGAGAATTTTTAGGTGTGAAGTTACTATTCACATAATCACTATTCATCTATCACTAATCACTTTTACTAGTCACTGGTGACATGGCAGTGGGACCTAGGTGGTGGGCCCATGGCGGGACCCATATGACTGGGTAGTGAGGTGGATTTATTAAGACATGGAATTACCCACACAAAGAATATTTCATGGTGGAAAGGTGGAGAGAGGCAATGGGACTAATTTTTCCTCAAGCACATGGTTTACTTTTGGAAAAGTAAATGTGGGGCATGGATTTTGACCCTTGGCACATGTGGGAGCAAGTGGAGATAAGTGGGTGAGAATCATATCCTTTTATTTTGTCTTTTACATATGGGTCAAAATTTTAGTGTAGTCATGATATTATGCCATGGGAAAGATTTAAAGGTGATTTGGAATCTTTGAAAATGTTGAAAAAATACATGACAATTACTATGCTTGATTGGGCATCTTTTGACCCAAGGTGAAAGCATGACATCATGAAAAAATTATTCGCTATTCATGCCTTTTTCCCTTTTGCTTTATTTCTTATTCATTTTAATTTGGATTTAAGTAAGGGTGTTTTCTTAGCCAAAAGTATGCTTCATTTTGTGAGTTGTTGAAGGCTTTGAAGACTTAGTTTTTAGTGTTGGTTTTATGCATGGGATTGTACTTTTGTAAAATATTGAAGCATTGAAGAAGAAGGAGGTTGGGAGAGTGTGAGGATAGTGTGTAACATGTGCTTTTACATGTTGTATTCTCTAAGTGTTGCTGGTTTAATATAGAGCTGCAAACTTCTCCATGGATGTAGCCCAAGTTGGGTGAACCACATAACCTTAGTGTCTAAATTCTTATTGTGTGGTTTGCATTTACATTTCCAATTCGATCTTTAAGTTTTTATTTTAAATTATTTTTGTTTTTTGTTTCATAGAGATCCATAATTTTAGTGCAACTCAAAGGAGGATTAATATTCCACATTTGCATTCTAATCCTAACAGCTTTTTCAATGGTCATCTACATAATAGATCCCTTAAGATCACTTAAGATAAGAGGTATATCACATGAAATTATTTACACTTTAGCGAGCTTATTTAGGACAACCCCAAGGCATTTATAGAGAGAAACTCCATGAGCAGGAGATGTGGGATAAACAATAAACACACCATGATAGTTATAGACAAAAAGTTTGCAAGATATCAGGTAATTGGTTAAATATTACTCAAGCACATCTAATGGATTTGATTTGATTTATATTTTATCTATATTAGAGGAGAGAAAATAATTCTTTGGTCACTTTGAATCCAACTTGAAACCAATGCATCTGCACTCTAATTTGAGCTCCTCTAGCATTGTAATCCCCGATTGATTAGAGTTTGTGTCTCCACATGGATGTTTGAGCCTGTAGATGAGGGATAAAAGGTGAGGATTCTATATATTGTGAAACCTTAATGTATTTATAGTTTATATCATGATGTATATGTTACCAAAATATTTTAGTTCACTTCACATATATTTGTAGAAGATTTGTGGTGTGAGCTATGGCATCAACCCACCAATCAATCCAACCAGTATCCCTAGTGGGTCTGGGAGGTAGGTTTCATATTCAAATGATATGCCAAATAGTCAACTCATGTTTGATATGGGTAATATTGAGGTAAAACTAAGAATTATGGGGTTAAACATGGGGGTAGTCATTTCAAAACAAAATCAAATAAGGTGATGATCAAACAAGAAAGTGTTTGGGATCATAGCTACAAGATGATCATACATAGGAGCAAAGAATAAAAGGTCTTATTTTGATATCAAAGCACAATCAAGATGATTAATGATTCTATCTTCTCTATGGTGAAAATTAGACCAAGTGAACCAAGGATAATTTGAATTGCTCCTCTACTAATGGTTGGGATCAAAAAACCCCAAGTTTGTTATGCATGTAAAACCAGGCTTTCTGCTCCCCTACACACCACGACATGGGGAATCATCCTTCTTTGTCTTCAATAGACTCAACCATGTTGAAATAAACAAAAGGGATCTAGTTGGTACTTGGAAGAGAATATACCAACCATATCTATATCAAGGTATGTTCCATAACATCATTAAATGCATATAGTTTGACAAGGCCAATGACATGACTATCAAAGTCAAAAAGATTCTAAACCACCCAATGTGTAGGGTTGAACCCCAAAAAAATTATAAATTAAGAAAGATCAGGTGTCAAAAGAGTGACAAAACCACCATGGCTAGTCTCATAATAGGTGGATTGACAAATGGCCCCAATCTAGATAGTGCAAGCAATAGACTAAAGGAGGAAGTCAGAAATTTTGACTTCTTACATGCAAAAAAATTTCACTTTGGATAAATTTGACAATTGTTCCTAATCATATACTTATGAACTAGATCAGTGAGACCTCTAGCATTCCATGAATAAACTAACATTGAGAACTATCAAGATTCATATCATTTCCATCTATAAGGTCTGAGAGGGCTATAAATTAAATGAAAGCTAAACTAGGAAGGGAAAACTCTCCAAGGTTGAAAGGTTATCTTTTGTTCGACACATAGTCCTCATCTAAAGATGGTGAGGGGATAAAAGAGTACCAAAGAATATATTTGTGATTAAGAGTCATAATATTGAGCTTGGAGTAAAAAGAAATCACTCCTAAAGGGGGATGTGAAGATGGATCCATAGGAGCAAGAGATAGGGAGGAGACAAGATGGGTGACCACTTGAGGTAAGAAGGAGATAGGTGGTGGGGTTTTAATTTATGTAGGCATAGGTGACTTACCAATAGAGATTGATGAGATCAGACACCATGTGGGTTGGTAAATGATAGAATGTGGTTTGGCATTACCATTGACTAAATTATTTTTCCTATTAACAACTATCATCCACTTGTCATAATTCCCATTCTGGAGTTTTGAGTCAGACCCACATTTTTCATTAGGAATAAAAGAAGTGGGGACCATTAAATTGTTAGGTTGTGGAGTTAAAAGCTTAAACTGTTGTAGACATGGAGGAGGTTGTTGAGTTCCAGGGATACCGACATCGATAGTGGGACTGACATCGGTCATCTATAGTGCAGAAGGGCAACCGACATCGGCAGGAGTTGGCCGACGTCGGTCACCTCCAGGCAAACAGGGACCAACGTCGATCACTTGTGGCGGTTCCAAAACTATTCGTTGCACGGACAGTTAATTCATTGAACCGAGTGTTTGCATGTTAAGGGCTAATTGTAGTCTCGAGATGCATGTCTAATTATTGTAAATTAAGAGTCTAAGTTATTGTTTAAGTGTGGGATCTATTTATAGACCTATTGGCATGTATTGTAATTAGAGTGTAAATAGAGGAAGGCAAGGAAGATCCTTCCAAGTATAAGATCATTTGAGTTGCAGATTGTTGCAAGCTCATGGGAGAAGATCTACATGGTAAGTAAGATCACTTTGAGATCTACTTGAATAACTTTGAGTACTTGTGTACTAGCAGGGTTATTACTGACTGGTTGAAGAGGTGAACACCAATTCTGTGTGTGAGTTGTGTGTTGGGACCATTTTTGGTAGGAGAGTGAACTCTTGAAGAAAATTACTATGTACACTTGAGGTGTGGGAAGATTCTGAAAGGTGTGGAGAAGAGGTGGCATCTTCTTTATTGTATTTTCTTTCTAGATGAGTATTAATACAAGATTGTGTATTGTCTCTCATATTCTGTGCTATTTGTGAATTCTAGTTACTTGTTCATTCTGGTATAATTATGTGTTTATTTGCTAATACAAGGTAATCATATATACTCTTATTGGTGGAGTAGGATCCTAAAATTTGGTATCAAAGCTTTTGGTTAAGTTACTAATAGGTTGTATCAGATATGGTTGGTGTGTGTTGATTACAGGTTACTCACAGAGGTTTCTGTTTGAGTGGGAGTATAGCAATGGCAGAATAAAGTAAGCTACGAATGGAGAAGTTTAATAGAAAGAACTATCAATTATGGAGGATGAAAATTGAAGATTATATGTATCAAAAAGATTTGTACTTATCGTTGGGTGGGGTTGATTGCAAGCCCTGGGATATAAAGGATGAAGAATGGGAGGTTCTTGATCGAAAGGCTCTGGGATCTATAAGGTTGAGTCTTGCATCGTCTATGATTTCCAACTTATCACAGGTTAAGACAACGGTAGAGTTGATGGAATCTTTGGCAAATTTATATGAAAAACCCACAGCTTAGAATAACGTATTTCTTATGAAGCAATTATTTAATTTGCAAATGTTGGAAGGTGGATCTATACATAGTCATCTTAGTGATTTCCATGGTTTGGTAAACCAGTTAAATTCAGTCAATATTATTTTTGATGATGAAATTAAGGCTCTCTTAATCTTATGCTCATTACCTAAAAGTTGGGAGAATTTGGTAATGGCAGTTAGCAATACTGTGTCTGCTTCAAAAATCTTTAAAGTGGATGATGTTGTGAGTGTAATCTTGAATGAAGAGATTCATAGGAAAAGCATAGGTGAATCATCAGGGAATGCTTTGAGTGTTGAAGGTAGGGGAAGGCAAAGAGAGAAGATAGAGCATGGGAGATCAAGGTCCAAGATAGGCAGGAGATCCAAGTCCAGGTATGGTAGAATAACCTGCTGGAAATGTGGAAAGCAAGGGCACTTAAAAAGAGATTGTTGGTTGGGTGAAGATCAGCATGAAGGACATGAAAAAGAAGCAGATGTTGTGGATTACGTTGCACATGATGCTCTGGTATGTTCCTTAGATAAAGTAGAATCTTGGGTTTTAGATTCTGGTGCCTCTTTTCATGCATCCCCAAATAGGGAATTTTTTCATGAGTATGTCCAGGGAGACTTTGGAGAAATTTATTTAGGGGATGGTAAGCCTTGTTAGATGGTTGGCAAAGGAAAAGTGAAGCTAAAATTGCAGACAGGTAACACATGGGTGTTGAAGGAGGTCATGCATGTCCCAGTTCTGGAGCAGAATTTGATTTCTGTAAGAAGTTTGGGTGATGAGGGTTGCACAGTAACTCTCACAGCGAACTCTTGGAAGGTTACCAAGGGTGCACTTGTTGTAGCAAGAGGTAAGAAAGTAGGTACGCTTTATCTATCTACTTGTATTACTGATTCTCTTTATGGGTTATCTACTTCAGCTGTAGATTCGAAGATGTGGCTTAATAGGCTTGGTCACATGAATAAGAAGGAGATGCATGTTCTTGAGTCAAAGGGTATGCTTTTGGATTTGAAAAGCATGAATCAAGATTTTTGTATGCAGAAGAAGAAGGTAATGTTTCTTGAGAAATCTGATGTTCGTGATAAGAGCAAGAAAGCCTTAGTTTTTAAGGAGAAGATGATGGATAGAGATTAGTCAAAGGGGCTGAAGAACTCTGAGTAGAGCAAGGGTGATTTAGACAAGGGTTTGATCCAAAAGGAGCTCGTAGGTAGAAGTCATCGCTCACAAGTAAAACACAGAGACCGACGTCAGTTAGAAAATTGACATCAACATCTAGACAGGGACCGATGTCGGCTATGTGTAGACCTACATCGGTGACTCAGGGACAGATAAACACCGGCATCGGTTAGAAGGAACTGACATCGGCGATTAGGCAGTCACATGGAACTGACATCGGTCAGGTGCAGACTGAGATGTGACTGGCATCGGTCACTGAGACAAATTTTGGGTGGACAACAAGCTGTCAAGGAGTCTCAAAGTGCCCATATGGAGGACTTAAAGTGTAAGTAAGCCTCAAATTCATCATTTTCCTTCTTTACACTACTTGTTACTCACTAATGGTAAAGAACCAGGAAGTTATTAAAGAAGCAGAGCAGGTAGATCCAGAAAATAGTGGGAGCTTGGCATGGATGAAGGATGTGATTCCTTGGAGAAGAACCAAATGAGAGTTTTTGGTGGAGTTGCTAGTTGGAAGGAAGCACTGAGAGATGAATGGATGTTCAGAATAAATAAGAGCGAAAATGGACATGTGAGATGGAAGGCCAAGGTATATGGTCTTGAATAAGCTACAAGACAATGGAGGTTTGACTATTGTGTATCTCTTTACCAGGTTGGATAATATTAGCTATATTATCCTATTACTGTATTGTGTGCTTGTTGCAGGGTTACACTTACAGGGAGTTACTAAACTAAAGGTAAAGCTAGTTCAGAAGTATGTCATGAGGAATTTGGGAGCAGCTAGATTCTTTGGCATGAGTGTGTTCTAGGGACATGAAAGGTCATAGGTTGACTTTGTTTTAGGATGATTGTGTGAGACCGGTTGGCACGCTGATGGTTGGACAGTTCTATGAACAGTGTCTTGATTCACATAATGAGGTTGAGTACATGTGTACTAAACCTGAGTTTTCCCAAGTAGTGGGAGATGTTAGAAAGTTTGGAGCCAATCTAAGAAAGAAGCACTGGAGGGCAGTTCAATTGAGTCTCAGGTATTTGAGAGGGACCAGTAGTAGGTTGACATGCTATGCAGGGTTAAGTTCTTTTTTACATGGTTTGTAGATGCAGATGTGGTAGGTGATTTGGATGACAAGTGGTGCACCATAGGATTTGTGGTGGTTGGTCTTCAAGAGTGATCTTGAAGAGGGATACAAAGCCAAGGGAACAAACTAGATGATGTACAGGTATAGGTACAGTTGCAGCTATTTATCTCCAAGTGGGAGATTGTTAGGTTGTGGAGCTAAAAGCTTCAACTATTGTAGACATGGAGGAGGTTGCTGAGTTCTAGGGATACCAACATCGGTAGTGGGACTGATGTCGATCATATACAGTGCAGAAGGGCAATCGACATCAGTAGGAGTCGGCCGACGTCGATCACCTCTAGGTAGATAAGGACCGACATCGGTCACTTGTGGCGGTTCTAGAACTGTTCGTTGCATGGACAGTTAGTTTGTTGAACTGAGTGTTTGCATGTTAAGGGCTAATTATAATTTCTATATGCGTGTCTAATTATTGTAAATTAAGAGTCTAAGTTATTGTTTAAGTGTGGGATCTATTTATAGACCCATTGGCATGTATTATAATTAGAGTGCAAATAGAGGAAGGTAAGGAAGATCCTTCCAAGTGTAAGATCATTTGAGTTGTAGGTTGTTGCAAGCTCATGGGAGAAGATCTACATGGTAAGTAAGATCACTTTGAGATCTACTTGAAGTACTTTGAGTACTTGTGTACTGATAGGGTTATTACTGATTGGTTGAAGAGGTGAACACCAATTCTGTGTGTGAGTTATGTGTTGGAACCATTTTTGGTAGGAGAGTGAACTCTTGAAGAAAATTACTGTGTACACTTCAGGTGTGGGAAGCTTCTAAGAGGTGTGGAGAAGAGGTGGCATCTTCTTTATTGTATTTTATTTTTGGATGAGTATTAATACAAGATTGTGTATTGTCTCTCATATTTTGTGTTATTTGTGAATTCTAGTTACTTGTTCATTCTGGTATAATTCTGTGTTTAGTTGCTAATACAAGGTAATCATATATACTCTTATTAGTGGAGTAGGATCCTAACAGTTGGTATCAGAGCTTTTGGTTGGGTTACTAACAGGTTGTATCAGATCTAGTTAGTGTGTGTTGATTACAGGTTACTCACAGGGGTTCTGTTTGAATGGGAGTATAGCAATGGCAGAAGAAAGTAAGCTACGAATGGAGAAGTTTAATGGCAAGAACTATCAATTATGGAGGATGCAAATTGAAGATTATATGTATCAGAAAGATTTGTACTTACTATTGGGTGGGGTTAATTGCAAGCCCCGAGATATAAAGGATGAAGAATGGGAGGTTCTTGATCGGAAGGCTCTGGGATCTATAAGGTTGAGTCTTACATCATCTATGATTTCCAACTTATCACAGGTTAAGACAATGGTAGAGTTGATGGAATCTTTGGCAAATTTATATGAAAAACCCACAACTTCAAATAAGGTATTTCTTATGAAGCAATTATTTAATTTGCAAATGTTGGAAGGTGGATCTATACATAGTCATCTTAGTGATTTTCATGGTTTGGTAAACTAGTTAAATTCAGTTAATATTATTTTTGATGATGAAATTAAGGCTCTCTTAATCTTGTGCTCATTACCTGAAAGTTGGGAGAATTTGGTAATGGTAGTTACCAATACTGCGTCTGCTTCAAAAATCTTAAAAGTGGATGATGTTGTGAGTGTAATATTGAATGAAGAGATTTGCAGGAAAAGCATAGGTGAATCATCAGGGAATGCTTTGATTGTTGAAGGCAGGGGAAGGCAAAGAGAGAAGATAGAGCATGGGAGATCAAGGTCCAAGATAGGCAGGAGATCCAAGTCCAGGTATGGTAGAATAACCTGCTGGAAATGTGGAAAGCAAGGGCACTTAAAGAGAGATTGTTGGTTGGGTGAAGATCAGCATGAAGGACATGAAGAAGAAGCAGATGTTGCAGATTATGTTGCACAAGATGCTCTGGTATGTTCCTTAGATAAAGTAGAATCTTGGGTTTTAGATTTTGGTGCCTCTTTTCATGCATCCCCAAATAGGGAATTTTTTCATGAGTATGTCCAGGGAGACTTTGGAGAAATTTATTTAGGGGATGGTAAGCCTTGTCAGATGGTTGGCAAAGGGAAAGTGAAGCTGAAATTGCAGACAGGTAACACATGGGTGTTGAAGGAAGTCATGCATGTCCTAGTTTTGGAGCAGAATTTGATTTCTATAAGAAGTTTGGGTGATGAGGGTTGCACAATAACTCTCACAGCGGACTCTTGGAAGGTTACCAAGGGTGCACTTTTTGTAGCAAGAGGTAAGAAAGTAGGTACGCTTTATCTATCTACTTGTATTACTGATTCTCTTTCTGGGTTATCTACTTCAGCTGTAGATTCTAAGATGTGGCTTAATAGGCTTGGTCACATGAAAAGAAGGAGATGCATGTTCTTGAGTCAAAGGGTATGCTTTCAGATTTGAAAAGCATGAATCAAGTTTTTTGTATGCAGAAGAAGAAGGTAATGTTTCTTGAGAAATCTGATGTTCTTGACAAGAGCAGGAAAGCCTTGGTTTTCAAGGAAAAGATGATGGATAGAGATCAGTCAAAGGGGCTAAATAATTTTGAGCAGAGCAAGGGTGATTTGGACAAGGGTTTGATCCAAAAGGAGCTCGCAGGTAGAAGTCATCACTCACAAGTAAAACACAGAGACCGAAGTCGGTTAGAAAACTAACATCGGTGTCTAGACAGGGACCGATGTCAGCTATGTGCAGACTGACGTCAATGACTCAGGGATAGATAAACACCAGTGTCTGTCAGATGGAACTGACGTCGATGATTAGGCAGTTGCATAAAACCGACATCAGTCAGGTGCAGACTTAGATGTGACCGGCATCGGTCACTGAAATGAATTTTGGGCGGATAACAAGCTATTAAGGAGTCTCAAAGCACCCATATGGAGGACTTAAAGGGTAAGTAAGCCTCAAATTCATCATTTTCCTTCTTTACACTACTTGTTGCTCACTGATGGTAAAGAACTAGGAAGTTATTAAAGAAGCAGAGTAGGTAGATCCAAGAAACAGTGGGAGCTTGGCATGGATGAAGGATGTGATTCCTTGGAGAAGAACCAAACGGGAGTTTTTGGTGGGGTTGTTAGTTGGAAGGAAGCACTGAGAGATGAATTAATGTTTAGGATAAAGAAGAGTGAAAATGGACATGTGAGATGGAAGGCCAAGGTATATGGTCTTGAATAAGCTACAGGACAATGGAGGTTTGACCATTGTGTTTCTCTTTACCAGGTTGGATAATATTAGCTACATTATCCTATTACTGTATTATGTGCTTGTTGTAGGGTTACACTTACAGGGAGTTACTGAACTAAAGGTAAAGCTAGTTCAGAAGTATGTCATGAGGAATCTGGGAGCAGCTAGATTCTTTGGCATGAGTGTGTTCTAGGGACATGGAAGGTCACAAGTTGAATTTGTTTTAGGATGATTGTGTGAGATCAGTTAGCACGCCAATGGTTGGATAGTTCTATGAATAGTGTCTTGATTCACATAATGAGGTTGATTACATGTGTACTAAACCTGAGTTTTCCCAAGCAGTGGGAGCTGTCAGAAAGTTTGGAGCCAATCCAGGAAAGAAGCACTGGAGGGAAGTTTAGTGGAGTCTCAGGTATCTGAGAGGGACCAGCAGTAGGTCGACATGCTATGCAAGGCCAAGTTATTTTTTACATGGTTTGTAGATGCGGATGTGGCAGGTGATTTGGATGACAGGTGGTGCACCACAGGATTTTTGGTGGTTGGTCTTCAAGAGTGATCTTTAAGAGGGATACAAAGCCAAGGGAATAAACTAGATGATGTACAGGTACAGGTACAGTTGTAGCTATTTATCTCCAAGTGGGAGATTGTTAGGTTGTGGAGCTAAAAGATTTAACTATTGTAGACATGGAGGAGGTTGCTGAGTTCTAAGGATATCGACGTCGGCAGTGGGATCGAGGTCGGTCATCTACAGTGCAGAAGGGCAACTGACATCAGCAAGAGTCGGCCAACGTCGGTCACCTCTAGGCAAATAGGGACTGACGTCGATCACCTCTAGGTAGATAGGGACCAACGTCGATCACTTGTGGTAGTTTCAGAACTATTCGTTGCACAGATAGTTAGTTCGTTGAACCGAGTGTTTGCATGTTAAGGGCTAATTATAGTCTCGAGCTACGTGTCTAATTATTGTAAATTAAGAGTCTAAGTTATTGTTTAAGTGTGGGATCTATTTATAGACCCATTGGCATGTATTGTAGTTAGAGTGCAAATAGAGGAAGGCAAGGAAGATCCTTCCAAGTGTAAGATCATTTGAGTTGCAGGTTGTTGCAAGCTCATGGGAGAAGATCTACATGGTAAGTAAGATCACTTTGATATCTACTTGAAGTACTTTGAGTACTTGTGTACTGGCAGGGTTATTACTGACTGGTTGAAGAGGTGAACACCAATTTTGTGTGTGAGTTGTGTGTTGGGACCATTTTTGGTAAGAGAGTGAACTCTTGAAGAAAATTACTATGTACACTTGAGGTGTGGGAAGCTTCTGAGAGGTGTGGAGAAGAGGTGGCATCTTCTTTATTGTATTTTCTTTCTGGATGAGTATTAATACAAGATTGTGTATTGTCTCTCATATTCTGTGTTATTTGTGAATTCTAGTTACTTGTTCATTCTGGTATAATTTCGTGTTTAGTTGCTAATACAAGGTAATCATATATACTCTTATTGGTGGAGTAGGATCCTAATAGTTAAATGGCATTCTCTAATCATATGGTCCAATTCCTAACACTATAAACAAGTATTTGGGAGGTTAATATACAACACACACACTATGAGAAGTGATTATTACCCACTTGTATCTCAATGGGTTCCTTAAGATCTTTGGCTAGGTCTATTTCTATATAGACCCTTCTATGACAACATGTTACATATAATTTTGTTTGTTCATGGAAAATAAACCTCCCCAAAGGCTTAATAAGTTGGTCAAAAAAATTCCATAGAGGAAGAGATAAACCCATAAATTCTATCCAAACAAGGATTTTAAGTTTATCTTGTTCGAAGACCTGAAAGTCTTAGGTCCAATGTAAGAAAATAACTAGTGTGTTGCAGATAAACCAAGTACCATGGATAACAATAGTTTTTCATTATTTAGGGTTGGTGAAATAAAATAGAAAGAAACCTTTAGTAAATTTTTATACCCCTTATAGTTTCACACCATGGCCTTGCCAATGGTTATGAACCCACTACTTTAATAGGATCTCTAGAGGGACTCAACCCATAAAATAAGCAATAAGGATAATTTAAAAAAAATAATTATAGGATTTATCAAACTCTAATAAATCCAAAATAACATCAAGTAATGGGGTATTTGATTTAGAACCAATACCTCATGGTATACCTTCAAAACAAACTTCTAAGCTTGTTTCAATGCCATTGATTCTCAATCTCCCATTGGCTATTCCTACATCAAGTGATTTAGGAATGGTGGTGGTGGCCATTTAATAAAAGGACAGCAAAATCTACCAAAGAGTGGAATGACATATAAACTTAGCACAATAAATGTGCTATCAAAATAGAATTAATCCTACCTAGATCTATTATAGATCGGCGGTGTGATAGATGGGGAAGGAAACCCTTTTAATTGTTTAAAAATTTAATTTTAAAGAAAATGTTATCTTTGGGAGAGTGAATATATATATATATATATATATATATACTCTCCCAAAGATAACATTTTCTTTAAAATTATATTCTTTAAAAAATAAAAACTACACATACAAGGATTTTTTTAAATTCTGAGTACTATCAAAAAAATCAATACTCATTATGATTAATGGATATATTTAATGATATTAGGATACGATAAGAATTATTCCTATTTGTAACTATGTGAGAGCTTTTGAACTATAAGGATAGTTTTTATTGTAAATGAAAACACATGTACATAGAATTATTATTAATAATATTAATATATATACATATATATATATACATATATATATATATATATATACATACATACATACATATATATATATATACATACATACATATATATATATACATATATATATATATACATGTATATATATATACATACATATATGTGTGTGTGTGTGTGTGTGTGTGTGTGTGTGTGTGTGTGTACACACACACACACACACACATATAGTATTTTAAAAAATTAGTAAACAAAAATAAATATATAAAATGATATATGTTGGAAAAAATTAAGTTAGTTACGTCAAAGGTGTGTTACACTTAAGAACACACCTCAGTTTCATCTACAGATCTAAATATGCTTTCTTTGCCCCAAATCCATGATCATCACATGCACACCTACGTAGATAAGCCCTATTTTTTTAAAGTTATTTTTTTGTCATTTTCATTGTTGATGCATGTATAAGGGAAAAAAAACACCAAAAAAGGGTCATAGATTGTAATAATAGTTTAATGTCATACATTGTACAATGTAAAGGTCAAAATCGACCCTAGATTAGGGATTATAATCACATAAAATTGTAAATCACAGGTGTAAACTCTAAAAATGCATCCCTATAAGCTATTCCACTATACCCTATAATCATTTCATGAACCTAATAAGTATTACCCACTTTTAAAATTAGGATCCTTATTTGTGCACTAATATATTGAACCATGAGATTTTTAGACAATCATTTGGAATGCTTATACCTCATCAATTGAAGCAAGTAAGGATTATGTGAATGTTACATGGTAAGTTGGAATTTGAAGAAAAATATATAGAATAATACAAACCAAAATTAATTTGGTCACTATTCTTTTGATAAGCAATTAGCTTAGTTCATATTTTATGTAACTACAGGTATAATAAAAACTACATACTCAAATTAAATAACAAGACACAAATGGAAAAAATTTATGTGCCTAACTTGATTCATCTCAAAATACACTAAAGACATCCATAATTAATTCTAAACTATATAGTCAATCATAAAATCTTGTCTCTTAAAGTTTCCAAAACCCCCCTTACCTATGTTGTCTATTTTTCATTGTTTGAGATAAATGTGGTGGTCTATGAATATTATTGGAGATATTATTATGTTGAGAAAAAGGAACACTTGGGTTTTATTATGGCAAATGAGTTTGAAATTATTGACTTGGCCTCACCTGAAGAATATTTTGTTGTCCTCATGGCATGTCACATGTTATAACATTATTCCCAAGAAGTGAACCCATGTTGGTGTACTATCTCAGATGTTGTAACATGGGTATTACAACACACATTTGGATCTTATTAAAAATTTATGGGTTTCCAGCCCCTTGATTTGCATTTGATGGTGGTAACTAAGATTGAACACACATGTGTATTTGATTAAAATTTAGTGGTTTTTGATTGACTGACACCCACCAGCTATATAGTTAGGTTGTCTAACATTTCAAGCCATAAAAGCAATGATTTCTTCATTTCTATTTTTTTGTGTAGGTTATCCCAAGGAAAGTGGGATGTATGGGTATTTGAGGAAAACCCATATGATTGAAACTTATGCACTATTATTCTCTATTCTAGGTGAATTTACTAAAGATTATTCCTCCCCATTTTCACTTAACCTCATTATATCTCCTCTAAACATCCTAGGATGATCACTAAAATACATTTTCATAGAATCAGATCCTTGTCTCAAAGCACTAGCATTATCATCTCCATCATCCTCATATCTCTTAGGGCTTGTAGTAGATGGTTCCTAATCATCACTTAACTTCTCACCAATATCAATAGAGACCCTACACTTTCTTAATTCACTCACAGGATTGAGGTGGGCTAGGCATTCAGGGTTCTAGCCAAGCAGTTGAGTTGGACTTTGCCACAACATTGTTAAGGAGGATAGGTGGCCTCATAAGAATTATTGTATTTCACTGCTAAGTAAATAAAAAATAGATATATATTATTATAATATATATATATATATAATATTTACAGTTATAAATATATAATATAATTATATATATAATATATGATATATAATTATAATATATTATATTTATAATTAATATATATAAATATAGACTCTATAACTTTAATTTCCTTTTCAAATGTTGTCGACATTGCAATGATGATTCAAGACACACATCAGTTGTGGAGCCCTACTACAATAAAATTATTTATCTTGACATCTGCATCCATCGATGATAATAGAAAATGAATAGTCAAAGATGTTGCCACCTTAAAAATTGCAAATCCATTTACAATGGGTACAAGTCATGTCAATCCAATTATTACCTAAATGTGGGTCTAGTGTATAATATGGGGCCTCTAGGGTATAATATCACTTGAAATACCCTATCATTACCCATCACCATCATCACTTAACTCACCTAGATATATTTCACCACTTGCATGTTCTTTATGGCCTTACCCTTCCCCATTACTTTACCATTGCTCAAGCTCATCATGAAACAAAATGACTCCTCCCCATAACACATTCTCAATCACATGAAGAAACACAACTTCATTTTCCATTGTCATACCCACCATAAATATAAGCGTATTATTGTTTAACCCTTCATGTTAAAAAATTGAGACTAGGTCAACAATCGTGGGTTTTGAGTGAGATAAAACTCTTGATTTATGACTCATCAATTTACTAAAACAAAAAATTACATCAACATAACAATATTAACCTCTTCATTTTCTAAATACTAACATGAAATTTAATAGTTCATTTAGTGTGGTCTAATTATGAATTTCCCATTTGTTAAAGCTAATGTAATTATGTGGATCTCATGTTTAATTTTTTTAATCTCTTACAGAATTGGTCTATCTTAAAATCTAAAAGGAGATCAGACCTATTGCACTATACTATAATTCATACTTCTTTGAGAAACTGAGGATGACTATGGTATTGTTCTAGCGATTGTATGAATCAAAGGGAATAGATAAATTAAAGTCTATAAAAATGACATATAAATCCATTGACATGAAAACCATGTTACAGGGTAATTTATATTCATCAACCATAAAAGACATTTAACTCACATTTGAGTGAAGCCCCTATGCCATATCAATAAATTGTACCACACCTTACTGCTAAATGCACTAGCCAAGCATCATGGTGATTCAATCCAATGACTAGCTTCACATTTTCCACCATAAATTTTGAAATGCATAACTATAAAAAGGTTTTAGAATCCACCTGTAAATCAACTTCACAAAAATGTAAAATTATTGGTTAGTTGGGAAACAATAATGAATGGTGATAACACTTGGCTCCTTGGCTATAACATGATTATGCCAAATTTATCTCAATATAGAGATTACTATTAGATAATTTGAAGTTGGCTTCTCTTTTAATTTATCTAATATAATATTATATTGTTAATTATAATATTAAACTATATTTATATCATATAACACTTACTCTAATTATAAGTAATAATATTATGATATTCTTTTATTTAATGAAATTTTTCCTATAAAAACTTAAGTAGCGTGAATGTAATTAAAACATTTTCATTCAATTCCAAGTCAAGGGAAAATTCTTCTTTAATTCATATGATCCCATTTTATTCAAAGCCTCTTTATTTAAGTGACATATTATTGCATACAAATCAACGTGTACTCAATTTACTATTATTTATATCCATCTCATGAAATGTGAGGTGCCTACACAAAGAATGGGCTTGAATGAATATAGATAATGAATCAATAAGATATTTTAATGATGTCCACAAGACAAACCATGCATAAGAACCAATCGTCAAATTTTTAAGCTCATTATAATAAAATAATAATGGTTGGTTTAACTTGGGTTAGTTTAACATTCACCATAATAATAAGACTTAAAATATTACACAACATCTAGATATTCCCACCATTCTCATTCAAACACTTTGTAAATATGATGAGTGGTCTATATCTACATATTAAACAACAAAACATGAATGGATCATCTCTCTCTCTCTCTCTCTCTCTCTCTCTATATATATATATATATATATATATATATATATATATATATATATATATAGAGAGAGAGAGAGAGAGAGAGATGATCCATTCATGTTTTTATTGTTTAATATGTATATATAAACCACTCATCATATTTACAAAGTGTTTGAATGAGATTGGTGGGAATATCTAGATGTTGTGTAATATTTTAACTCTTAATATAATACTGAGGATGACCCTCACTGAGATGTCATCCATATAGCAACTTATTTATTAACACATACTTCACATTAAAAAAAACTACATCCCTTCTAGTGTATAATCATTTAATTTGTGTACTTCCATTGGATATTCCACACCTATATTCATCATATTTATTCCTTATATTGTTATTAAATTTTCTTCATTGTTAATGTGCCTTGTAACAAATTAAGACAAGAGGCTACATTGCATGAGAGTTTACTTCATGTACGATGAAATTTATTATAATTATTGGTGGTAGCTTGAGTCCTATATTATAAAGACAATCAAGAAAAGCTTAGTCAATTATGATTCCCTTATTTTTAAATTATGGGAATTTATTCTTCATTCAAATTCTCAAATCTAATATATTCATTCTTGAAAAATAAACTTCTTCTTATATGACCAAAATTTAATGATTCATCCATATATGCATCTGCATGGGTCGTAGAGTGTCTTCAAAACTTCCATATGTAATTGCTTATATGCCTCCACAATACTCATTTGTGCATAACATCCACCTATGGATATATATATATATATATATATATATATATATATATATATATATATATATATATATATATATATATATATATATATATGACAGGCATTTTTAAAAAAATAATTTAAGCCTTGTCTAAATAATATTTACTCTACAATCATGTCATTTCATGACAACACATTTATGATGAATATTATCAAAAATTCCTCCCAGCTTAATCATACTATTACTTTGGGATAGGCTTCAAGTATGTTGTCAAATGCTAACTGAGTGCATTCATTCAAAATTTGAAAATTAACTCTGTTGTTTGTCATGTGAACTTTTGATTATGGTTACCAATTCAACATTTCCCTTCATATGCTAGGTAGTATGATAACTACATACTACCATATAGAATTGCATGCAGTGGCCACAAATTTAACTTATAATATGAGGAATCCTATATTAATAATCAAAATAGAAATGCTAATGATTGCATCATATCATTCCACTTTCCCTATTAAAATTAATTACACATTTATTTAACTCTGAAATAAACATAACATTGGCTTTGGATCTTATTATAAACCCTGACATGATAGACACTTTGATCTTAAGAGGATTACTATGTTCACTATCAATTAATTGACCTTTTCATGAAAATCAAAGGTATTTTGTCTTTCAGATCACTATGGGAATATAATTATCATTATAAATGATTCTTCGACTGGTCTTAGGGTCAAATCTCTTTACACTGATTTACATTCATTCACATTACAAATAGGGACATGATTTGACCCCTGTCATGTTCTTAATAGATGGATTTAATTTTATTTGTTAGATTTTTATATATTTTTTAAATAAATTAATATCTAGAGCATTAAATCAAGGTTATCAACAAATATAAACACCAAAATTAGATCCCTAGAAGAAAGGGCAAGGCAATAAATAATGTGGAAGTGTTGAAATATTTCAATGTGCATTGGGCGGTGATATTCAGTAGCAATGAAAATTTAAGTTTTATTCTAAAATGTGAATGAAAACACCACCAAGTCATTATTGCATTAGTGACTTGGTTGATTTTTATGTGATATCTCTTGCAAAATTTATTTTTTAGAATAGTTATATTTAAAAATAATAAATACAATAATATTATAATATTATATTATAGTATTAATATAATATATAACATACAAGATGTAATTTTATGTTTTGGTAAAGCATGGTTTTGTAAAGTGTGAGAGTGTAAATCAGTAGTCATACCTCAATTGATACCCATGACTATTTCCCCCATCTCACCTTTTGTGCAGATAATGGTAAGTAATAACAATCATATATTTCTCATATAGTTGATAATACATAATGAGATTATGTGTCCCTTCATATGACATGGCAATGAGATTTGTGGGGGGGGGTGGGTTAGGAAATACAAAACATGCAAGTGGTGAAAAATTTCAAGGTGAGTTAGTTGGTGATGTTGAGGGGAAATGAGAGGTTATTTAATGTGATATTAGACACCATATAACCCATATCATACACCAAACCTGAATTTAGGCTAGCTATTAGATTTACATGACTTACACACATTGTAAAAGGGTATGTATCTTTCAAGGTGGAAACATATATGTTCAGCCATTTCCTATTATTAAGGGTGGATGAAGACATCATTATCACTAATTTGATTTTGATAGGGCTCTACGTCTAATGAGTGGCTTGAATATGCATAAAAATATTATTAATGTGTGGATAAGACATCGAGGTACAAAAGTATACCTTATATCTTGTGTTCATTCATGCTTCAAATATATTAACATGTGGAGCAATCAAATTAGGCTTAATAACATATAGAAACACCAAACTCAGGCCCCTAGAAGAAAGGACAAGGTGATAAAGAACATGCAAGTGGTGCAATATTTGAACGTGTATTGGGTAGTGATGGTGAGGGGCATTACCAAGGTATTTTAGTTGATGTCATACAATAAGGGTCCCATATAAAAATATAATATTATATATAATATAATAATGCAATATAATATTATCATCTATGACCATGTTATCATTTGGAAAACAAGAATCTTTCTCTATAGTGACATATGGATAACACTTATCCCATATAATTTACACTTACACATGTAACTACATTAAATTTGAAATCAAATCAATATGATGGCATCTTTGATTGGTTGTTTTCTATTATCAAGGGTGGGTGTGGACATGATGATAGTTGATTTGATTAAGGCAAGGTTCCACCTCTCATGTAAAACTAGAATGAATGATGTAATGTTATTGATGATGGGACAAGACATTGAGGACCTAGAGTCTATCTTATAACTTTCATTCATCCATGATGCGAGTATATTAACACCTAGATCAATACATATTGCTTAAGAATATATAGAAACACCATACTCAGATCCCTAACTCGATGAACCCTGGGAAGATACACATATAAATTTTAATAAAATGTCACATCTATCAATGCAATCTCAAATCATAACCTTGACTTTGATCAACCTCATGAGGTTGACCTCATCTATTTTATATATTATTTTCATCCTTGATGTGAAAATATTAGCACCTGGAGTAATTAAAATAGGCTTAAAAACATATATAAACACCAAACTAATACCCATAAAAGAAAGGGCAAGGCCATAAAGAACATGTAAGTGGTGAAATTTTTTAACATGTATTGGGTAATGGTGGTGAATGCAATGATAGGGTATTTTAGGTGATCCCATTTTCCAAGGGGCATATTATACACCAAACCTAGATTTAGGGTAGTGGTTGGATTTACATGTACTATATCATCCATTACAAAGGGGTCCATAGCTTATAGGATGGTGACATATTTGATTTGGAATTTTCTATTATTGAAGGTGGATGAGGATGTCGTGAGATCTAATTTGATTTAAATAGGACTCCATGTATGATGTATGGCTCGAATCAACTATGCATTGTCACTAATGTGGGGATAAAACACTAAGGTTATATAGTCTATCTTATTGCTTCCATTCATCCATGTTACCAATATATTGATACCTAAAAATAAAAAATACATCCCTTCTAGCATTCCTTTCACCATTAGGGAAACTGCTAGTATTTCTATTTTTGGTAAAGTTATATAGTCATAGATAATATTTTATATGATTGTAGGGAAGGGATGAAGAAAAAATATTTTATAGATTAAACTTGTCCCTAACCTACCAAACTGATATTATTATTTTTGACAAAGCTATGAGGGTTTAAGGATAAGCTTAACTGTAAATGTAATATATGGAATAAAAAACTCCTATATATTGTCCTTTTCACATAACATAAACATTAATGAATTTAAAATATGATTTTTTTGGAAGAAAAAAGAGAAATTAGCCCAAGTGCAAGTCATTGATAATATTGATGATCTATGTTTTGTAGTGTTGAGTATGAGTGATGGTGAAAATGGAATGAGGAAGAAGCTACCATAAAGGCCAACAACACTAAGAGGAAACCCATCATACAACTAGAAAAAAGTACCCACCCATCCCAATGCTCCCTATTCTTGGCTTACTCCACCTTATCACTCCTCTTTCACCCTCAATAATGATAACAATTAAATTATGTATTACCATATGGAATTATGTATGATGACAATTTTTATAATTATTAAGTGACAAACAAAAATTTAGAACAAAAATAAAGGTGTAAATAACTAAATATAAATAAGGTGAATATAATATCTGTAAATAAAATAATAAATAACTAGGTGAATAATTTATCAAACCATAGACAATAAATTTCCATAAATAACATAGCTTATTTGTCAACCATAAGGGAACCCATGATTAATATTGAAAAATAAATGGGATAGATCCTTGTTGTATTAAGCCATTTTATTTGTACCAGTGTTATTTATTGTTGAATTCTATATTACAACTAGAAAAAATAATATATATTTTTTGGTGCTATTGTAACAAGTTTAAAAAAACTCAATGATATTTAAAAAACAAACATTTGACTCTTCTGTTGAAGTGGATAAATACGAGGATATATTGAACCATACCACATTTAATAAGTGGAATGATAAGCCATAGATACACATGCACTCCAATACAATCCTAATTCAAATTTGAGAATTATATTGATAGACATGCACATTAGTGTATATAGAACAAAAGATATAAGTGAGAGTTAAAACTCTAAGTGAATTGAAAGTAAGAGTTTAGTATTTATTGAAAACACAAAAATTGAAGTGTTTAAGAGTATAATTGCTTCTTCATATTACAATGTGTCACTTATTCTTGCTAATGAAAATTCATATAGGGATTAAGGTTCGCATCCAAAAATTTCTTGTTGAATCTTATTGAGTGTAATTTTCTAATTTTTTTCTATAATATGAGCTTGATATTAATGGAAGGATAACATAGGCCCTTTAATTTTTCCTTTTTTTTGTAATGTTTTACAAGGTGTTGTGAGTTGATTAGGGATTTAATGAATGATAATAGTTTATTATAAATGAATACAACATTAAAAAAGTGAGAGATATTTTTGGAGCCTAGGAGCAGAGGAACAAAGTTAAAAAATCAAATTTATATAATTTATAGAAGTGTTTAGGAAAGTACATTTTTGTGAAAATTAAAAATTTCAAAATTCACCACAATCTTCTAGGTTTTGTCTACCTTGTTATCTTTACTTGTTTTCATCCTTCAATCATCTAAAAAATCTAGATAATTAAACATTCTTCTCAAAAACCTATCTTTGCCATTTCAATTATTATAAAATATTATTTATTGTAACTTGGTCTCATTTCTACTATTATACTAGGGTATATCTTGGTACAATTAAATTGCACATGTTTATGGGTAGATATATTACATGTTGATGTAAAATCCCTTTCCCATAAAACAAATACCTATGTGTTCTTTGATTATTAGTCTAGATTAGATGTTTTTGATAAGTTCAGTAGGAAAAAGGTTCTTAAACCCTATACAAAGTAGCCCCCAGGGTAAAAAGGTATCAAATAAGCCATAAACAATACATTACCAACACTTGAACAATAGACAAAAAATGAAAAACATTAAAGCAAGAAAGACAACAAGACCATCAAGGACTATCAACAGTCCTATAATTGGCCAAAAACTTGATCATATCCTTGTAATCATTGAGGCTTTCCACTCCCACATCCTTGACCTTGTCATCAAAGTCTTTGACAATAACAAACACTAAAGCTACATGGTGAAGAGCCTTTGCAGCAAATTCTGCCATCACCCACCATTTCTTTTGCATCTTATCCATTTTAGCTTTGAAATCCACAATTTCATTAGCAATCATAACACACAACGGGAATTTTCCCTTCTTCTTCTTTCCATGGCCTCCATCTCTTCTAAGCTATATTTGTTTAATTCAAAAAAATGGCTTGCTCCTTCCTCCTCATTAATAGATTTAGTAGGTGTTTCATCTTCTCCCTCCCTTATGGAATCCTCAAAAGACTCAGAGTCATCATAAATTTTGATTCCCTTGAGGTGAATGGATGGGATTCCAATAATATGGTTAGATATATGAACTCTTGTTCTACCAGGCTTCTCAACACCACCCCCATGATCACTCCCTTGATCACTCCCCTCCCATTTGGGACTAGGGTCCAAATCTTTGATTGGCTCCTCAACCCAGCTAGTGTCTTCCTTCTTGATTGGCTCATAGACACTTTACCCTCATCCTCCCCAACCTTTTATTCCCTTTTAGTGGGCACCACCATATCCACTTTAGTCTCCTAGATAGGGGTCACAAGTTTTCCACTAGCTTTCTTCAGAGATTTAAGTTTGGAATCAAAGGTTGGGGTCCCAATAAGAATATTACATTCCTCAATCTTGAGGCCCCCTTTAGGTTTTTAGAGGAAATTTTTAGAGTTCCAATGTATTTCCTATCTTTACCTTTGATAGCAGGAGATAGAGTCGATGGGTTATCCTCCAACAAATAAAATTTAATAGGTTTCAATGGGAATAAGGCCAAATGGAAGTAGTACAACCTCAAAATGAGGCCTTGGTAAATGGGAATGAGAGGGGAGCTTTTAGCATGGGATTCCTTGGCATGATTAATAGAGTTTTCTAGAGAGGATAACAGTAAGAAGGGAAAATTGATCTCCATTCTATTCCTAAAATGATTAAGGAAAAATGGTAATGATAAAATACCTTAAATCTATCCTTGAGCGTGAAGTATTTCATAATCATGAGACAAATTTGCCCCCACAGATCTAGTAGCTTCTCCATTTCAAACCCGTAATGAAGCTTCACATCAAATTATCCTTCTCTAAAGAAAATCACCATATTTTCTAGGTTTGACACCCTACTACATCTGAAATACTTTTTGCCTTTTATAGGGAGCCCTGTAGCTTGCCTAATAATTTCCTTTGAGACTTTGAAACCAATGCCCCCTTGATGGACCTTTCTAGAATATTCCTCTCAAGACTATGCAAAATGGTGAGATAGATTCTCATCATTTCAATTCATAACCTCAAGGAAAGAAGCCACATTTCCCTCTTATATAATGTGCCAGAGCATAGGATCCTAGTATAATTCCTTAGGGGAGGTCAACTCAATCTTAATAATGTCACCACCAACTTTCAAACCTTAAAAATCATGTAGCTAGAGAAAAAGATTAAAGGGAACGAAGGACCATTTAGAAATATACCTTATAGTATTAATAGGCTCCTCAAAATACTTTCATTGGCTCCCAAGCCATGAAAATATAGAAATGATATCGTAATAATTTTGGAGATTGGCATTACATTTATCACCCTAGTTATCATCCTCAGAGAAGATCCACACCACCAAAAATGATGATCACATGAGATGAGGATCAAGGGGAAATGATTATTATTATGCCATCCTATCCTTTGATCATCATGCCTAATAATCACATGCCATCTCATCCTCCTCTTTGGCCAACAGGTCCACTTATTAATGTGATTAGTAGTCTTTTACCTCCTCATCATTCTTTCAAGCCAGGTTGTCATCCGATCTATCCATTTACCAATGTCTTGTTTATTCATCTTTTTAATAATCCCTTCATTTATACGAGCCTTTCTCATGTCCCTCCCATACCCCATTGGCATCTTAATGAGTCTCCTAGTTAGCTCCCCTTTTTTCATATCCTTAGTCCTGCTCCAATGAAATTGGAAAATTAAAATCCTATTCCCACCATACTAAGTTTGAAATCCAAATATTCCAAACTCCTCAACAAACTTATTTCTTGGTCATAATAAATAGCCACCTCTACCAAAATAGAGAGTGCTAATGATAAGGAGCCCATAACAATGAATTTGTGCATGTGCTTCCATCCTTAATAATAAGATTTTGAATCTCAAGAGGAAACCTGGACACAAGCCTCCAACACCGCCAACACTACTTTTATTTCCCAAATTTGTCATAGCATCTGTGATAACATTACCTTCCCTATATATAGGAGACATCTTATAATCCTTCAAAGCATTGAGAAACAACTAGATATCACCAATAATATTTGTCAAAGTCTAATCTATACTCACGGATCTTGAAGCAACATTCATTATAAGTTGTGAATATCCTTCCACATGAAGATGTTGGATGTTCAAGGAGATAACAAGTTTAATACCCCAAAACATGGTTAAAGCTTCAACCTCATTAATTTTAATGCCAATTCCCCTAGTATAAGCAACCATAAACATTCTTGAATATGATCTAATTATGTCTCCTCCACTGGCCACCCCTGGATTCTCTTTTACTACCCCATCAAAGTTGAGCTTGAACTAATATTTTTGAGTCACGGTCCATTCAGTTCTAGTACTAGCTTTCTTTTTGGAATTATCAACTTGACAAATATTTGGATTAACAGTACATTTTTTCAATAGTCTCTGATCTTCTTCTCTAGGTGGGTTTTCAATGGCTTTAAATTTACAATAATTGATATTCTCTGTCAGCAATTTGGAGAAAGTCTTGAACACCTCCAAGGGGTTTTTATAATTTTCCCTAAATTTTTTGTTATTTTGTTATTTCCACAGATTCTAGGTTATGTGAGAGGGACTTTGTACCCACAGTTCTTTAATAATTAGAGACGTAGGTTAGAAAGGGGGTCTCCAATCTCTGACAGGGCCATTACCCTATCACTAAAAACCTAGCTCAAATTCAATTTATGCATAATAAGACTCCAAATCTCCCAAGTAAATTTACATTGTAGAATTAGGTGGATGATGGGTTTTTCATCTTCACCACATAGAATACACCTATTCAGAATTTGAAATCCTCTCTTCTTCAAGTTATTAAGAGCCAAGATTTTATTGTGAACTAGGGCCCACCAAAAGAAGCTGATTTTAGGTAAAAGTTTATTGGTGAATATTTGGTCTTTTATTCCTTTTCTTTCTTCTGTTCCTTCCCTCTCTTCCTCATGTTGTTTCTAGTGGCCCAAAAAATGTACAATATACATATTTGGAGGTGTGGGGTATTTTTACCCATTAGGATCCCTTAAGACTTAGTGGTCCCATCTTGTTCATTTCTTTAAAATTTGATGTCTATTTGTAAGCCAACAGGGTCCTAAATTTAATTATAAATGTATATAAATACAAAAGAACATTAGTGCATTTATATCATGTAGAGAAGGCACCCATGAATATAAAATAATTTTGAAAGAATAACTAACATTTATTTTTTCACTATTCTATTGAGCATTTACAAGTATTTATAAATAATTAATTGTAGCATTCAAGATCATAATAGAGACATATTGCATTACACTAGACTGTTTAGTTAAATCATTACTACATTTAATAGGAATGTTATCTTTAATTATTATATTCCATAGAGGGGATTGATAAGTAGTTAATTCTTAAAACCTTTTTACCCTAAACATAGGCCCCAAAATAAATTCCTTTCTTTATGTAGATACATAAATCTAGTCACATGTACTTTAATATGCTAATTATTGACACGTTCCAAACCACATGAATTTCACACATATAAATGACTCTCATTTGGCATTCCTTTAAACCACTCATCTATATGCAGTCTTAACCCTTTGATTTCCATTACTACTATACAAAAATTTTAATATCAAATTATCAAGCTATCTAAAATCACCTTCAAATTGTCCCCACTAGAGAACAATTACCTTTGATCTCTCCAAACAAATTTTCACTAAGTGGAAAAGGATGTAATGTGGCCCTGTCCACTTAAAACAATCATGTCCCATGCCAAATAACAACTAATTTCTAAAATTCAAAACATCTTTTTTGGCATTCTTGCATGTTTCACATGGTCGGCCAAAAGGAATTGTCAAAATGTTCACCTATAAATACATGCTAAGAATCATTCATTATCCCCACTTGATATTTACTTTGTTTAAAAATATACACTTATTCACATTGATAAAATCTTCCATATTCTCTCCAAATTTGAAATCACTCACAAGGATCAACCATAAGCCAAGTGAATATCCTTCTAAATAAAGTCAATATCTATCATTGTCAAGTATAAAATCCATTTTATAACTACATACACATAGTCACAAGGAGAAAAATTTCACAATCACTCTAGGTGATAACTATGTAGGTTTGATTTCCCTCCTTGGTATGTTGGATATGTAGGTAGTGGTCAATTATCAATGGGGTGATCGAGATCAATTCAACCTATTACATTTTCCTCTTTTCTTACAGATTTTCAAGCTATCAAAGTTCCCTAAGGGTTTCAAAAAAATATAAGACACACAAAAAATTTAAATGTGGTCAAACCCTAATTGTAATATATCATATTAATCAACATTTATAAGTGTAAAAGGCACATCAATAAGTGTTTATGCACAATCAACCAAGACAAGTCCACAGTCAATAGAATAAAATGAATGGTATCATTGTCCACCAAAAATGAACCTGTCAATATATATATTTTACTTTTGGCCCTTTTTGTCATTTCCATATTCTTTATTTTTCTTTATTTTTTTAGATACTTGTCACAATCAGTTGGGAGAAGTTTACATTCAATGATCTAGAACACAATGAGTCATCATCCACTTATAATGGACCTATATAGAATTTATTTTTGTTCTTGATTTTGATATTAAACCTACATAATCACCTGTGCTTCTAATTTTCACTTGTGTAAAATCATAATAGTCAATAGAGATCAGTGTGCAAGCTAGGTATATTTATTTTCAGTACTTGACCAAATACAAACTTTCCATATTTATCAGTTTGTAAAAGTTAGGACAGTTGAATATTTTGTATCTTTAACATTCTGATATTTATGATTTTACATCTATATAATTACATAAAAATTTAATTATTTTTTATAAAAAATAGGGTTAAACATATTTTTAAACCCAAACTATTATTTTTGAGCCTTTACATTTTTATTTCTTTGTTTAAATTTGACTTTATTTTCCTATAAAATGTGTTGTGATAGTTTTAAAACTCATAAGAGTTGTCATCCTAGGTAAAGCAATTATAAATTTTACCTAGACCATGGGGTGAGGGGTTTTTCCCTAAATCAAGCCATTAAACAACACTATTCATGGATTTTAGTTTATAAATACTTCATTGTATATCATAAACACCCAGAATTTTATTTTTCATCGACAAGAAGCCTTTAGCCATTTGTTCTTGTAGTGCACTAGTAAGCAGTTGTCCCCAAGAAGTTATTCTCAATGTACCCTAGAGACAAGATAGTGTGGTTATGGAAATGGTGAAATCCTTCAAAGTTAGTGCATTTACTATTGTATTCACTATTTATGACTAAGATCAATATATTTAAAAGCCTCAAAAATAAACACATGCTTAACTAGTTGCACCCAATTTTATTTTACAAATCTATGATTGCATTAGCATGATTGACTATTTACTAGCAGTAATTTGGGTGCTTGTTAAATTCACTATATATTGGTTTATCAAACATAAAATGATTATCAATATGAAACCCCTAATGATGTTCATTATTTTTATTTATTATGATATAACAATGATTTATTTTGGGATTATAAACTTAGAATACATGAGGCTAAAATGACTAATGTGAAATATCAAGCCCCTATAAACTCCACTTCGAATATACAAGCATTGTTAAGGAAAATATTTGTAAAATATACCATGACTTGGGTAAAAGAAAAACCATGCATTAAAAATTCTATAAAGCCTACTCCACATCCTATTGATGAACTTGTTATGGTTGTTGGGACTGATAATGTTAATATAGAAAAAAAGATGAATTTACTGACAAAGAATTCACTAATTATCTTAATGTGTATATACAAAAATATGATTTTATATGATAAAATAGTCTTATACAATTGAAAAATATCACTCATGACTCATCCCTTTAGTCTATTACCTTACCGATGCCAAAAGGATCACGTTCATGATCTCAATATACCTAAATGTTTATCCTATAGTTTGATCTTGATATTTTGATTACCTAGATCCCCTATCACCTATAGTCTACATAAAACCTGATATATATCCTACTCTAGAAGTTACATATATTTAATAATGATTCATTATGGTAGTGTCTAGAAGGATATATATATTTAACAACTATCTATCCTCTGAAACACTACCATATCCTACTCTGAAAGTTACCATAATGTTAATAACAAATATCATTTTAAAACTAAATATAATGAAGCATTAATTCATTGTCTAAATGCAAATCAAGAATTAATTGATACATTTTTGAATGTCACACAAGATGAAATCAATAAACATGCTAAGGATAATGCATCCACATCTAAAAATGAGGAACTTTAAATGGTATTACTACCAATTCACTTCCATTATCCCTTTACTTGAGCACACCATTGGTTCTTAAATTTGGTGGGAGTATGGGATATGACTTCAATCCATTGTTCCCCAAAGACCAAACAAATATTTTAATATCCTCCATGGAAAAAATCAATGTTTTAAGTCAATTACCAGTTGCAATGCCTATATCAACACAATCAGTGTTTGAATCTCCTTTAGTGACTTATTAAATAAAAATTTGTATCCCCAATGGATCTACTATGCAAACACTTCTCTGGGTTATTAAAACCTTAGAAGATAAGGTTACAAAAATTGAGAAAAATGTTATAAAATCAACTCATGCTATTGATTCACAAGATGTATTACATAATCCTCTTACACATAAGATATCTTTACACCTATTTCTAACCAGTTTTATAACACCCAAATTCACACTTTATGATGGAAAGGGTGCTCTTAAGTAGCAACTATGATATTTATATGCAACATTCCTTGATTATACTTCCAATGATAAAATTATTTCCAAGAAGCCTAAAGGATTATGCTTTAAGATGGTTTTATAATCTACCAATGCAATCAATGAAAGGATTTAAACCTCTAGTGGATTAGTTTTTGGCACATTTTTCAATCAACATTACTAAAAATATGTCATATGCATAAATTTTCAAGACAAAAAAGGGAACAAATAAGCCCATACATGAATATGTTTTGAGGTACAAGATAATGTTGGACAAATTGACAATTCAAATGATAGATATATAGCTTCAATATATCTTTAAGAAAAATTTTCTTGACCCACTACATGAGTTTATTGTCTTTAAAAAGTTTAAATTTTTTGATGACTTATGCCATATTATTTGAGATCGAGAGATGAAACTTATTGCATTGAACAAGATTAAGTATGTAGCAAACATGTACCAATTACATCTTCTACAAAGTTCCATATCAAAACAAGCTATAAGGTAAAACCTCTAGAGGCTAAGAATGAATCAACAATAATGGTGAATATAGTTTCATAAAAACCTAATTAACTCATCTTATTCAATGCACCTAAGAGATAGTTTACACGATTACCTAAGTTTGCATCTTCGCTCCTTAAGAAGCTATTGGAGTATCATTTCATATCTCTCCCTCCTCCCTTAGAGGTTGATATGAGTTGGCTTATACCAAAAGGATATGATGAAAATGTTTATTTTGATTATCACTATGTGTTGGGTATTCTAAAAATATATATTACAAGTTTAAGCATAAGATACAAAACCTCATTGATAGTGAAAATATCACATTTGATGATTTACCAAAGGATTTACGATCACAACATGATGACCATCAAAACCAAAATATATTCAATAATCCATTACAAGATAATTCTATGGAAGCACCGAAAGTGCAAATGGCATATAATGCAAATCCTTCTCCACCACATTATGGTGACCCATTAGATAGGATTATTGGCACACTCACACGATAGATACCTTCTATGGTTAAAATGCCTTCTATTACATTTAATGATAGTGAAATTATGGATGATGATTCAGATCTTCACTCATTATGTATTACATCACATATTGACCATTGGCCTATATGTAGTGTTATGGTTGATAATGGTTCTAGTGATAATGTATGTACCATGACATTAATTACATATTTAGGATATACACATGATGATTTATACTCTTCAACCAATATGGTCAAAGCATTTGATGGGAAAGCACAAGAGTTTTTTGGCGAGATTGATTTTCCTTTATAAGTTGGTATAACACATGTGACCATAACATTTTTAGTTATACCACATACGTGAGAATTTGATATGTTATTGGTATGAACTTATATTAATAAGCTCCATGTAGTACCTTCCATAGTGCATAAATGTATCAAGTATATTCATGCCAATAAGGTAATCAAAATTACAGGGGTTCAAGATGAACAACCACTACAACAAGTGAATTTTATTACAAAAAAAAACTAATTATACAACCTATTAAGATTAATCATGAGTGAAAGGGTAATAAAAAGACAATCCATTTCCTAGGTGATTGATATTAGAGAGGTTGTTACATAGTGGAATCCATAGACCCATCATTTACACCTATATGACTCAGCCAATTACTAAGAGTAGATCAATATGTTTCTAAGAGGGTACAAAGACCCATAATTACAATTACATTGAAGAAGTCACAAAGAACTAAGTAGTGGGTTCCATAAACCACTAACACTTCTACTATGGATTTACAACTACATAATAATATGAGGCATAGGTAGAGTATTATAAATTCTTTACTCCCAATTTGGCACATATACATGATCCTTGGTAGTATGACCATTTTTTGGTACCTCATTTTGAGCCGAGAGCACCCTATGGTCATCCATTAGATGGGATAATCAAATAAATTCCTCATTATTAAATACAAAAGAATAATATAAAATAAAAAACATTCAAATAAAATAAAAATACAAAAATACTTAACATTCACATATTTACTATCTTTTACATATGTTGTTTACTTTATTTTGGTGGATAACATATAATTATTCCTTTCTATACACACATGTTTCATGGGTACATGAGTGTGATACATGCATACACTATATCCATGATACATAAGCCTATAGATTTTGAACCTTTCTTCTACCATCTTGACACACTAGTTTGGGGTCATCTTCTTCTCTTGATCATGATTGATACAAGTGCCATTATTTTATGATCACTTTAAATTATCATGTTGAGATTATATAATAACACTTGTATATGTCTATACACATGCTTAAATCTTACACAATGTGATAGATATGATATATTATATGAAATTTTGCTAATACATGCATGCAGGGACTAGTATGATATGTTTATGTTAGATTCTTATATTTCATTTATTCATCTTATCATAAAACTTAATTTAGTGTACTTCTTATTTTCTACCTTGTCTCGATTGTGTAAAATTTGAACATGTACTCTTCCTTGAGTGTACAACATTTGAACATGCCCCTTATTTTTAGTTTCCTTAGAATCCTTTTGTGTGGCATTGTGTGCTCTTGTTTGTGTGTTTGATTTTTTTTTTGAGCTTTTGCTTGTTACTTATAGACATTTCCATTATCTATATCATTCATTCTAGGGATTATTATGTTTGGATACTAGGACCTTCATTGATACATCTACATAGACATGATACCACTATATGATTGTTTACTACATGATTGATACATATATAGCATGGTTTTCTTATCATTTTGAGATAAGGTGACTACAATGTTACATTCCCCTCACTTCAAAAGGGGGGAATATTAGTGGGGTCATGTCACAGAGAGATGGATTCACACACACAGTTGGTAGAATGGGTACAATTTGATACAATTGACATGATTCATATATGTACTTGGGTTGAAATATTATGCATTTTAAATTAGTTTTCACAAATATGAGATAAATTTTTTCATATTTGTGGCATATATTAGACACAGTTTATATAGAAAAGGTTACATTTTTAAAAATAATTCATATTGAGATAATTAAATGTGCATATACCATGAAAATGCACCAAATCACATGTACATATTCATATTATATAAAATTTATGCACTGACCTTACCAAGATGCACCAATTGATATTTTTTTATCTGTAGTAGTTTCCTTCATTTAGTAGTGTGATCAAAATTATATGCACTGAATGGAATTATCACTAATTTAATTTTATATGTTGATATGGTTATATAATTTGACCTGGGTAAGATATTAAAGATTATGTATACACTTGAGTTGTGCGATTGAGATTCAATGATCTTAATGGCTTTGGCACAACTCACCCTTGCACCAGATTGAGGGCATGATCACCCTCCAATTATCCTCTTCACATCTATAACATTTAGTTATAACCTCTCTCCCCATTGTTTCAACAAAGAAGTATCATTATTAAATCAAACTACCAAGGGATAACATGGTTACATCGACACATAGGTATACTCAATCCTTACTTTATTTTCTTTCCAGTGTTTAAATTATTCAAGTTTTAGATTATATTCACTAATTAAACTATAACATGAATTTTGTTGTAGGTAATACACAAAAACCAAATTCAAATAGGGCTTAATTCAAAATAAGGTGTGTCTTACATATCATGGTACATATTATTTTCCTTTAAACCTAGTAATTTCATCTTTATGCATTACTATATTAAAGGAGGGGTAAATGTAGATACTAAAATCTGATTTTATATGATAAAATAGTCTTTTAAAATTGACAAATATCACTCATGGATCATTCTTTTAGTTCAAGACCTTATCACTATCAAAATGCTTGCATTTGTCATCTCACTATGCCTAAATGCTTATCCTATAGTCGGACCCTAACATTATGATTACCCATATCACCTATAGCCCACAGTATGAATGAAACCTGATTAATATCAAACTTTGTTAATTACATATCTTTAACAACTTTTTATCCTCCTAGACACTACCATCCAAACTAGGAACTAACATTGATGCTAGTGTCCTAGGTCAGACATTAGAGTCTAAACCTTATAAATGGTAAAATTTGAAAATATTTTGAAATGTATGGGTTGAACTATTTGTCTTAATTAACCCTCCCATGAGATAATTTACAAAGGTGTGGTATAAATATAAGTGAAATACCAGTCATTATTATCAAGTACAAATTAAGCACCCATCTATCTTATACCAATCAAAAACACCTCTCAAGATCATGAAACTTCCCTATTTATAAATCAGTCATAGGAGCAATATTTTTATAGGTCTAAATCATCCAAATAGAATCCCATGAGAATTATTTTTCAAGTTAAAATCTATATCACTACGTGCACTCACATATAACATATTATATAATTATTCACACACAAGCCCTCATAAGGGGGAGAACTACATCTATCTAAGGCCCTCTTTAGAGTATTAGATATGTAGGCAATGATCACTAATAGAGGGGTCTTTGATATCAGCCTAATTTCACTTGAGCCAACTGACCCCTATTTTTCAAGGTGGCATACCCTAATTAGAGGACCTAGAGTTTTGAGCTACAAACTAATATCTAAAACCTGTGTGCATGATATGAAAAAATAATATGTAAGGAAATAGTGAAATATAATAGGTTTAGGTGGAATTTCATAAAAACGCATATAATTCATTATGGATATAAGCATAAATGTTAGTGTCCATATTCTAATGGTAGTATCCAGGAAGCTAGAGAGCTAATTTCATAGAATTTGATGAATCATAGTGATGATTTAGCCTATATTTTGTTCACACTTGTGTCAATCGAATCTATCTATGCATTAGTGAATAAGCTAATTATTATCTCTTCTTCATGTTTAAACATTCAATTTATTGTTTGGCATTGTACTTTTTATATTTATCATAGTTTCATAATTCAACACTGTATAAAAATATTTTGAATTCAAATTATTTAATTAGATTTCTTTTAGAATAAATTATTCTAAGTTGATTAGGCTATTCCCCCATAAATATTTCCAAAAAGGGTTAAACACAATGCAAAACCACATAAGATGTATGTATTCCTCTACATTGTAAAAGATGATCAAAATAAATTAGCTTCAACTTCCATTTCTACTTCAAATGCTCTAAGCATTGTTATTGTTACCATTCCTATATCAACCCCTATAGTTACATATGTGCCAACATCTTTGGGTATGATGGAATCACTTTGTTTAAAATAGATTAATCCACCTATTTATACAATGTCATCATAGACACCTCCCTTGATCACTATGCAAGTTCCATTTCCAAATTCACCTAATTTATCCTTTCTTGAGTAAATGATTCTAATTTTATATACTAAAATATTAAAATAAGAACAAGGTGTATCCAAAGTTAATCATTCAATGGGGTCTCATACTTTACTTCACAATAATTTGACACATCAAATAGCCTCTTAATCATTACCAATTGGATTTTTATCACCTAAGATACAACTTTATGAGGGTAAAGGTGATCATGAACAATATCTTCATTTATTCTATGAAACATTTTTGGACAATTCTTACAATGATAAATTACTCACAAAAATATTTCCAAGAAGTCTTAAAGATTATGTATTATGATAGTTCTATGACCTCCCTCTTCGATCTATTAGAGAATTCAACTCATTTGTAGATATATTCCTATCATATTTTTTTATCCTATGCATAAATTTATAAGCTCAAGCAAGGGTGAAATGAACTTATTAGTGATTATGCCATTTGGTACAAGACTATGCTTGAAAATATGACAAGCTCTGTGGTAGATGATGAATTGCAATATATCTTTACTCAAATATTTTTAGATCCACTCCATGAATCAATAATGTTTGAAAATTTTAAATATTTTGACAAGTTATGTCATACAATAAAAGAAAAAGAAGTCAAGATCATAGCCTTGAACAAACCAAAGTATGCACCAAGTTCTCCATCTATTTCCACTATAAAATTTTAAAGCAAACCAAATTACAAAGTCAAATATAATGAAATAAAAAAATCAAGCAAAGGTAACAGTTAATGAAATAGCATAACTAATAAATAAGATTCATTTGGAAACTCCACCTAGGAGGAAATTTAAAAGGTTACCACAACCACCTCACATCTTGTTACAAAATATTATTGATTGCAATCTCATATCTCTACCTCCTCCATTTGATCTTGATTAGACCAAGCCTCAGCCTAAGGGATTCGATAATAATGCATATTGTGATTACCATAGATGAATTGGACATTCCATAAATAAGTGTTATAACTTAAGGCATAAGATATAATATCTTATTAATGACATCACTACTGAGGTAATCACATAGAATAATAATGCAAATCTGAATATTTTCAGCAATCCTTTCCCAAGTCATGGCACAACCAAAAATACATACAATTCATAAGTACATGATGTGTACCATGCACATCCTCCTCCCAATACATATGGGCATCTAATAAGTGAAATCTTTGGTACATTTACAATCATATTAGCACAACATCTAGTAATCACATTTGATGATAGTGAAGTTAATGATAATGATTCAGATAGGAATGGTCTCTTTATTAGAGCATACATCAACAAATATCCTATACACAATGTCATAAATTTCAATGTATCAAGAAAAAATTCATGTAAAATGACACTAATTTATAGTCTATGATACATAGATCAAGATTTATAAGTTGAATCAAGGGTAGTAAAATCATTTGATGGGCATACACATGATACTTTGGGACATATAGTGTTACCTCTCCAAGTTGGTTTAATAACAATGGTTAATTCATTTCTAATATTACTAAGCACATGGGTCTTTAATATGTTATTAGGATGCCCCTATATATAGAATATTTGAGTATTACCATCTAAAATTCATAGATGCCTCAAGTACACACATTGTAATCAAGTGATCAAAGTTAATGGCATCACATATGAGTAACCTCTATATTCAATTGTAACTTCTCCTCCCCCCACTACAACCATAATTGGTTGTAGAATTTATTCAAGAGTACCACCCAAAGAGATTTATGGCACATACTATAATAATTATGGCATATACTCAAAATCATAGAGTAAAGATAACCAGTTCAACCATTCAAGAGCATAATGTAGATTCAATTTTGGCACCTATACAAAAACTTTATATACAATCAGATCAAAATAAAAAGGTATACCTTCCTAAGCAACAATATTCATATCAAAGAGTTACACAAGACTCAAACCAATCTAAATCTCTTCTAGTGCATCCTAATTAAACTCTTAATATAATTAAACATGTCCCACAATGAACAAAGGTAGCTATACAAAATGATTCACCATGTCATATACCTTCTCCAATTATGCATATGGCAATAGATTCTATAAATAATGGTCATGAAATTTATGATAGGACACTTAAGCCTTTTTAGATTTAGATATATCTATATGTAGCATTTCCTTATCCATGGAAATATAGGTTTTAACTCTTAGATCCAAACACACACTATAATCCTTCCATTAATGGGATAATAGGTTAGTTCTCCTCCCAAATTTCAAAAAAAAAATCAATTATTGTAAAAATACCTAAACATTTAAAATATTTTCAAAAAATAAAAAATAGGATGTAAGCATGACAACATATGCTAGTTTACTTCTTTACATATGTTATTTATATCATATGTGGTAGACAACATATTTATTTTTTAAATTCATGTGCATTTCATAAAGTATATGAGTTTGATGTGGGACATACTTTACATATGCATTCTTAGGTCTTGGAATCCTTTATAACCAATGGCCATGCCTATGTTGGTGGCATCTAATTCTACATGTTACATCATAACATGTTATATATTTCTATGAACTCAAATGCAATGCTAAGTTACATATATTACAAGTGTCTTCTAAATCACTCATATTTTACATTGTGCTACTCGATATTATATCTTGTTAAAAAAATGACATTGATACATGTGAATGGAATAAACTAGTTTTCACACACATTCTATATTCCTTCGATGTTGTTTACTTTCTTACATAATAGTATTAACATTTACCACTTATTGTATGTGACCCTTTGCCCTTGTGTGAAAATTATTTGATCATCTCTATGAGATCATTATTTGGTATGTGAAACATTTAAACATGTCCATTGTTTATGGCCCTTGGCTGTATACGTGCAATATTTTATTGTGAAACATTTCAGCATGTCCCTTGTATGCAACCCTTAGCCTTATTATATGACATTGTGTGATAATATTGTGTGTTGTGTTTGTGTGCTTACTTAGCTTGATTAGTGGTGCTATGATTTATATCATGCACTCTTAAGTCATAGTCCACTTCAAATATGCATACCTTCTTGTGTGCCTCAATTCTATATCTATCTATGCATGACACTTTTGTGCCTAAAATTAAATATGTTACATACATGATGTTACATACATGATTCAATGATAATTGCATTTCTAATGATAACATAATCTCCAACATGTTGACATAATTACTACATGATTATAATTTGTTTCACATGATACAATCAACACTTCTTTTAAGATAAGTAACTTGAAAGATACATTCATCATCTTCATATGGGGTCATCATATTGGCATTGTCTTACAGATACAAACCTATATGAAAAAAGTTGTTATAAAATAAAAGTTACAAAAACATATAGTATAATTTTTCAAAGATCAAAATTAATGAAAAAAATAGATCTAAAACAAAGTATAGGTTTTAAAAGATTCATAAGGTTTAAAAAATTAAATATATTATAGATACTAACCCATCAATATATATTATATGGGTATATGACATGCATATGCATTCATGTTTCAAAAACTCAAAGCATATAATCATACACACTTGAATGGATATACATGTGCATATGTAAAAACAATTATAATATCAAAGTTATAGGTTACAAATACATTACAGTTGAGTATATGGATGCATATAATTCTTTATCATTGACACATATTTATAAGGGACATGATACTCATTCATGCTCATGTTTATTCAAAAATGAAATAATACAAAGTTTTAAATGTCAAAGTTTCAAATTGAAAATATTAAAAGATGCAAAATTCAAAGTTTCAAAGTGAAAAGAGTAAAATATTAAAATTCAAAGGAAAAATATTCAAACTCAAAGAAAATTCTATGAACAATGAAATCATGATGGGTGCATTAATATCATTCATTCCATTTTGATCACACAAATTAAAATCTAGATCTGTTTACAATTGAGTGATTCAAATCTGTGAGGGTGATGTACGTTTGAGTCTAGTATCACTCAACAACATTGGCATCACTTCTAATTAACCTATTATGGTTCTAATTTTTTTGGATTATTATGTTGTGTATTGTTGGTGAAATATTTTTCACTTGTGCCAAATAGGAGATTTCACAATAGTGAAGGAGACAAAAGTCTCTCCTATATTCAGAGGGGAGGTTCATTTGTTAAAAATAGGAAAAACTAAAGTAAACCTATTTACAATATCTATAGGTTAAATGGAGTATTGGGCTTTACTAATCTCAACTAAAATAAAAAATAAAAGAAAGGAAGAAAATGGTCACACAAGAATGAATAAACACAAATTTAGTCCAACACATGACAATAAAATGTTTCTAAAAATTAAAACGATTGTTTGAGATCTATTCAAGTATTGCTCAAATTGAGAGATATGCATTAACACAAGAAACATACACATCCCCAAAGAAAAAAATATAAAAAGTCCTAGAATTTACTTGTGTTCTTAGTTTGAAAAATGGTCACAAAGTTTATTTCTCTTTCATTTTAAGTAAAATTACAATGGATATCAAACAACCCCATTACAATTTACATTTCTATCATTTATAAAGATCAAAGGGAATGGACTGTCCCTTCACATTACATGTGACATTTTGTATTCATAATTTTGTCCTATTCTCTTTTTAATTATTTTTGAATTTTTAAAATAAGAAAAATAAAATTTCTTGAAAATAGAAGAACAAGAAAATATAAAATAGTTTAGAGCATCCTAGGATGTCTTTTTTCGATTACCATATGGTGTCAAAGATCTTAGAATAACAACAGAGCTTCTAGCTTATTCTTCTACTTGAGAAGCTTTGAATTTCTTGAATTTATTTTATGTTGTAGTGATTTTATTCCCCTTAGGGACCACTACATGTTTTCAATGTGTCAACCATTTATTAAAGACCAATATCATGGTGTTTGGGACTTTCATGAGTTTATTCAATTGATTATTCATATCTTCAATTGAAATGTGAATTTCACTGAGCACAATCAATGACACAACATTGAAGGCATTTTATTTGAATAATTCCTCCTTGATCAACTTCCTGAATTGAGCCTTAAATTCTTCCATAATGAATGGGCTTGTCCCATATTCCTTTAATAGGTCACGATGTAGTACTCCTATATTATAAGAAATCTCCTTATGTTTCTCTCTTCCAATTTAGACTTGCTCTTTCAACATACCTATGTATCAGTTCAAAATTTAAATCTTTTGAATGATGTATTTTAACCATTTTGAAGAGGTATCAAGCTTCTCAACAATCCTATCCTTAACCATCAGTTTAGAGTTAATGTTAATTATTTGTTTAACATCACCTTTCACATTTTTCTAGACCTTGAACTTGATATCATCGCATTTGATGTATTGATTGATATTGGAAATTTTAGAATCACTTGTTCCATTTAGCTTTACCACCTCCTCAATATATTTCATGTTATCTAATACCAATTATTTAACCTAAGCTTCACAAATTTTTTTGTAAGTGTTGTATTTGGTAATGGTGGCTATGGTATCCTTGATAATTCTAGGGACTTGATTAGGGGCATCTACCTAAGGAGCTACTAGTGTCTCAACCAGGTTGAGAAGTTAATTAACATATCCAACCAACTATCAAACCTGATCCTTCAATTGTTCCTAAGTGAGTTCATCCTGTTTAGATCTCTTGATCATCCTCTTTGCAGTTTCTCATAGGTTATGAATATCACTCTCCCAAGTTGGCCCAAGAGATACCTTTTTTGGAGTATAATCATATGTGGTTATCTCCTCCTCATTGTTATCAAAATTAGGCTTGTTAATATCAAAAAAATAAACTCCTAAGGGATCTAAAACTAGCCTTGATGTGGTATTTACCGTCTTAGAAGAATGAGTCTCAAGGATATTATCCACCACATCAAAATCAAGAATTTTGAATTCAACCACCTTATTTATTTTATTTAGCATGGGATCCATCCATTAGAATGACACTTTACTGAAACAAGTCATATGAGAGCTCAAAGGTAGTGGTGGTTACTTTCGAGGTAAATATTTAGGGGGAGGTGGAACAAATGGAGAAATTGTGAGAGGAGATGCAGAGGATGTTACTTCAACATCACTAACAATTTCTTGTTGAAATTCTCCTTGAGTAGAAGAAAGATATTGTTGAGTGGTATTGTCAATTAATAGAGTGGTTCTCCAAGAAGTGAAGATGATTGTAACATGATCAACTTTTTTTTTTTTCCTTACTACCCACAACAAGGCTTTATATGCAATTCTTACCTAGTTATTTTGATTTCTTAGGATCTTAATCATCTCTAATTTCATAACTTGAAGAGATAGATGAATTAATTGTAACATTAGCACTACCTTTTCCATGATTCCTAGGAGTAGTGCATGTGTTTTTGTATAGGTGTTAAAGTCCTTGATATTTTGGGGCCTCCTACTCAAGTGAATTCTACAAGTTTATTCTTGAACCTTTCTATGGATCGGTCCAACATGTGCTCAATCCACACCTAAAAATATAAGAGCTCTTTGACAGACCAATTAATGGATGGAAATGGGGAAACCATGACATTTTCAACATAGATGGTATCAAAGAGGTTACTCATCATCAATCATGTCATTTGGACCACATATATTGGTGAAGGCTATGTTTGATGGTAAACTTGTTCTACCCCAGTCATACCTTATTACTTAAAAATAATAAGAACAATTTTACCAATAATCCTCCAAATGTGGAACATTCTCATAGGAGGTACCAATGTTGTGGTGGTTTCAAATAAACCTATTACTGTTAAAATAATCCCCATTAGTATATGAATACAATGTGAACTATAAAATTATAGATTCAATGTCCTGATCATTTACTATGTTCTTGTAGACAAATGTCCCAAAGAGATTGGGAATGGAACACCCAAAAAATGCCTATCTTTACATCACTTGTGCACCCCAACTATTTGCATAATTCAATTAATATGATTTTATTATTAGATAACTTGGATATCCACAAAGGGAATCTTTCAAATCCTCCAACTCTGATATTGTGGTTTTCTAGAATCAAATGAAGTAGCTCTCATATTTTGAAATTAGGTTGGCTACTTCATCAGAATTTCATCTTCCCCAATATGCATCTAAATATTGGACTATTCTCATTATGAAAGCATGATTAACGCTTCTAAAATGTTTGTTACTCTAATTCAAATTCAATTGATAATATAATGTTAATACTTGGGTGGATGCATATGTATTAGCTAGTTGAGTGATATTAGGGTAGACTCTTTGGGAGGCCAGTGAGTATACCAAGTATGAAGTCATGTAAAACTTTTTTATTGACTCCAAGTTGATCAGTTTTTGATGTATATCCTCACTAATCATTTCTTCCCATTAAATGAATTATTTTCCATTGAAAATGATGTTTATATCCATAAACATCCATTGGTAAAAGTTCATGATGTTTTCATTGCCAACCACATGATTTGAGAAGAGTTATCATGTCTGATAGTTCTTCTTTCAAGTTAGACCTAAATAAGTTCTTTGGGAGATTAGAGGGTCAACTTATCTTATGCTTCACCCCTAAATCAGTTATGGTGGTTAGGTGCTTTTTAGGATTTTTTTTCCTAGTATCATTATCCCACTACCACACTCATCCTTATATAAATTACATGTATTGGGATTCTCAATGTCATGTCCATTGATGCCCCATCTAATTTAACCATTAGAGACTCATTGCCTAATTTTATCTCCTTAGTCTTGGGTCGTAGTGATAAGTACATTCAAACACCAAATCTGAGCATTACATTGATATAGGAAAACTAACTACTTTAGGTAGACCTCTTTATATATGGTAAATAATCATAGAGTTTGGGTTGTATACATTGAGTCACTTGTGGAACTCTTCCAAGTTACGTGACCAATTATATAACCCCCAATCTTAGGAATATTACTCTCCATTACTAACAATGACTCAAAACCCATATATTTATACTTTAATTTTATTGTTATAGTGATTGAAAGTGTTGATTCAATAATGATTTGAAAATTTGGTAGATAAGGGGCAAGAAATGTTAGTGTAGTTGCAATGAAAAAACTATAGTGGTTATGATAAAACCTATGTTTATACATAATACCCATAAAACTGATATGGTGAAAACTTAGACTTATATAATTCCTAGGGCACTATGGATCCTCATCCAACTGGAAACTACTAAGAGTGTGAATCACTTCTGATGAAAACCTTGCCACTATGGAGTACATCAAGAACTAGATATTTGTATTATCCTTATTTAAAAAAAATCATGAGTGAGAGAGAGTTAAATTTGGATGGAAATTTTTCATTGCATATAGATGGAGTTGTGGAGCTAAATGAGCCACTAGATATCTATTTAAATCAATCATAAGAGTCTTTCAAGCATGAACTCACATTCACCACATCTGTAGATATGAGTGGGATTATATTTGGACAAGCATGGCACGTAAAGGCACAAACCATAACTCACACATTTTCATGTCCCATGCATTTTGGATGTTAAGGAATCTTAACTTCCTAGACATGCATGGTGTAAAACACATTTTTACATATCTTTAACTCAAAAATTTTGAATACTTAGAATTATTTCTTCATCAATTCATTTTCTAAATTTTGACCTTAGAATTTTTATATCAAAATTTCAATGTTGTTCCTAACATAGAAATTTTTTACTTTGACAAATTTAGGGAACAACAGTTTACTTAGGAGGAGAACATGGACTTGTGAAAGAACATAGGATGAATTCTTAGAATCTGTGGTTTTATAAACCAAGTGTATTATCCATTGGGCTAAGAGAGTATGATCAAAATAATATAAATGATAAAGGAAAGATGAAATACGAGAAACATGGAAGGGAAACACACAATAAAAAGGGAAACACACAACATAAATGGAAACACATTACAAACCTAAATCACCTATAGGGAATGGTACATGACAACCTACATTAACTATTTCTAGTGATTCAAATTTTATCCATTATATGGAAGAAAAAGATGAGATCCATCTTTGTATGCCAAGTAATATGTGTTCTCACCATAGAAATGATGAATTTTGAAAGGTCCTATCCAAATGGAGTCAAACTTCCCATGACTTCCTCATGGTTATCTTCACATATCCCAAAATAAGACCAAATATCCTACTTGAAAATATCACTACTTTGATTTATAATCAAACACTTATTTGGATTATTCCTGATGTGCCATGATTATGTCAATCACCATCACTCATTCATCCTCTAATCTAGCTAGGTATAAGATCCTCTTTTCCATGCACCTTTGAATTGTCCATCTTTTATAACTTGAGCTGGTCATAAAACTAAAAATTCCAAACAGATAAGGATCATTACATCTATACCATACAATAATTTAAAATGATACATTCCAATCACTCTCTTATGGGTTATTCAATCAACCGTAACGCATCACACAATTTCTTGTGCCAATTTATTTGGTTTTCATCAATCAATTTATAAACAATGATAGTTATGTTCTTATTATTGGATTTAACTTGACCATTACCATAAGGTTAATAATCAAAAGAATGTGCAATTGATATTCCATATCCATAGTAAAAAATAGTGAGTTCTACAGAAGATAAGTTGGAGGCATTGCCCAAGACAATTTTTTGAGGAACTTCAAATTTGACCAACAAGTTTTCTTTTATAAAGTTGAAAAATACCTTAGATATGGTAGATTTTACCAGAATAGATTATACCCACTTAGTAAAGTACTCATTTATTATTAGAACATGAATATTATTAATGCTATAATGTGGGTTTAAATTTATGATGAAATCTAATAACCACTGCTGAAAATGTTCTTGAATGACTATAGGGTAGAGGGGTGAAGTTGCAAGTTTAGGCAGTCCAAAAAGTATAGGTAACCTTCCATTTTGAAATTGATTTTTACATGTCCTTAAATAATATTGTATACTAGTAATGAGATTGCAAAAATTTTAAGGCTATGATAGAAAATGAAAAGTGTTTATCACACACCTTATTGTGAAAATCCTCTAATAGTTTATTTTGTTATTCCTTGTTCACACATCTCAAAAAAGTACCATCTAGGTACTTTTTGAATAGAGTTTTATCCAAAATTAATTATTTTTATAACTTCAACTTGAGTATCTTCTTATTATTTGGATTTAGATGAGTCAAACATTCTACATATGAGAGAAAATATGCTATATTAGAATACCACTCTTCAAGGGAATCAACAAAGACCACTAATAGTAGTTATTACTTTTCATCTCTCTTCGAGTCAACACCTTTATCAATCAACTAAAAAAGGCCTTATCTCACTTACCAACTTGGTAGATGTGATATCCAAATCATATTCATATAACTTGGTGATCCATATACCACTCTTTGACTTGAGCTCTTGTTGAGGAAAAATTGAATTTACTGCCAAATCTTGGACCATCACAATTGTGTGAGAGTTTAAAATGTATAACCTAGAATGTTTCACCACCTTTAGTACAATATACATGTGAATTTCAGATAATTAATAATTTATTTCATGTTATTTAATGCCAAAACTCATGAAAGTGATTGGATATTCAATTCCTTTTGCATTTTTTTTTGCACTAAGGTAGCATAAAATATTCATTCAAAAGAATAAAAGTATGCAATGAAATCCTTCTAAAAATCTAGATAGGTCAAAATAAATGCCTTTGAAATAGATTCCTTATTTCATTGAAAGCTTTCTTCCCATCATCATTCCATCTAAAATATCTCTTTCCTCGCATCATCTAGAGATTGTGTCTAGTGAGTTTGGTGAAGTTAGGGATAAATCTTATGATAAAGTTGACTTTACCAAAAAATGAATACATGATAGGCTTAATGGTGGGTTAAGATAGCTGTTGAATTTCCTTCACTTTTTCTAGATCAATATTAGTACCTTCTTAATAAACCACATGTCTTAGGAGTTTACCTTCAATTACTATAAACATAGACATTTTAGGGTTTATAAATATATCATGAGTTAGGCATGTCTCAAAGACCATTTTTAAGTGTTCATAGTGATATTCTCTTTTATTTTAGAACATTATGAGGTCATGAATGTAAATCAATATGATATTATTCTTCATATTACTAAAGGATAAATCCATTGCTCTCTAGAATGTAGCTCCTACATTAATGAGACCAAAGGGCATTACTTTTTTGGTGAATGTTCACCAGGGGTGGTAAACATTATCTTACATTGATCTTCTGTGGCAACTTAAACTTGATTATACTAAAAAATTTGTCCAATATGGATACCATATTATATCCCATGATATATTTTAGGATTTGATTCGTGATTGGTAGAGGATAATTATCCTTGAGTGAGGCTTGATTTAAATTGTGAAAATATATGTAAATCCTAACTTTCTCCATTCTTATTTCTTACAAGCATGATGTTAGCTACCCAAAGTAGAATAATGAATATGAAATATGATTCTTGAATATAACATATTATTTTTTTATTAATAGATGGTACCAATAATGTTGGGATTATAGTACCACAAATTTTGTCTAAAAATATTGACACCAAGTTTTAATGGGATACTATGCTGCATAATCTTAGCCCTAAAAAACTTCAGATCAGCATAACACCAACAAAATGTGTCACTATATAATTTGAGTAAAGAGATGAACCTCATGTGTTATTCTTTGAAATAAAACTTTCCAATGTTTACATAATGCATCTCTTCTTCTATACCAATATTCACTCTCTCATTTTCTTTGAAGGGACCAAGCCTTTAGGAATCTTATTTCCCTTTATTTTAATGCCTTTTATATCTAATTGATTGGATTTAGAATCATATGGTTAAAATATTTATTTTATTTTATTTTTTAATGGAATAATTCCTATATATTTTTGTACTTCCTTCAAAATATATATTTATGAAGTTATCTCTTTGCTCCAAGAAAAAAATAATTTGGTCCTTATTGACAAATTTTTCCACCATTGGTCAAGGTTGCCTATGCGCATGTTTTCAATAAGAATCCATTCATGGAGTTAAGATTAAATAACATGTAAAAAATATATTACATACTCCATCAATCCAAATACATGCTTAGGAATATCTCATAGGTCCAAATTTTGGCAAAATTTTCTTTTATTCCTCTAATAAGCTAGTAAGGGCAATTTTTCAAATGTTCAATTCATGAAGGATAATAAGAGTTGGTTAGAATGATATAATAGAAATTTATGGGAATATATTAACTCAATATACCATTAATAATTTTTAGGTTATAATGGGTTAACTTTATGAACCATCGTTAATAAGAAAAGGTGCTCTAAAACCCTTGTAAAAACCCAATGGCTTAGTTTTAAATATGATTGAATTTTTGAGTTCTTTGTTTCAAATGAAAAGTTGTGTGATATGTTAGGTGGATTAAATAACATTAATAAACCTTTATCAATCAAAATTTTAATGTAAATAATGGATAAAGGTGAAGGTACATGTTGTAGGGTTTTAAGCATGCAAGAAAGACAATAAGAAAAGGTATTTTTTAAGAGGTTTAAGTGATATTTTGAGCATATCCAACAACATTAATGATTATAGGGGATATTAAATGTAACAATTAAAAAATATTTATGTATTTAGGATTCATAAAACTAAATAAAATATCAAAAATCAAACTTATAGGCATTCAAAAATAAAAAGTGCAAGCTATAAAACACTAAAAAGTGTATATTTTTAGTTTTACTATATTAAGTATCATGAAATTTGACATGGAGGTATTTTTTTATGTAATTAAATATTTAATTTTTTTTTCATGTCTATAATTTACCTTATGAGATATATAATGTCAAAACAAAGGTCTGCACCATGAAAAAAATTAGGGTTTTGACTATTTTTTTTCGTAAATGGAGTGAGAAATGAGTGTTTTACGTATTTATAAGGGAATAGAATGATGTGATAGAGTTTATAATTATTTTATAGGTATTAATACATTATTATAAAATTAAAACCAATTAAAAATAGGCTCAGATCATGGAAAGACATCTCCAAGTGACCCTTCAGGTAGTAAGCAAACACTTTTTTCTAAATTTTTGTTTGAGAGTTTTGTGAAGAGTTTCCAAGTTTTAAATAAATTACAGGTTTTAAAAATTTAAACCTATCCAATGATAATATTATTATTTTTTTTATACCTATAACTCATATTAGACACCCAAATCCAAATCAGGGTTTCTTGAGGCTTAGAGAACATGAAAGAGCATTTTTGGAAGTTTTATGTGGATTTTGGAGTTTAAAATTTATTTTAAGGTATGTGCCACCATGGTGATGATGTTAAAATAATATTTATACACTTTATATATTCAAATAATTCAAATTAATCAAGTTCTAGGTTCTCATTTTGCATTCAACAAGCTTGCCAAAATGGAGAAGATGAGCATATCCAAAAAAGACCAGTATGGAGGGCTATGATTGTTCATCATCAAATGAAATTTAAGTAAGAATATTTAATGAATAAAAATAAAAATTAAACATAAAATATATCTACCTTATATTCCACCTTGAAGGAAGAATACAATCCACAAGCTCAATCAATGCATTAAAATATTCAACAATTTTGCCTAGTCAAACACATGTGCTCTTTGCCATTTAGAGATCAAAAACATAAGTTATGTGTTTGTTTTAAAAAAGGAATCAACATTGGAATAATTATACAATATCATTAAATAATATATTTTCTCTCCTTCTATGCCACCTTGGAGCTAATTTTAGTAAAACTCAATTTAAACAAGAAGAAGCCTTCAGATAGCCCTAGAAAGGTGGATAATCAACATGCAAGAATGGAGGAGTTGAGTTGAATACTTGATAAAATAAGAGGGAATATTTTAATTAAGGAGAATAATTCAAAAATAAACATGTAAATCTCTCCTTATGCACCACCTTGGATCATTTTGAGGAATTAAAGAGAAATAAAAATGCATGCAAGAGAATAGGTGCATAGGTGGGTCAAACTCCAAGATACAAGGAAGATAACTAAAGCCACTCACGAAATGGATGGAGAGTCTTAAGGATATTGAATTTTCTAATCAAAAGGATTTAATTGAAGATTATCAAGACTTATTCAAGCATTAAAAACCATCAAAGCATGCAAGGAGACCAATTCTTTTCAAAATAGGTCATGCATGAGAACCTTTGACTTTTTCAAAGCATTCAAACAAGTTGATCTCTCTCTTTATCTCTCATATGCCATGTTCCAAGAAAAAAATTAAAAAATATATATGTACTATGTAAGAGTTTGGATTTTTATGGTTGAGTTAAAGGAAGAGTTAAGGATGACTAAGCATAATGACTCATCCCTAGTTTAGGGTTGTTTTATCTCCTCTCTCTTTCCTTCATTTTCTATATGTATGTTTAGTTTTTAGAGAAGATGATCATATTATTCTTTTGGATATACAAAAAATATACCAAAATTTATAATACATCACATTTTAAGTAATAAAAAGCTATTTTTTCTCCATTTTTAGGTTGTTCATGAAGTATGTGCTTCATGTTTATTGATGTAACTTAGTGAATGATTGATTTTATTAAGTTTATGTCTGAATATTTCACCTTTATGTAGAAAAAAAGAATTATTTCCAGTCATATCAAGTTTTTAATTATGATTTATACCTAATTTGGAAGTGAATTCAACCTATGTTTATTCTTTCCAAGCTAGTGTGAATTTTTCTCAAGACCCCTGTATGAAATGCTGATGCAAGAGTCATTGTATAAAGATCGAGTGAATGTGTGCAAGTTATTTATATTCCAAAGTGTGTCAAGTATAGGCATAATTAGATATAACATTTGTGCATCACCCCAATTTTTATTTATTAGGTTCAATTTTAGCTTGGGTATTGTTCCTTTTACCCTTTTCCTAGTCAAGAAATCACCAAATTAGAGAGTTTAGAGAGAAGTAGGTTATTTTACCAAAGGTAAGTAATAATTAATCTAGATATTCAATCTAATATAAGGTCACCCACACATAAGAGAGTTTAAATTGTGTAAACAAGAGTGAGAACAAGCACACATTCTTGCAAAGGTGCACTTCTGAGCATTAACAATTTCTGACACACCTAGTGGGACACAGATTAAAGCTAAAAAAAACATGTGTAGCAACAAAGTACTGGTTTCATGCCCAAGGTCACTACAATGTATTAAAGTAGAGGTATACCATTTTATTTTTTTGAATTACCTTTTCATTTAAATAAAAGAAGGTTTTTAAGAATAATTCCATATGTTATAAGATTATTTCAGTCAACCAATCAGCCTGTTGTCACTAAAATTTCAAATCCCACTATCAACATGGTTGTAAAAAGGAAACAAGTACTTATTCCTTTTAATTATGGAATTAATCTCAATTTGGCCCAATATGATGATATCCCATCCTCAATCCTCAACATCTTACCATATTTCATAGGTGAGGATCAATCTACACCCATAAAACATATCAAGGATTTGGCCAACTTGTGTTCATTCCACCATGTTACCCAAGAGAATGTTGCCATCCATTTACTTGTTGTATCCTTTAATGGAAAATCATTGAAATGGTATAGGAACATTCCATTTAACTATACTACCACTTGGGATGATTTAGGTGCAATATTCTATAGATATTTTGAAGATAAATTAGACCATTTATCCCTTATTGAGAAACTCACTACCATTAAGAGAGAACCACATGAATTTATGATCAATTTAAATCTTAAATTTCAAAAAACATTGAACTAAATACCTCCCATTATAAGACCATATCCTAAATATGCTTTCCTATACTTCTTGACAACTTTGAATTCTAATATTTTAGTCGTGATTTAGTCCATGGGTGGTAAGACACTCAAGTTGACATTAGAGCTAAAAATAATCTAATTTAAGTTGACATACTTGCACCTAGGCTGATAATGCCATTTTTTCTATAAATACAGTCTATTCCATCTCTTTAAGCTCCATTAGTATCCAAAATTCCAGCCCCTCAAAGTCAAGTTCAAGTTCCTCATAGTCAATCTAGTGAGATTGGTGAACTAAAAAGTATGATACAATATTTTAGTAATGAGATAGTTCAGCTGAAGAGGAAATAATATCAAGACAATAAGCCATATCAAACACCTAATCAATCCACATATCAACCATATAAAGAGCAAATACCTTCTTACCAAGGCTTTATAAATAATAGGCCTTCATACTAAGCATAAGGAATCATTACACCAACCAAACCATATGATAAAATTGACACCAATGACCTTTTACAAATAAAAAATAATTTGATGCAAGATTATAGTTGGCATCCTTTTAGATTCAATGATATGCAAAATCAAGCTTTAGTAGCGCAAAATATGACAATTCCTTAAATGACACAAGAGGAAGCCTTTCTTTAAGGAGGCCAACACAATGGAGCTATGATGAAACAAGGGGAAGTGAATCATAGAAAATTACAATCATATGTAACCTTGGTGAATTGGCAAGTTGATTATCATGTGGTAGTAAATCAAATTGGTGAGCCTAGAAAAACAAAAAACTTTGTTGTAGCTATCACAAGAGCCAATATAAGGGATATAGATGAGACCCAAGAGTAATTCATGATTCAAATGTTCCTAATATGGTTTTTAAAGGTACTAATAATTAAATTTATATCATTTTAGCTCCAAAAAAATTAGAATATGGAAGCAATCAAGGTTCACAAAGTGCCTCAAGTATAAGAGCATCGTATTGCTCCAAAAGTGAAACCAAATATTGGAGGCTCTTATTTAAGCATATTAGACTATATGAAGAAAGAAATCATAATAATTACCATGTGGGATTCATTAGTAATCCTAGGACAAAAGGATACCCTTATCCATGAGCTTTCAGTTCTTAGTTTATCTACAATACCAACAAAGAAGGAAAGTATGGTTCTAGCAAATTCAAATCAGCAAGAGAAGAAACAAGTAAAATAGGTATACAAACGGGTAAAAGACATAAAATATGATGTAAAAATAAGGAAGAAACATAATTTATATCTTTCCTTGATCTTTTTACAACACACTAATTTATAATTACATGGTTGACAGTAGAGAAAGTAGCACAATGATGCCAAAATAGATTGCAGATAAGTTGGGTTTGGTGTATGAACCAAACACTAAAAGTGTCATAAAAATTGATGGATCTCAAACCAAAATAGTGGAAATAATCAATAATCTAAAACTAAGACTTCATGCATGCCCAAATGTGACCATTCAATAAGATGTGGCAGTGGTGGATTTTCCTCCATAGTTTGTTATGTGATTATCACGTGACTTCACTTCAAATATATGTAGGTATATTTTAGCTGATTGGACATACCTCATGTTTAGAACAATATATGGAACCAAATTTAAAATTTATTCATATCCTATTACTCATTTTTATCTAGAACCATACATGCCTAATATTGTTAATACTAATTATGTCATCTCTGATAAAGTAGAGCAAGCTAATGAAGATGAAGCAAACTCATATCTTGATGGCATTATTGATTTGTTTATTTATTAATGGGATGCTAATATTCATGATCATGATCCCTAAAATATTATAGAGGAATAAAGAGTTAAACTTTATTATTTACATGAGGATGGTGTAAAAATTCTAGTTTTATACAAAAAAGGTGAGCTAAATGATGGTTTATGACAACTCTATTTTGATGGATCATATAATAAACATAGTACAAGTGATATTATGATGCTCATTTCACCCTCCAAACAAATATACTATGTTACTTTAAAATTTAATTTTAGATGCTCTAAAAATGTGGTAGAATGTGAGGCCTTAGTTCATGGTTTGCAATGGGCTAGAAAGATATTAGCTAATCTCTTATAAGTATTTAAAGATAGTGAGCTTGTGGTACATCAAATAAGAGGGATAAATGTGTATAAAAATCCTTTTTTTAAATAATAAAAACATAGGGTATGGAATATTCTAGATTATTTTGATGCATTTGACACACAAGTGGTGCTTAGAGAGAGAAATAAGCATGTACATAAGTTGGCTGTAATTAGATCCTAATTTGACATTCTAGATAATGTAAAGAATGATAAAACTTATCCATAAATCAAGATTTTGGTAAGACCCTCCATTTATAATAATAATTTGAATTGGAAAGTATTTTAGGATGATGATCAAGTTGTTCATTTCCTACAAGAGGAGGCCAAATTCTCTTTTAGAAATCAGTCAAAACTTTTACAATAGTATAGTGATCAAATATTTTAGCTCAAATATAATAAGTTACTAAAGGGTCTTGTCACACTTGATAATATTTTCAGTATGGATGATGAGGTGATAATGAAGAAAATTTCTTTTTCTACCAAAGAATAACATTATGCAAGAATTGACATAGCCAATGGGAAAGCTCTCAATCTTGGTAAAGTATGCTCGAAAGATCAAAAAGAATCTTTTGTTGATTTATTTAAAGAGTTTTCTGATGTGCTTACATGGAAATATAGTGATTTAAAAGGCTTTTATCCTATATTGTCACATCACTCCACTAAATTATAAGTAGATACAAAATCGACAAGGCAAAGACAAAGGCCAATCAACCCAAAGGTGGAACCTTTGATGATAACAAAGCTTCACAAATTGATTGAATCATCTATCATATTTCCCATAAAACATTCTACTTAGGTGGCTAACCTTATTCCTATGAGGAATAATAATAGAGAAATTAGATTTTGTGTGGACTTTTATGACTTGAACAAGGCCTCACTCAAGGACCATTATCCCTTGCCATTAATGGAATAAAAACCACAATTAGAGGATGGTTCAGAAAAGTTTTAATTGCTAAATGGCTATAATAAATACAACCAAATACTTGTGAAGGAAGAGGATCTATTCAAAATAATATTCACCACAAAGTGGGGAACCTTTGCATACCAAACAATGCCATTTGGGTTGTCTAATGTAGGAGTAACATTTCAAAGAGACATAAATATGGTCTTTCAAGGTTTGATCAATAGGTTTGTTTTTGTGTATTTGGATGATGTCAAAGTATTTTCAAAGAATGCAAATGATCACATGCTTCATCTTAGAGAGGTATTTGAGAGATGTAAGTAATATGGGGTGTCACTTAGCCAAAAAAAGTGTGTGTTTTAGGTGCATGAAGGTAAAATCATTGGTCATGTTATTTATAAGCATGGTTTGAGTATTGATACATATAGAATGTAATTTATTATTTCATTGTCCTTACCTAAGCATAAGAAATCATTTCAAAGTTTCCTTGGAAATATTAACTTTATAAGAAGGGATATATCTAATTTTTTTAAGTTTGTCAAGGCCTCTTACAACTATGCTCAATAAAAATTAGAATTTTACTTGGACCAAAAAAGACATGAAAAGATTTAAATAAATCAAGAAAGCCATAGTTAATGCTCCCACTCTTATCGATCTTGAATTTTCAAAAAAAATTGTGTTGTATGCATATGCTAATGTTGATACAATTTAAATAATATTGACACAAAAAATTCAACAAGGTTTGGATCAACCCATATAATTTTTTAGTCAAGGCTTGAAAGAGTATGAAACAAGGTACACATTTGTTGAGAAATATGTGCTTTCTATAATCAAATGTCTTAAAAATTATAGGCATCTACTATCTAAAAAAAATATCCATGTGATGATTGCCCATCCTGGCATCAAAGAATTCTTATTGAACGAGGACATAAGTAAAAAGAGAGTAGGATGGATAATAAGGGTCATGGAATATGATGTGGAAGTAAAGGTAACCAAATTTATTAGAGGAAAAGGGTTGTGTGATCACTTGGCTCAAGACTTCTAAGAAAGTAAAGAGGTTGTTTTGGTCTCAAATGATGAGGATATTGCATTCAATCATACACCTTTAGCAAGATCATTTTAAGATATTATAATGGACCTTCAAAGTGGTATGCATACTCTAAATTTAAGTGGTTTAAAGAGAAGGTACTTTAGGCTTAAATCAATTCATTTTATGTTTTTGATGGTGTGTTATTCAAAAAACATGTTAATGGAATGTTATTGAGATGAATAGATCTGGGTAAATTTGAAATATTACATGAATAATTTCATGATGGACAAGTTAGAGTCCACTTTTTATCAAAGACAATAGCCCTCAAAATCATGAGGGTGGATATTATTGGCCAAACATTTTCAAATATTGTCATGATTGGGTAAGAAAGTGAAAGAAGTGTGCATTTTTTACTGGAAAGGAAAAGCTTATTGCCTTATCTCTTGAACCTATTTTAGTAGATCAGTCCTTTGTCCAATGGGACTTGGACTTCATTTGTATCATCAATCCACCTTGTATCTTAGGCCACATGTGGATTATTATAGCCACACATTACTTTACTAGATGGACAAAAGTAGTGTCTTTGAAGGAAGCAAATGAATCTAATGTATTGGAATTCTATGAAGGTTTTCTCACAAGGTTTGGTGTTCCTTCCACTATAATTTTAGACAATTCTAATAAATCAATTAGTTGTCTAAAATGGTGAGTATCTCAATACTTATTCCAATTATTATCCACAAGGCAATGGCCTTGTTGAGTCTACTGACAAAAACTTGTTGAAGACCATTAGGAGAACCATTGAAGACAATCAAATGACATGGAATTTTAAGTTAAAGTCAACTTTATGGGTTGATATTATAACTTTGAAAAAGTCCATTTCCATTTCACCCTACAAGCTAGTGTATGGGATAGAATCTAGATTGCTAATCTCATTTGAGCTCCCTACTTTAGAGCTAATGCATCAGCTAGAATTGTTGGAGAGTGAGCCTATGGAAGTGAGATATATTGAACTTATGGAGTTAGAGGAAATCAGAAACAAGTCTATGTTAACTATAGAGATGCATAAATCAAAAGAAAATAAAACATTTGATATAATATAATCTTAAAGGAGCTTCAAATAAGGTGACTTGGTTCTCAAATGGGATGAGTATAGGGCCAAACCAGGAAGACACACAAAGTTTTACTCACTTTGGAGTGGTCCTTATATGATTTCTGGCTACAAGCCTCACAATGCCTTCCAACTAGAGAAGATTGGAGGTAAAAGACCTCCTAATCCCAATCAATGGGATTCATATTAATAATTTTTTATTAATATAGGTTCTTATTTTTACATATTTGTATTATTTTTCACTTTACTCTAAGTGTTATCTTGCACATTTTTAGTTGGTAGTTATTTTAGTTTTTAATTCCCTAAGTGCTTATGCACAAGTGTTGTATTTCTTGGCAAGATATTTTCATTTTTAGATTTTTTTATATTTTAATAACTCCATATCCAAATGGATGAAGCTAATATTCTTGAATTTTTAGTAGGAAAACATCCTAGTAGGGTCACCAAGAATGTTGACAAATTTTGCCACCATTGGTCAAGGTTACTTACGTGAAGGTTTTCAAGAAGAATCCATTCATGGAATGAAGATTAAAAAAGATCTAAAAAACATCATATAGAATTCATAAATACAAAACCATGCTTAGTAACAAATCATAGTTCCAAATTTTGGTAGAAGTTTCTTCTATTCCTCGAGTAAGCTAGTGCAAACTAGTAAAGGCAATTTTCAAATGTTTAGTTCATGAAGAAGAAGAAGATTTGGTTAGAATGATATTATGGGAATTTATATGACCCTATTACCTTAATATTTTATTAATTATTTTTAGTTTATATGGGATTAAATTTATAAAACATTGTTAAGAAGCAAAGGTGCTTTAAAACCCTTGTAAAACCCCAATGGCTCGATTTTGGGAAATATGATTGAATTTTTGAATTATTTGTTGTAAATTAAAATTTGTGTGAGATATTATGGGTCATAAATAACATTATTACACATTAAAAATCAAAATTTTAATGAAAATAATGGATGAAATTAAAGGTACAGGTTGCAAGGTTTCAAACATGTAAGCAAGACAGTCAGAAAAGGTATTTTTGAGAGGTTTAAGTGATTGTTTGAGCATATCCAATTGTTTTAATTATTATAAGTGATATTAAATGTCATAATTAAAAAATAATAGATATTTTATCCTCATAAAACTCAATAAAATTCCAAAACATAGACCTATAAGCATTCAAAAATGAAAAAGTGCAAGCTAAAAAGTACTAAAAAGTGCATATTTGAGTTTTACTAAATGAAATCACATGAAATTTGACATGATATTTTTTATATGTTATTTAATGTTTCAAATTGGTTTCATGTCCTTAATGTACCTTATCAAATATATAATGTCAAAACACAAGTCTGCACCATGAAGGAAATCAAGGTTTTGACTAATTTTGCTCATAAATGGAGTGAGAAATGAATGTTTCAAGTCTTTCCACGGGCATAAAATTATGTTATAGGGTTTATAATTCATTTAAATTTATGAATACATTATTATAAAATTAAAACCAATTCAAAATAGACTTATATCATGGAAAAACATCTCTAGATAACCTTGTGAGCAACAAGCAGGCACGTTTTTGTGAATTTTTATTTGAGAGTTTGCTGAAGAGTTTCCAATATTTTCAAAATTTTATAGGTATTACCAATTTATACCTATCCAATTATAATATTATGAGTGTTTTTTATACCTATAAATCATTTTAGACCCCTAAATCCAAATTAGGGTTTCTTGAGGCCTAGAGAGCACAAAAGAACATTTTTGGAAGTTGTATGTGGATTTTAGAGATAAAAATTTGTTTGAAGGTATGTGACACCATGGTGATGATTTTAAATCCTATTTATACTTATTTTATGTTAAAATAATTCAAATTAATCAAGTTTTAAGTTCTTATTATGCAATCAACAAGCTTGCCAAAATGGAGAAGATGAACATATCTAAGAAGGACCAATATGGAGAGATATGATTGTTCATAATAAAATGTAATTTTATAAAGGATATTTGATGAATATAAATAAATATTAAACATAAAATATCTCTCCCTTATAGTCCACCTTGGAGGAAGAAGATAATTGATAAGCTAAAACAATGCATTAGAATCTTCAAAAACCTTGCCTAGTCAAACACATGTGCTCTTTGCCATTTGGAGATCAAGAAGAGGTTAAGTGTTTTTGTTTAAAAAGGACTCAATTTTGGAAGAGTTATCCAATGACATGAAATAATATATTTTCTCTCCTTTTATGCTGCCTTGGTGCTAATTTTCGGAAATGTCAAAACAAATAAGAAGAAACCTTTAATTATCCCTACAAAGATGGAGAATCAACATGCAAGAATGAATGAGTTGATTTGAAGAATTTTAAAAAAGAAAAAAAAAATAGGGCCTATTTTCATGTATGAAAATATTTCATTAATAAACATGCAAAGATCTCCATTCTATGCCACCTTAGAGCAATTTGAGGAAGTCAAGAGAAAGAAACATGCATGCAAGAGAATAGGTCCATCGGTGGGTCAAACTCCAAGATACAAGGAAGATAACAGAAGTCACTCACTAGATAGATAGAGAGTCTCAAGGAGATTTAATGTGTTGTTCACAAGGATTTAAGTGAAGATGATCAAGATTTTTTCCAGCATTGAATGCCATCAAAGCATGCAAGGAGACCAATTCCTTTCAAAATAAGTCATGCATGAGAACCTTTGAATTTTTCGAAGCATTAAAAGAATCTTATCTCTCTCTCTCCTATGCCATGTTACAAGAAAAATAAGTAAAAACTCTAGATGTAATATCTAGGAGTTTGGATTTTGATGGTTGAGTTGAAGGAAGATTTAAGGATTACTAGGCATGACGACTCATCCATAGTTTGGGGCTATTTTGTCTCCTCTCTCCTTCCTTCTTTTTATATATGTCTGTTCATTTTTTATAGATTATCAGATTATTATTTTGGATATAAAAAAAAATTTCAAAAGTTTTACTTCATCACCTTTGAAGCAATAATAAGCTAAATTTCCCTCTATTTTCAAGTTGTTCATGAAGTGTGTGCCTCATGTTCATTGATGTAATTAAGTGAATGGCTGATTTTCATATGTCTATGTCTAAATATTTTCCCTTTATGTAGTAAATTATAATTATTTCATGTCATATCAAGTGTCTAAGTCTGATTTCTACCTAATTTAGAAGTGAATTCAACCTATGTTCATTCCTTCCATACTAGTGTGAATGTTTATCAAGACCTATGTATTAAATATTGATGTAAGATTCATTTTATAAAGATGAAGTGAATGTGTGTAAGTTATTTAGCTTACAAAGTGTGTCAAGTATAGTAATAATTAGCTATAACATTAGTGCATCACCTCAATTTTCAATTTTTAGGTTCAATTTCAGCTTGGGTATTGTTCCTTTTACCCTTTTCCTAGTCAAGAATCACCAAATTAGAGAGTTTAGAGAGAAGTAAGGTCACCCACACCTTGAAGAGTTTTCATTGTGTCAAAAAGAGTGATAACAAGAATACATTCTTGCAAGGGTGCACTTCTGAGTATTAGAAATCATCATTGTGGATCACTTGCTAATGCTCATAATTATTTGGGACACTTGATAAATATAACATTTCAATGATATATCTATCTTTATTTAACTCTAGATGAGGAACCAACAAAGAGATAGATACATCTAGGACATCAGCTTTAAAATTTTTTTCTCTTAGAACAACATTAATGGCTAAAGCCTTAAAAGTTTTGATTCAGTCCCAAAACCTATTTCTATAATGATTTAGTCTATCATTATTAACTTGGTATTGATCTAGTAAATTTTTCACAATCATCTTATAATCTACTTGGGATTTGAGATTAGGAATCCCCATTTATTTTTCTACCTATAATCCTATGAGAAGAGATTCACACTCATTTGTGTTGTTGGTGCATTCAAATTAGAGTTTATAGGAAAAAATAAATAATTCCTTTTGAGGAGGAACCCACCCCACACCAACACCTAAACATGAAGTTTAGATAGTTTCATTGAATTATAAAGTCTAGGATTCATTTGTGTCACCTTCTATGAGTTTGACAACTTTAATATTTTTATCATTCATCATCATGTAGGTACCAAGTCATGTTTCTTCATACAAAATGTATACCTAAGGATCATTTTATTTTTGTACCAAATGTTTAGTCGTTGGTTCTGGAATAACTTTTTCATTTACTCCTTTTATAGGGATAGTATCATGTATCCAATCCAATTTTAGCTCATCTCCAAGATCTTTTTAGAAGGTTCTAATCAACAACATTCCATAGTTGGGATGGATCTTTGCCACTAGAATAGTCATCTTGACTCTATTCTGAGGAAATGTACCTATGACAACATGTGAATCTTTTATTTATCCTATCAAAGGGACTTATTTTAATTCCATGTTGCAAAAGTGATCAAAATTCTTGGTGTAGGATAACCTTAAGGCATGTGTTACTTTCGTTGGTGTCACATTATCTGAAGCTCCTATATCATGCGAATTTCTAGTCAAAAACCTCCAACAAAGAGTGAAATGTATAAATTATCAAGCCTTTCATTACTTTGATCATAAATAACTACATTATTATGAAAATTATAATAAACCAAATGATATGGGCTCTATGAGGAGGTGCACTAGGACATTTTGATTTGATGAACTTGATCAATTTATCCAACTACTCAAGTTTTGATCTAAGTTATTCAATTTGAGGAATATAAACCTTAACATTATTCATGTGGTTAATTATATCAAAATAATAAGAACTGGTAGTATTCAACTCTTTATCGATGGAAACATTAGGAAGAAACATGGGATTTCCTGTCTTTTCAAGATATTTATCTTTTAATAGATTTGATAAAGGAGTACCTCAGTTAAGAACAAATTTAAGAGGAGATATATCTTTAGGAGATTCCTTGGCATTTTATTTGTTATACTCTTTGTTATTTTTAGTAGCTTTAAAATATTTGTTTTGATTTCTCATAAATACAACATATGAATGACTGTTCATATCCTCCACTCTTTCATCATATTTAACATTATTGGGTTTGTACTCAAAATATCTTACAATGGAATCACCATAATATTCCTAAATATTAGGATCAAAGGTTCCCAAAACACTTTATTTGGGTGGCTCTTCAATTATTCACAATTGTAGCATTATGGCCATTTCTAGGCAATTAGAACCATCTTGGTCATTAATGGCATAAAAGATGCATGAATAGTGAATAATAATAGGCACTAATTCAATTGTGATTTGATGACTTGGAGGATGTATTATAAGATGAATGTTTCCATGATATGGGATGAATGGTATTCTAGGCATATATTTAAATGGAGTATTTTGAGATTGAGGAATCTGCTTCTTTAAGGCCATATGTCATTTGCCATTTTTTGAACCAAAGGATTTATGAAATTATGCTCCTTGTTCTGAAAGAGTCATTTTTTATTTTTGTGGCTTGGGTTTGTGTTATGACCAAAGTTTAAGGATGTTTTATTTGTAGGAATAAACTTACTTTAGGTATGTGGGAATTTAAAAACAAACATTTATGATTTTCTATTGTAGGTATGATAGCCATTTCAATATTATTCATTAGCTTGTTGAATCGAGCAATGAACTCTCTCATGGGTTCATGTCATCCTTTATTAATCTAAGTTAACTAAGACAATAGAGTGTTCATATTCATTAGGTACAATTCTTTCTTCAAACTTGGTTCTTATCATTTCTTAGTTTAAAATAGAAGTAGATGGTAGATGATAAAACCATTAAACCACTCCTTCGACCTATGTTTCCATGAATAACCTGACTGAAAAATATTCATGTTCCACACCTAGAATACCATAGGTATGAAATATAGATTTTATATGCTTGTCAAAATAAAAATTATACCATCACCAATAAACTTGGGTAATTCATTATTGAACCTTTTGGGATTTTATGACGTTGAGCACATAGGGCCAATGGGCCAATACAAGGACCCTATGGTATATTTTTGGTCATGTTTTGAAAGTTTATTTCCCTTGGAACTTATACCTCAGGTAATGATAATGTTATGATTATAGGTTTCACCATTATTATTCATTCAAGAGAGTTGAATACTAGACCATTATTGTAATTTAAATAATTGATCATAAATACCTTTCTTTTTAATAGACCTTATGTACCTTTTATTATCTAAGATGCTAAGAATTTATTTACCAAGGAAAAGGAGTATTTAAGGAGCTATACATGTTAATTTGAATATAATTCATCTGTAAATGAGTACAATAATTCTTTGTAAAAAATTAACACATTTTTTTTCTTCATCTAGCATAGTTTTAGCTCTTTAAAAATGGTAGTTAGTAACTCTATTATCCTAGAAAAAAGACAGTGATTAGAAGAGATGTTTGATTGTGTAGCTTGCATCCAATCAAGGTTTGGTTGGTGTAATAGGTTTTTATTTCTAGGGATAGTCATATGAGTGATTAAATTTATAGTTGCAAGTTGCATATAAAGTATAGAACATGCACCATAATGGGTGCGCCCAGTTATAGAGATGTGGGTCACATCAAGGCATGGACCATGGCTCACACATCTCTATGTTCTAAATTCCTAGGATGTCATGAAAATTCATGGACCTTAACTCACACATTTCTACATTTTATGTGTTTAGGATGGCATGCAAAGGTGTGGACCATAACTCATATGTTTCTAAATTATACACATCCCAAAGATTGGGTAGGCTTTACCTCATAGACACACATGTCATAAATGTGCTTCTGCATGTCATCAATTCAAAAAAAATTGAATACTTAGAAATTTGTCTTCATAAACTCATTTTCTAAATTTTGACCTTATAATTTTGATATCAAAATGTCAATGTTGTTCTTGAACTAGTAAAATTTACCTTTGAAAAATTTAGGGAACAATAAGTATTATTTCCTATTCATGAGAGTTGGGATAATGCATCTTTATAACTCAATAGCTTTATTAGATATCCAAAATTAGGACTTGATCACTCTCAATTCACCATTGGTTCAAAGCTTCCAAGTGATTCAATAAGATGGAATAATTCTCCATTATCAAATCATAAGTTACATCTCAATAATCACTCACTAATATCCCCACTTTGTATTCACTTGGTTCAAGCATCTACACTTATACCCATTGATAAAATATATCATATTATCTTCAAATTATGATTCACTCACAAGGAGAAACCATAATCTTAGTCAAGAGCATTCTAAATTAAGTCAAGAGCTATCACTTTTAAGTATCAAAAACATTTTCTAGTTGCATACACATAATCAAAAGAACACAATTGCACAATAACTCTAGGTGAGAGAACTATGTGAGATTTATTTCCCCCCTTAGATTATTGGATATGTTGGTAGGGGTCAATCATCAAGGGGTGATTGTGGTTAGATAAGCCCATTACATACCTTTCTTTTGTTATAGGTTTTCAAATTATTAAAGCACCCTAAGGATTTTAAATACAATAAAAGACACAATAATTTTTCATGTCCAAACCCTAATTATGAAATCTTAAATTACTTATCACTCATAGGCATAGAATTTACAATGATTATTTTTTATGCATAGTCAATAGGGATATGTCTGTAGTCAATGCACTCAAGTGCATTGTGTTGTATTCCACATACAATAGACTTATCTAAAAATATCTTTTACTTTTTACCCTAATTTTTCATTTTTAGATTCTTTCTTTCTCTAAATTTTTTGTCAACATCATGTCACAATCAACTAGGATAAGTTTGTAGTTAATAAATTGGAACACATTGTGTCATTGTTTACTTACATCAAACTTGTGAAAATTCTATTTTTGTTCATGATTTTGATACTGAGCCTACACATACACCTCTTATTTTTATTTTCACTTGTAGATATTCAGAACAATTAATAATATCAATGTTCAAGCTAAGTATATTTCTTCTTAGTACTTTCCCAAATAATAATATTCCATATTTAGTAATTTGTCAAAATCTGAATAGTTGAATATTGTATATCTTTAGTAGTATGATATTTCTAGTTGTACACCTATATAATCACATAAAAATTTAATTATTTTATCAAAAATAGGCTAAAAAACTTATCCTTTATAGTTTCATTTGCCTTATTAGGGTTAAATTGAGGAAGAAAATAAAATTTCAAATTATTGGTGCAACATTCCATAATATCGAGTAAGGTTTATAGAACCTTCAACTTGATTGATAAAATCATCAAAACATATTTCACTTACATGTCATTCGCTAGAAATGTGTTTTCCACAATTTAATGGCCCAAAAATGTGGAGTGCACATTTTTGGGGAGGTGTTCTAGTCACGCTGAGTTTTTAAGGTTTTCATTATCTTGCCACAAAACCCTAATTTTTATTGTTAAATTATGATGACTATTTCCAAATTTTCCAAACATAAAAAACTCTTCTAAACCCTTTCATAATAATCTATTGATGTAAAAAATAGAATATTAATTAATTATGATTTTAATTTCTTACATCTAATTAAGCCTAGTTAAATTTGTATGGATAATCAAGTTTTATTTTGATGTAATTTTACCCATTTAATTCATATTATGTTACAACATTTATTTTATCTACATATTTTTATATAATAATTAGTATTTTTATAATTATCCACATGGAACCATTTAAATGTCTCGTTTAATAGTAAAGTAGACATTATACTTGTGCTTATGTGTGTGTTTTTTCAAAGTCTTTATTATCTTGCTACAAAACATGATTTTTTATTGTTAAATTACCATCACTATTTTCAAATTTTTTGCAAATCAAAATAAACATCTAACCCTTTCGTAAAAATATTTTGTTTTACAAACCGAATATTCATTAATTATAATCTAAATTTCTTACATTTAAATAAGCCTAATTAAATTTATATGGATAAGTGTATTTTATTTTGATGTATTTTTTACCAATTTATTCATATTATATTATAACTCTTATTTTATCTACACAATTTTATATACCAATTACTATTTTAATAATTATTCACATGGAACCATTTAAATGTTCTATATAATAGTAAAATAAACATTAATTGTGTGTGTGTGTGTGTGTGTGTGTGTGTGTGTGTGTGTGTGTGTGTGTGTGTGTGTGTGATCCATTATCCTTTAATAACCATAATAGCTTAATATGATGCTAAGAAAAGTATATTTTAAATAAGAGATTGCAAGATAAAAAGGAAATTAAATATAAAACATAAGAGCTAAGTTGTTGAGATATTTATCTAAACAACTTGTGACTTTTGAGTAGAACAGTGGATTCTTTTGCACCTTTGAAATTGAGGTTAAATTAAGGAGTATGAAATTGAACCATGAAAAAAATATTTGTGTTGATTAATCTTAAGGAGACCAAATTATTTTTGGGTCATCAGAGAAATGAATAGAGCTACACATATTTGATCCTCATGTGAATAATATCTTGCAAATAGCCTTGATTTCCTCTAAAGTGGAAATAAAACCTTCTACGTACCTCATAATATAATGGACATAAAATTATGCTATGATTCTAGTTTATTGTTATAAATTTTACACATGTATGTTATGGAATAAAGTGCTCTGATTCCATGTAAATATGATGAGGGTATACTTACTATTTTCCAAAAGGAAAACTCAAAAGAAAATAAATATTGGTGCACTTGGTAGTAAAAATATGTCGATTTTCTATTTGAAGACAATGTTCTAAGTAAAGATGCATTTTTTTTCGATAATGGTTTTAATAGTTTCATCTAAGTTGATTTTATGTAGGATTTGTAGATCTCATCCTTGATGCCTCTATGTATATGTTTTTTGTTGATATGTGAGGAATATTAATGGAAATATATTATGAGGAAAATGATTGATATAAATACCAACTCCCTCTAGGAAATAGGTTCATTATACATACCAAGTGTTATTGTATCCTTGTTCACATAAATTCATAAATGATTGAAGAGCCTTGAATTTAAATATCTATTATTCCCAATTGGTGTATCTAAAATACATATTAATATGTGAAAAATAATCACTACATGGATACCAATTGAAATATGAATGGAATGAATGCCAAATTTGGTGAAAGAATTTGCATATAGAACTAACTTTTTTGCCCTAAAGTTTTTGGATAACTTGGAAATAATACATCTATCAAATCAATCCCATTTTTTACTACAAAGACTAGGTCCCCAAATCTCACATCATTATAATACTATTTGTGACACTAAAGTTTGTATTATATGAAATTTTACTTTATCTTCCTGAAATTGGAGTTGGAAACATTGTCTCTTAAGTGTACTAAGTGTAACATACCCATTCATAATCTCTCTTATACAATAGGAGGAATATTTAAGGAAGGTCCTTTGAAAGGCATACCAAGGTATTTTTAAGAAAAAACCACTCACTCCACACTTCCTTTATAAATGATATTAGTTTCATCTTCATTTTAGTTAATTATGTTGAAAACCATGACCTTTATATTAACACTTGTAAACCATGAGTATTAAAAAATAAGGTCAAAATTTCATGATATATTTGTAGTCCTACAACAATATATGACATGATAATAATGTATTAAATAAATAATAAAATAGTGATTATTATATTATAAACAATAAAAATTTTGCCTATTTTCCCTAAACTTGTAATCATAACCTCTAATTCATCTATGTGGAGACTAAACAAAGCACCTGAGAAAATGGACAACCATGTTTAATTCCAATGGTGCTATTGATATATTATGTAAATCCAATAGGATTTTAGACCTATCCAACAAACTTATCATATAGTATCATCATAATAATAACCAATGTTTTGGAATCTATAGATTCCAAAGCCATTGGATTAGAAGTTGGCTAGGAATAGTGTCTAATGCCTTTCAAAAAATCAACAAAACAATAGTAAACCTTACACTTATGTATTCTTGGTTCTTTTATTGTAGTTCTAAGTGTCAATATATGATTTATTTTTAAGATATTCCATATAAAACCTAATTTCCCTTTTGCTTGAAGTTTTTTAGATTCTACAAATATCGAAATCAAACTATCCAACATTATAGTAAATAGCTTACTCAAGGTGTGATCAGGCATGAAGGTTTTTAAATTATTTGAATCATGTTGTTGGTTTCATGATTTATATATGGGATAGATGATATGAGATGCTTGTAAAAGTGGGAATCTATTAAAATACACTATATTAAAGAGATCAACAATATGTGTTGCTATAATAAATGGACAACACTGAAGAAATTATTCTCTTATGTGCTCTAAGTTAGTTGATTTACCTGAATTGAGTTTTAAAATATTTTACCACACCATATAATCTATAAATATACACTTACCATGTAATTTGTTTCCCATTGAAATTGAGACTTGGTTTGGAATGTTGTAAAGATAATATGCATAATTGGATCAAGTATCGTTGTTATATATGGAACATGATGATTTCTTTGGAAGGAAGGTTTTTCATTAAGTTTTAATATTGAACTTGAGAATCTCGAGTGTATATCTTGTTTTCTTATTTAGATATACCCTATTCTTATTTTTTAAGATATGAATATAATGTTTTTAAATAGAGTTCTTCTTATGGAGATGTTAGTGAGTAATGTGTTTTGTAATCCTTTAGAGAGATCTATAACTATTGTCAAACAAAGTATTAAAATGGAAATATGAGTGAAGTGTGGGGAGGGTGTTGTAAAATGAGGAAAGGATTGAAGTTTTGTATTTCAAATTTGTCTACATAAAAGCTTGGCTCTTTCAACTAGGTTATGAATACTATCTATATATATGAGGTTAAATTTTTAGTGTAAGAATCATCAAAATTATGGTTAAAATAAATATGAATGTCGATGGGTGGTGGTTATGAGAATAAATAGTTATATATATAAGGATAGGGAGTAAAAATGTAAATGAAAATGGTTCATGCTTATCAAGGTAGAGAAGGTAACCCACTAAATAATGTGAGATTAATGGCCACAAATATTTGGTATTCAAAACATATCCCACCACTCTAGCTCTGCCAAGATAAGGATAGAAAGGAAAGTCACATGAACTAGAAAAGTAAGAAATTCATTTAACAATAATGGGTAAGTTCAAAAGGTTTGGGGACAAAAAGGGGCTGACCCATGGTCATGTTTTTCTTGAAAATCAAGAAATATGAACTTCTATAGACAATTTGAGATGGCTACACTCAAATTTTGAGGATTGTAAGGACATTAATTGTATAATTTTGAGTATAGTTTCTGAAACACTATTTTTTTGAAAAAAATGGTTAAGTATAACTAGGTCAAAAATCTAAAATTTGAATAGGAAATCCTATAACTTTTTAGGAAAATAGAGTAGATAGCCTCATTTAATATTGTTTAAAATAATTTAGTAAAACTTTAGATAAGATCATCTAATTTGTATCCTATATTTTTTTATAATTTTTTGATGAATAATTTTTATATTAATTTTACAAGAAAATAGATCTTGAAAACTAACAAAAAAATAGATACCCAGTCATGTGCCCCCCCAACTACCTCAGAAAAATGAAAACTAGTTTTTTTAATGTGTGTAGAATTAAGCCTAGTTCTTAACCATGTATATTTTTCTACATTTGGATCAATAAATAAAACATACAAAACATATATAGGCTTGTAAATTTGTAACATGTAGTGGCCTAAAAAATCTATAATTAGAAATAAACATAGATAGAAACCTTAAAATAGTCCAAAAATTAAAAAAAATCATATATTTGGAAAGGGGAGAGCATTCTCATCATTGAGGTAATGATTTTATGAATTAAATCATTGAAATTCATAGTGTATTTGGATATTGAATTTGAATTTTGTTATTTTTATAAACACTCTCAAATTTAGCTGTGTTGATAGGTCTAAGCCTTTGACTTTGGAATACAAGGCATTTCTAAGCCAAAATGCTTGCATTTTGAATTCAAACTCACCATAGAATGTACACACTATAACGTGTATGCATTTCAATGTGTACATGTTATTGAATGTACAAATTAAAATTTAAAAATTTATATATTTGAAATTAAAAACAAAAAATTTACATACACATTATCACCACTAAGTCTAGTGGTAATAACGCATACGTGTTATGGTTTAGTGAATCCATGAAATGCTAAAATGCAAAAGGGGTATGCATGAAAGGGTGGGGGGAGGAGGGGGTAATTTAATAAAATAAATGTTAATTATAAGGATACATTTATATTCCTTATGCTTTAAATTTATTTTAGTAAATAAAATAAATTAGGGTCACTCTACATCTAATAGAGTTAGTCTCATAGTTTCATGCCTTATGATATGGAATATAATTTTTCAAAATCCAATCTAGACAGTACATGGGCTTTTTTAGGGTCTTGGTATTGAACCTATATATGTTAAGGCATAAATTTTGTAATTGATGTCTATTTTTGGTAAACATGTATCTATTTTTACATTTTTATGCCTTCTAGATTGCTTTCTAAATTTTATAGAAGTCTTAGGTTTGTCAAAGTTTAAGTTTACAAGCCACTCAATTTAAACTCAAGACAAAGTGGTGTGATTGGGGAACCATAGGTCATATTGATGACTGACACACATAAAACAACCACTTTTTGTTAATTTCACTTGTTCATTATCCCTACCTCATCCCTTATCACTTCCTCCTCACCACTCATCACCCAACATCACTCTCTCCTCATTATTCATTGTCCATAATCACTCCCTCATTGACCCTCACCATACCTCATCATCTATAATCATTCCCTTATCATCACTAATCACTCCCTGATTAACTATCATTATCCTTCAATATCCCTAATCACTTCATCATCCCTAATCACTATATCCTCATCCATAATTTTCCTTAATCACTCCCTCATTGACCCTCATACCTCATTATCCCTAATCACTCCATCTTCCCTAATCACTCCCTCATTGACCCTTATCATCCCTAATCACTCATTCATCATCCTTCATCATCCATAATCATTCCCCCCTCATCCCTCATAATCCCTAATCACTCTACCATTGACCCTCACCATCCCTCATCATCTCTATTCACTCCCTCATCATCCCTAATCACACTTTCACTAACCCTAACCATCCCTCATCATCCCTAATCACTCATTCATCATCCCTCATCATCCATAATCAATCCCATCTCATCCCTTATAATCCCTAATCACTCCTTCATTGACCCTTATCATCCATCATCATCTCTAATTACTCCCTCATTGAACCTCACCATCCCTCACCATCCCTAATCACTACCTCATCATCCATAATAACTCTCTCATTGACATTCACCATCCTTCATCAACCCTAATCACTTATTCATCATCCCTCAACATCTCTAATCACTCCCTCTTCATCCTTCATCATCCCTAATCACTCCTTCATTGACCCTCACCATCCCTCATCATCTTTAACCACTCCCTCATTTTCCCTAATCACTTCCTTATTGACCCGTACCATCCCTCATCATCAATAATCAATAATTCATCCTCCCTGATTGATCAAGATGAATATGCCTAATTTAATTGTTAGTCTCCCCATCTAATCCATATATAATTATTCAACCCAACCAAGCCCATCTATTTGACCATGCCTATTTATCTGACCCTACCGACATCATTATTCCCAATCAAGTCAAATTATACTACATGGGTAGGGTAGCATTTTGGTCTATCAAATATAATACTCTATAAGGGATACTGATCTAGTCTATAAACTATTTAATAAGAATGTTTATCCCTATTAACCAATCACTTTTCTATATTTGGGTGACTGACATTCGATCTTTTTTGTCCATGGGGTAATAAAATCTAACCTGTCATAAGGTGTTTTATCTACACCCTCTTCAACATCTTTTCTTTCATGTGGACTTCTATTTTCTATTTCACCTCACCCTTCATGTGGCTCTTTTCACATAACATGATTGGACTAAAAGTGTAGAGTTGTAGTTTCACTATAGAATGACTAGTGACATGACTCTATGGGTAACATGAGTCATTATAGGGGTGACTCAATGGGATGGGTAACATGAATATATATGATGGGAAAAATGAGTAACTAGATATGATCTATGTGAATTGATATATATTGTATACACATAACATGAGTGTAGGGCTTGTTTTTTTACTTGAATTCTTTTGTCAGTCAATTCCCTATCCCCTTGTCAACTATTTGGGTCAGTTCTCAACCAAGTTATTTGAGCATAGCTATAGGCTCAAGCTCTATAGTGGAGGGGTATACCATTGGTCAAGTGCTAACTATAACTATAGATGCACTTGACATGACATCTATATATATAGATAGAATATCTAGTTGGTTCACCGAACCCTATCCATAATGGGTAGGGGTTAGAGGTTCCAAAAGAGGTAGGGCCTTTTTCCTATCTATGTTAGTAAATATCTCTTCTTTGGGCCCAAGTAGCCAAGCATATAGGATTTTTTTCCCTCCCTTATATGTAATAGACTAACCTATCCTATGGTTTGAGCCCTATGTCCCTCTAGTCCTTGTGGATATCTAAATCAATTCCCCCCTCAAGCATCCAATTTGTGTTAATTTCACTTTTTCATCATCCCTTCCTCATCCATAATCACTTAATCTCCATCCCTCATCACTCTTTCCTCATTCTTAATTATCCTTAATTACTACCTCATTATACCTTACCATCCTTTATCATCTCTAATCACTCCCTCATCATCCCTAATCACTTACCTCTTTAACCCTTGCCATCCCTTATCATCTATATTCATTTATTCATCATCACTAATCAATCCCTCCTCATCCCTCATTATCATTATTGTATAATTAATATATTTAACAAATTGATTTGGTGTTTATATTCATAATTATTTTCATGTATTATTTTGATATCTTAACCTAGTTTAGGCACTTGTTTAGTTGTGTTGAGTGTGTGATTACAGTATATGTTGTTCCTCTATAAAAGGTATGATATCATCGAGGAGAGAGAGATAATTCATTATTGATGAAAATAAAGATAATGTTGTGTATACATGTGTTGAAACTTTTATTGATAGTAAACCTAGTTTTAAAAACTTTAATATCACCTATAAAAGGGTAGACTATAGGTTTTAATAACGAGTCTTGTTTTGACATGATTTTATTTTTTTTATAGGTTTTTTTGTGTTTTGAGGATTTCTATGATTTGGAAAAAAAATTGTGATGTTTGTCATTAAACACAAAGCAAAACTATTATTTCATGAAATGAATTAAACAAGGTCCAAACACCACTAGAGTTCCTAGTTGTTAGCCATTCATCTCACTACCTTGTCATAGCTATATTTTGGGGATAAGTGGTATGTGACATGTATCCATAGTATTTTTGAATCCATATGAATGGTTATCAATATTATTATTGGTGTAGGGTTACTAACCCAAATGATCTTATAAACCTATTAAATTCTGAGAGGATAATGTAAAAATAAGTGGTATTGATTTAATAGTCTTATAAAATTAATAAAATTATTAGGACTATAATTTTAGCTAGTATAGATAAAATAGTGCATAAACATGCACTTTCAGTTATCTTCCAACCATTACTTGTAAGGAAAGACATGCAACTAGAGGGATAACTCCCTCATTAATTTTTTTTTATACTAAATTTTATAATATCATTTGGTGTACCATGCAAAAAGGGATCTTTGATTAACTATTAAAAAAAATCAACTTATAATCAATAATAAAAGGCACCTGTGTAATGGTAAAGAAAATCTCAAAAAACAATCATGCAAATACAATTAAACAACCAATGAGTTGGGTTAAAGGTGATTTGAGTGGGGGGGGGGGGGGGGGGGTGAATGGTATGCAATGTGGTGAGGATGCTATTATAAGAATAAACCATTATTTATTAATAACCATAAACCATCACAAATCCACTTGGCATGTGAAAAGAAGACTCTACTCAATTAAATTTAGATGATAGTTTGAACTATAACTTGAATGAGGAAGTAAATAGATAAAATTGGAAAGGATAATGTTTACACATGATGGGAATTAAACATAGTAGAGAAGAAAAGACAACAAGGAGAATACCAATTAGAATAAAGCGATCATGTAAAATAAAGAGGGATATGTGGGTTTAAGGAAAAAATTATAGTTTGTGATCAATTTTTTAGGGAGTGTGTGCTTTGGGAGAAAGATCTTTAGAATCTAGAATAACATGGACAAGAATTTTTTTTGGTGGCATCATTGATTATGTAGGTTTTTCATTATACCACTTTAGAATGTATATGAAACTCTGCTTGTGATATTATGTTTAAATATTTATAGTAACATGTTTTACATCCCATATGCATTGTTTATATCAATCAAAAGCCTCGAATACCTCTAATCTTGACTTGACCTTGAAAGGGATTTTTTTTAATGCAATTTCACATGATTAAGATATTAATATAGTATTATAGTAATTGCACATATTTACAGGCCTCTTCACATCATCATCTAGCATAAAAGGTAGGAGTGTTAAAAACTATGGCCACTAAAGATTTCAAAAATTATGATAAAGACAACTTTGATCAAGAAATTGAGCACTTAAAATATGTTTTTAGAATGAATGGTTACAAATGGAAACATGTTACTAGGGTTATCCAATAAGCAAAAGATAGTATCAATGGGCATAAACAAAATAAACCCTTAGCTAGAGGCTCGATATCCTTCTTACCCTACTCAAATGTATTTCTAACAAAATAGCTAAAATTATCAAACACCAAAATATCCAAACCACCTTCCTTCTTGTTAATAGTTTTGAATGGCAGTGGGGTTAGCCAAATACCCTCTGGACCCTAGCCTGAGTAGTATAATATACAAATTTGAATGCTCATGTGGAATCCCTTACATCGAATAAATGGGAAGGTTCATTAACAAAATAATTAAGGAACATGCTACTAACATTCTCTTAGAGAGGAAAGAGAAGTTGACTCTCATGGAACACTCATTCAAAACTAAACATGATATATGCATTGAAGATGCCAAGGTCATCACCATGGAAAACCATTTTTATAAACAAAAATTGAGGGAGTCCATTGAGATTAGTAAACATTCCTTTAATATTAATAGGAAAAAAGGCCTAGGGATAGGTCACGCTTGGAGACCTACTATCAATAATCTATAAGATAGGTTTTGTGCCTTTGAATTTATCTTTTCAAACAATAAAATAACTAATTCATTATTATCACTTTTTAAATAACTTAAGAATTTCATCAATAATTATAATGGTATTAAGTTAATAGTTAATTTTAAATAAAGTAACCAAAAAATTTTGAGGTTAAAAGGCCCTATTTTAGGGTTTAGTTCTTGATTATTTTTATTATTTGTAGTAATTGTGATCTTTGAATGAGGTGTTACATTGGGATATGAGATGACATTAAAAATTGGAGGTGAAAATTTTTAAAGACTTTATCAATATTTAACTCTCATTTAATATATCTTATGATTGTTGGCCCCCTACCCTATTTAAGGAAGTACATGTTTGTTGTTCAAGTCATAAATCCTTTCTCATAATGAAGGATCATGGGTGGTTATCTAAAACATCAAGAAAAAACAAAGAACACAATTATTCCAAAAAACTATAATTTATTTGTATGGACTATGAAAGTATAAAATATCTAAATAGTAATATAATATGTTTATTCATCAATGATCTCTATGCTTGGTTTTTAGGTCCAAACTGTGCTAAAACTCTATTATAGTGAATTCACATTGCAAAAAATATATAATTTTTATCTACCGATATAAAATTATTATCTAAATATTTCCCCTACTTTTGTTGACTAAAAGTTGATCATGCTCACAATCTAACATGTAGTCACTTGGATCTCTATCGATATTTTGACCTATGTTCAATTAATATCGAATGTAGTATCATAATAACCATATAAAATTTATTGTGATGTTACATATCTATTGAATAGTGTCAAGTGGTAGAAATCATTAGCTCAATTATGGGTCCTAATTATTTTGTATTTAATTCAAATAAAATGAACTAAGTAATAACCCTCTCTATTTTCTCAATAGAATGTGCATTAATGATATACTTTCTCAGTAGAACATCATTCTCAATAGAACCCATTTTTTTAGACCATAAATGGGGGAACTATAAGGAATATATTTTAAAAAATTATTTGATATTGATACTGATAATGATTGTCATATTGTTTTAATCCCACCATCTCTCATCATCTCTAATCACTCCCTTGTTGTCCCTAATCACTCCCTAATTAAACCTCACCATCCTTCATCATCCTTAATCACTCTATCATCCCTAATAATACATAGAGACTCAATCCTCATCCCTCATTATCCCTAATCACTCCCTTATTAACCGTCACCATCCCTCATCATCCCTAATCACTCCACCCTCATCCCTCATAATCCATAATCACTCCTTCCTCATCGTAATTGACCCTCACCATCCCTTATCATACCTAATCACTCTATCATCATCCGTAATCACTCCCTCATTGACCTTAACAATCCCTCATTATCCATAATGACTCATTCATTGTCCCTCATCATCCATACTCACTCCCTCCTTGTCCTTCCTCATCCATACTCACTCCCTCCTTGTCCTTCTTCATCCCTAATCACTCCCTCCAATACCTTGAAGATGGGTGTAATGACTTCCCTCTTGTGCCTGATTGGATTATGTTCCAATTCCAAATTTTACTCACTCAAATAAGGGCCAAGGAAACTCTTCTTCCAATCATCCTAATTCACTAAAATAAGGAACTCAGAGATATAATATAATTATCTAGGGTGCAGTAAATTTATTCTTGTGTCAGATTAGCTTGGGTATAGATCAAGTTGGGTTGGGAAACACACACTCTGTTAGATTGGTGACCACGTATCTAACTATTTGGAAATTTGGCTTATTATGAACATACTCTCAAAGACGTATAGTGAAAATGATAAGTCAAACATGGGGTTGAGATTGGAATTCTCAACTAGTCTCCAATCACCAATATCTATAGAGATGTAGTCATATAAAATGCAAAATTTAGTTACTTGAGTGTGGCCAATGACACCCAATCCATAGGTCCTCCTAATTGTTTGAAAAACCCTTATAATATTTTATTTCACCAATTTCCAATCATTCACAACCTTTCAAACTTAACCCTTATAGACCTAGGCAACTATTTTAGGCCTAGATCCATCCCGTTGGGTCTCATTCCTTCTAGATAACAGTGCCTAACTTGGATAGGAGTGCTAAAACCTAGGGTGTCTTATTTCTATCACTATTTTCCAATCACAAAATAGGTTCTAATCATCATTTTCTCTTAGATCCTTATCTTAATTCATGTCATCCTAATAAAATTTTATTTAACCCACGATCACTAAATCCCATATAAAAGGCCATTCAAAGTCCATTTAGAAGGGTTGGCACTCATTTACAAGAGAGAAGAAAGAATACAAGCAAGTGCACTCAAGCACCTTTCCATATTTTCTACATACAACCTTTCAATATTATTACAAACTTATTCAAACCCTTGCCCCAGTCCCTAGCCATCTGAAGTACACCTAGTTTTGCATCTAATTAGATTTTCATATACAATTGCACCAAACACTTTAATGGGAGAACTAAATTAGTTTGATCCCTCCTTAGAGTATTGGTATGTAGGTAGCAGACCGACACATGGGGTGTGAATTGCATCCAATGTATCCTTTACACACTAACCCCTTCTCTATCTTTCCCAAATTTATTTTCAAGTTCAAGCACAAAGATCTCATAGGGATTTTAAAAATTAAAACAGATGCATAACAAGCTCTGTAGACTTTCGAGCTTTGATATTTCACTAACAAGGTAACACAGACCTATCGGTAGACCCTAAAAAACTCAGATCACCTAGATAATAGCACTAAAAAAGGACTATAACACCAAATAGTATGGTACCCCACTTTTTGTGCTCCTATCCAATCAAAAAACAAAGTTCAAAGCCTATTTTTAACATTGTTCCAGTCATGTACCTAAATTATTAGACCCTATCTCAGATTGAACAAATCAATATAAGCTAAGTCATATTTTTTCTCATTTACTACTATTTTTTAAAAAAGGCAAAAATATAATCTATTTACATAAATTAGTGGCTTAATTATTTCACATTATTTACTAATTTACTTTATTCATACCTATTTATTAATTAGGGATAAAACTCCATTATTTTTAAAAACAATAAAATATTAGGTGAACTCGACTTAATTTGAATTTCACATAAAATCCATAGAAACCCTAGGGTAAATTCCTAGATGATTTTTCTCATTAATTTCAAAAAAAATCCCTCAACATTAAAATCCTAAATTTCTCTCAAATTTTTAAAATATGGTATTAAAATTTAAAGTAAATTAATTTCAAACCATAGTGGCATACACTAGGTCCCAATAATTCTCTAGCATTAATCTAGTAATTTATTGATTTTTTGTTTGCTTAAATAAATCAAAAATTTAATTCAAAATTTCAATAATTTATAATAATTTTCCAAAATTTATTTTTCTCAAAACCCTAGTTGCATCTACTAGGTCCCATTAAATCAAGCACTTTCCCATAAATTTCTAAATTTTTTCTTGCATACTTAACTCAGAAATTCAATTTTAATTTCAAAAATTTATAGTATTTTGAAAAACTATCATTGTTAAATCCCTAGTTACATGTACTAGCACCTCTTTGCTTCTTGAGGTACCACCTTACATCCATAATCAAACTACAAAAATGATTCTTGCTTATGTACAAATTTTTCTTACATTTATTACAAATAACAAGGAAACCATAATGGGTACTATCATGTACATGAATGATGAAGTCTATCATATGTTAGTAAAAAGATTCATCCTTTGCATTTCATGCTTATGTTTCATTATATGGGATGATATTACAAAATTCATTGCAATATGCACAAGACTTCAAAATTCTTTTTCCATATTCTCCTTTGCTCATACAGAAAAATTACCAACTCTATTTTGCTAATTGCATTCAAAATGTTATGTTACATGTAAAAAATTTATATGTTTTTATGCAAAAATTCATGTTCTCTATCCTTTTCTTTCTATTCCCCATGTGGAAATTTTTTCAATATTATCGTGCTAAACACATTATAAATGTCATAGCACATGCCAAATTTTCTTATACATTCATGGACAAATTCATGCTTTCTATCACTTGCTCTCTATCTCTCATGTGAAAAAAAATTCAAGTTTATCATGCTAAAAACATGAGAAATGCCATATCACATATCAAAATTCTAAATGTATTAGTGCACAATGTCATGCTCTCTATTACATACTTTCCCTCTCTCACTGGGAAAAATTTTCAAGACTATCTTGAAAAACATATTAGAAATGTCATGATTCAAGTCAAAGTTTTCTATGCATTAATGCACAATTCCATGCTCTCTATCCCTTATTTGTTACCTATCATGTGGAATGTTATTTATAAACATATTTCTATACATGGTTTCTACTTAGATGTATCTAAATCTTTGTCTACTTTTAAGTATCTCCCTATCACTACTAAACACAAGCAAACACTAGTAGTTATATCTATCCCTCCTCTCTTCAAACTTGGTTCATCTAGCTTTTATCCCACACCTACTACCAGCTCTATGCCTATAGTAGATTATGAAGTACATGTTATCACCCAAGTTTATGAAGATATGCAGGTTGATTACACCCATGGTTATAGCTTTTTCACTCAAGTTAGCATCCCTTTCGATCTAGTTTCAGCTCCTCCACCTATTATAGTTCTTCTTCTAGTCTAGATTTAGCCATAGTCGAGACCTTCATTCAAACACAAAGAGTTCATACACCTACACAACCTTAGGATTCTACATATCTTCTAGCTACCATATTCACACCTAGAGTAGTTTCATTGAGATATCATGCATCTACACATAAAGCACATGTTTAGAGAGCTTCTCCTACTTCTATATGGGTCCCTAAGAGCACTATAATTTCATCCACTTCTCAGAGTTATAGAGAGAACCCACAATCAATTTCTACTTCAAATATTTTAGAGCATTTATAATATATACAGCTTTTAGAGCCATAATCTCAGCATTTCCATCATGCTTCATAATCATGCTCGATACTTCTTCTTGATAAAGGACAACATGATAGGGAGTCCCCCATGAGACTCATCGATTAGTATCATTTCTTCCCACTTTCTCTTGTACATAGCTTATATCCAAATCACAAAAACAATACAAAAAATTTCAAAATATAAAAACATTTAAATATATCAAAAAACCAAAAACATTTCAATTGTATGCATCATCCATGCTTTACATTACTACTATCATGCTAGGACTTATATTTATTGTTTCATGCTATTATATATCAATTTATCTACATCACCATGCTTCACTTGATCTCTTTTGAGTGTGTAAAGTGACATCCAACTACTTTATTACTTCACTCTACCCATTGAGGGGGCATTCCTACTTCTACATTCAAGACACACATCGATGTACATACCCACTAAGGGCATATTCTACATGACAACACCATCCAGGCTATGTCAATCCTACACTACAGACTCTGAGCTATCATATTTATGTATATTACTTACTAGATTACATAGATTACTATATCGACATTTCACTAGTATCTAGAACTTGTGTATCTCTTAGCATATACCTAGTCTTATACTAACATGTGTTGCATACTTTCAATTCTTACTTTGATTAGTTAGATGAATTTGTATTTCCAGTTTACTTTCTTTCATTCCTCGACTAGCATAGCTAGTGTGATTGCATTTTCAGTTCTAGTTTTGCTTCTTTTATGCATACCTTCAAATATTTTCCAATGTCCCTCATGTGTACTCTTCTATATGACAATCTTTGCTTGTTTCAAATTGTATGTGTATGTGGAATTTTAACATGCCTTGTATGCTTACTTTCCACTTTGAGTGACATATGCCCATGTCCTTTATTTGCATGGCCTCTTGGCCATCTTTGTATACTTCTTCCTTTATATGCTTGTTGTTTGATTGTTTGTCCATGTTTGCAATGCCATGATCCATATCATGAATTTAACTTATTTTTTTGGATGTCATGATGGACATCATACTCCATCCCTCCAACTAATAACTAATAACTAACAACTAACATCTAACATTTCTAGTTCTGGTTCAATACATTGCACATGTTTTTACATTATTTTATCTATCTAGGCATACCCCTATTGATCCAAAAATATCTCAATACAAACATTACTATATCTAAAAATATCTTGTCAAATATCACTATTATATCATGTATCTATACAACATAACACATTTGTAGGACTCTTTATTTTGAGGGTAGTCATTGCAAGTTCATCATTCCCGCCCTCAAAAGAGGGGGTAACAAACAAGGATTTTTGTCACAGAGATCAAAGCTCCTAACATTCAAAATAATAAAATTTAGATCACCCAATTTAGAATCCAAAGGTCAAACCAGTCAAAACAAAGCATAAAAATAGTGACAATTTTAGATCAACAACTAGTTTTAGCATAGGAAAATATTGCCAACAATGGATAGCAGTGCCAAACACAAGGGTGTCCTCATTTTGGTGCTCTTGTCTAGGTATAAAAACACCCAAGTTTTCCAATAATAGGAAATTAAATTAGTTTAGCTAAAAATTTTGCACATCTAAATCAATCAGAATCAGTAGATTTAATACAATTTTCTCAGAGAATCCAGATATAAGGGGGTATCATGCACGACATGATGGCTCTCACTTCTAGTTTTAGATTAGGTAGTTGACATAACTTCTAGATCATAATCCATGTTCTAGACACCAATGATTGGGGGAAATGTGTGTGGCACATTGGTCTTCTTTTGTTTCTGAGTTTAGTTTATTACCTAGGCATTCTAAATAGTTGCATTCCTTACTCCATATGTAGGTGGTTGGCATCATTTTCAAGTTGAACTTTCATACAAGTTTAACTTTTTGAGTTCTTGAGTTAGATTTTACATAATCATATTACATCATTTTTGGAGTGGATTTTATACAAGCCTAACCTCCATATTTTAAAATGGCTAAGAGTGGCCTAGTTTTCATTATACATTCAGTTATCCATGCCATATTGTCAAATTTTTAGAACATCTATGGGCTCCATGAGCCATCTCATATGACATTTATTCTATATTGGTATCACTTTATAGATTCATTTCACAAGGTAATGATGGAACCAAAGGACTAGCTAGCCTTTGTGTTCTTGAGACACCTAGTTAGAGGGATTGGACACATAGTTCAAACATTGATTAGCACACATATGATTCATTAATTTTACTTAGTTGGTAATGATGGAGCCAAAGGGCTTACCTTTGCATTCTTGAGCCACCTTATAGGGAATTGATAACTCAAATTCATTCATGATATTACTCTTGATTCAACACATACCCAACATCATCTAGCATGATCCAATATCACAACAGGTATGTATTGGTTCACATACCCAGTGAGGTGTATTCATTACTTTCTCTTCCTCTTTATCTTACCCAGATTTGTACATTATTATTTTAGATATAGTGTATCTAGTAAAAACTTATATACTCTACGTATTTCATTGCATATTCACACTTCACAATGTGTTCTCTTTATGCACATCCAACACCACACAGCTTCATGAGCTTCTCCCTTATACGTAAGTTTACGTATGCTTTCTACTTTCCTTTATCCTAGTATTTTGATTTACTACATAACTAGAATAAATTGGGGGAAAATGCAGTCGTATAAATTGTGAAATTTGGTTGCTTGAGTGTGGCTAATGACACCCAATCCATAGGTTCTACTAGTTTCTTGCCCAACCCTTATAGGCTTTTCTTTCACTAATTCCTAGTCATCCAATCCAAAACCTTCTAGAATTAACCCTTACAAATCTAGGTTGCTCTTTTAGGCCCATATCTATCCCTCTAGGTCTCATTCCCTCTAGACAACAATGCCCAACTTGGATAGAAGCACTAAAACCTAGGGTGTCATATTTTTGGTGTTGTTGTCCAATGAAAAAATAGGTTCTACCAGTCATTTTTTTCCCATATCTTTATCCTAATTCATGTTAGACTAATGTAAATTCATTTAACCCATGATCATTAAATCCCTTATAAAATTCCATTCAAAGTCCATTTAGAAGGGTTAGCACTCATTTACAGGAGAAAATCAAGAATACAAGCAAGTACACTCAAGCATTTTTCCCTATTCTCTACATACAACCTTCCAATATTTTTCCAAGCTTATTCAAACCCTTGTACTAGTCCCTAGCCATCTAAAGTACACCTAGTTTCACATATAGTTATATTTTTATATACAATTAAACCAAGCACTTCAATGGGAGAACTACATTATCTTGATCCCTCCTCAGAATAGGGTATGTAGGTAGCATGCCCACACACAAGGTGTGAAGTATGTCTAATGTATCCTTTACACACTAACCCCTTCTCTCTCTTTCCCAAATTTCCTTTCAAGTTTAAGCACAAAGAGCTCCTAGGACTTTTGAAGATTAAAATAGATACACAAAAATCTCTGCAAAGCTTTTGGCTTTGATATTTTACTAGTAGGGTAAAACAGACCTACCGAGAAAAACCCATAAAACTTAGCTCACCTGGACAATAGCACCAAAAAAGGACTACAATGCCAAACAGTAGGGTGTCCCACTTTTAGCACTCCTATCTAATTATAAAATTAAGTTTAGGAACCTATTTTTGACACTATCCTAGTCCTATACTTGAATTCTCAGACCCTATCTTAGACCAGATAGCTCAAAATAAGCTAAGTCATATTTTATCTCATTTATTACTATTTTTAGAAAAGGCAAAAATATAATCTATTTAGATAAATCAATGGCTTCATTATCACATATTATTTACTAATTTACTTTACTTTAGACCTATTTATTAATTAAGAATAAAACTCCACTATTTTGAAAAATAATAAAACAATAGATATAAATTTGGATTCTCAACTCTAGGATTAAGATTATTAGATTCCCAAATCCCAATCTATATATGTCATTAATAGAATTTCATCCCACCCTTTTCTCATTTTACTACATATTTATTTTGGCCTAGGGATCTAGATATACACTCTCTCCATGGTCTAGGCATGGATTGCCATATAGTTCTTTGAACCCCACTAGACAATCAGATGATATCTCTAAGTTCATTATTTTTCTGAAAGAGGGTGAATGAAAGAAGAGTTTATTTGGGCCTTATTTGAGTGAGTAAAACTTAGAATTGGAACATAATCTAGTCAAGCATAAGAAGGAAGCTATTACACACACCATCAAGGTATTGGAGGGAGTGATTAAATATGATGAGGCAATGTAAGAGAATTCATGGTCTTGAGTAATATTGTATCACAAAAAATAGAGTGCATTTTTCTTTTCATTGTTTGCTTCTTTGTCTTAGTTTTGGTATGCTTCATTGGGGGATGTTGCTTCCTCGATGTCCATGTTGGGCATTCTCCTTGTGGCTTGTTCATGTTGGTGCTTACAATTTTGTATTTAGATATTCATTCATGCATAATTGTTTTTATATTAGAGTTTTGGTCAAAAATCTCAACCTTTTATGCTAGTTGCTTTGCTCTTTGGTGAGACATTGTGACTTATGCCTTTTTGATATAGATTTCATTGATTGATTCGATCCTAGGGAAATATTTTTTTCACTTCCTCTGTTATTTGAGTCCTATATCCCTGATTGAAACTTTGAATTATCTTTATGTACTTGTGTCATTTTCATAATCCATAATGCTATTTGGCAAAGAAAAACTTGCATAGGTCTGTAGATTCATTTTGTGTTACTTGATAGTGGTAATTGAAGTGGTGAAGCTCGCATAAGTCTTAAAATCTCCTTATTTTATCTCCTTTAGTGATCATATTTTTTCCTTTGTTAGAGTATCTCGATGACTCAAGTAAAAAGTTATTATGTTATTCGAGATTGAACACCCGCATATGTCTATGTCCTAAGACAAGTCTTCAAGTAGTGATTTATCAAATCTTAATTCCATACTAAACCTTAAATGTGTTAAGTTGTTTTACACAATGGTATGTAGTAAGGTAAGCCATGATTGGGTTTTGAGGACTCGACATGGTATTTGACTATGATGTTCAAAGTTTAGAATCCCACAAATGTGTTAAATACATACAAATTTTTGCACAATGGTAAATTGATTATTTAAATCCTGATGAAGTCATTAATAAGGCAAATGATTTGAGGTAGTGGTATGCATTATCAATAATTTATTATATCTCATGTTTATTTAAATCAGCTCTTAGAAGCCAAATTTATAATACTTAAAATCCAAATTTTATCTTCTAGTGAAAAACATATTCATTGCCCTTTATTATGCTCTATGTAAAATTGAATTTGAACCACCTAAGGTGAGTAATGGGGTTGACATTTCCTTTAAGTCATGTAGTTTTGGAAAATGCATGTGATGATCATAAAGCATTAGGAGAAGACAAAGGGATGGGAGGATAATTTCATTGGATTCCCATTCTCATCCTTATAAGCAAATGGACATTTAATTGGAGGGTTCAACTAGAAAAATAGAGGAGAAGACCACAATTGCATTACATGTTGATTATCTTCATCTAGGAAGTTTGTTAGATTTCCATTACAAAGGCAGAGGTTGGTGTATGACATGTAGGTGTTTATAAAAAAATTTCTTCCATGTTGTGTATGTTAATCCCAATAGTGGTATTGATTAAATCTAAATTCCAATTGTATGAATACAAGTATTTTGATCTTTTTTATGTGAACATCGACTATTTGATGAATTGCATGTGTCTATTTTTGTTATTAGACCCCTACAACATGATATTTAATGTAAGGCCTTAAATGGACTCCCCCTCCTCATGTGTGCACAAGGAGGGATGAGGAGGGAGTAAGGATGATGAGGGACACTGAGGGAGTCACTAGGGATGATGATAATTAGGGTCAATGAGGGAGTGATTAGGGATGATAAAGTAGTGATTAGGGATGATGAGTGATAGTGAAACTCAATTAGGGAGTGATTAGGGATGATAAGGTAGTGATTAGGGATGATGAGTGATGGTGAACATCAATTAGGGAGTGATAAGGGATGAGGAGGGAGAGATTAAGGATGATGAGGGATGGTGAGGCTCAATGAGAGAGTGATTAGAGATGATGATGGAGTGATTAGATATGATGAAGGATCGTGAGGGTTATTGAATGAGTAATTAGGAATGAGGAGGTATGATGAGGGAGTGATTATGGATGGTAAGGTATGATGAAATAATGATTAGGGATGATGAGGGATGGTGAGGATTAATGGAGTTATTAGGGATGATCAAGGAGTGCTTAGAGATGATGATGGATGGTCAGGGTGAATGAAGGAGTGATTAGGACAATTAGGAATGAGGAGAGAGTGATTCAGGGTGATGAGGGATGAGGACGAAGTGATTAAAGATGAGGTAGTGATGATGAGCAAGTTAAAATTAGCACAAAGTGGTCATTTGATGTGTGAAAGTCATCAATATGACCTAATTTGTCCCAATCACACCACTTTGGCTTGAATTCTAAGTGAGTGGTTTATAAAATTCAATATTTACAAACTTGGGACTCTTAGAAATGTCAAAAATCAATATGGAAGGTATAAAAACCTAAAAAATTACTATATGTTTACCCAAAATGGGCATCTATTTCAAAATTTATACCCTAAAATCCCTAGGTTTAAAATTGAGACACTAAAAATGCCTAAGTACTGACCAAATTCAATTTTGAAAAACTATCTACCACATCGTAAGGCATGAAACTATGAGACCAACTCTATCAGATGTAAAGTGACCCTAATTTCTTATATTTATTCAAAGAAATTTAAAATATAAGGAATAAAAAAGTAACAATATAAATGTAAACTTAACATTTATTTTAGTAAACTGAACCATCTACTCCTTCCTATATCTCTTCCATGCTTTTTTGTGCAATGTAAAAATAATTCATACACATTCCTTCCATATAGAAAAAAAGATGCACAGGCCCCTTTTAATTCTCTTTTTGGCTATGACAACATAATGCGTCTGTGTTATGTGGTCATAATGTGTATGTGTTATGTGGTCATAATGCATACACATTATGGTTCAAGAATATTGAGCCTAAATTCAAATAATGTGTACACATTATGGTCATAAAATGTATGCGTTAGGGTAAATGCCCATGGAATTGTCCCCTCACTCCATGCACATACCCTAATACGTCATGAGATTCACCAAGTTTGATCAAATGTCTCCCATAAAGTGTAATGGAATGGTCAGATGACTATTTATAAATGTCCAACTCTTCTATATTATCTCTTGTAACTATAATAGATTTGAACTATGATCAAAGTGGGAGAAATTTAATTTACATGTATGGCCATTGAAGTTTCTTAAGAGGATAACATATCACATTGATAATAACTTGGAGATATCATGGTAAATATCAATGAATGGTGATTCACCATCCCTTTCCATAGCATATAGTGAGTAAACTATGGGGAAGTAATAAAATACTATAAAAAGTTTGGATTGTGAAGCTCCTTTATCAACTGGTATCGACATATTCCTAGCATGCTATTCAAATTCCTCCACACAAATTCTAATGGTTAAAGGATCTAACACAAGGAAAAAGATTACACCTGAACATATAGACTCATGGTGAAAAACTATCTTATACTTGGTGAACCATGTAAATTGAAACAAGTTTGGGAAAGGCTTGTTTCTTGTTTCATGAGTCTATATGAAGAAGACCGAGTCTTTACAATAGATAACACTACTTGAATAACTTGGAGAGAAGAAAAGAGAACCTCTAAAATTATATAAGGAAATTGATATATATTTGTGAGAGAAAAGCTACAACATATGGTGTCATGATTTTTTAATGGCCCATGACTTGTTATATCAAGAGAGTGGAATCTCATGTATATAAATTTTCACACCTAAATTCTTATTATTGTTTTCTAGTCATGTCCTCAATTACGTATACCTTTGAATTAAAATTGAAGAGTTTTATTTTTAGTTTCAAATCATCTAGATTATCATGTAGGTTGTGTATTCTAAGTGGTTAGAGTGTTATCCTGTAGATACCATGCCTTATTTATTGGTACATTCTTAATTTTTAGTTTGTTCTCAAGGAAGTTCTTAGATGTTGTTGAAGAGACATCTTCCTTGGTAAGACATCTAAGTGTAGGTTTTATAACCTTGAATTATCTTTATTTTTGTTCTTCAAGTATAGCTTAGATTTTTGCCTCAATGATTGGTGGGTTTTATAACTCCCTGAAGAGCCCATGACTATCATGTAGTTACACCCTTAAGCTTGGATATAAACCATTTTTGATATGTTGTATTTGGTAGGACTACTTCTTGAAGTTTTTAGAAATATTCAAAGTAAGTTGTGTTTGGTGAACAATACCCTTTGAACTATTTTTTTTAGTGTTATTTTCAATTTTGAGATGTGTTCACCATACATGATAATGTAATTTGTATGTTTTTTAATTGTGATGCTTTCTCCTTAATAATTTGAATTTGTTTCAACATTAAAATCATGTAAGCTACTTTAATTTTTATTCAAGTTTGTAGATGAGATCTTTCATTTCATCAAGTTTATTGTTAATTGTTCAAGGTTTGGGTTCATCATAGTCATTATTGGAATCTATGTTATTATATGTTTTAAGATGAATGAAAATTAATGAAATATAAAACCCTCCATATCACGTGCCACAAGGAAGGATAATATCAGTCTATGGACCTAATTTGATGTTGACCCTCCCTATCATGATTTTTTTATGATGGTTATTTATTCTACATTATCCTTTAAATGTTAATATAATTTATAGTAGAAAGAGGAAATACTAGGAAAAATATATAATCAATATAATACTTTATAATTTTTTAAAGTCTACATTAAATATTAATATGCATTTAATAAAATTTCTATAAAAAAATTGATTATAAAATATAACTTAATCCATATGGCCATCAAAATTTGAATTTAATACAATCTATTCAAAAATTTGATTACACTAGAGGTGTTATATTGTGAGGTGAACACCAAAGATTTACCTCATGGTTTTGAATATGACCATTTGATGTTGTTACAGTTTTAGACTGGCAGTTTCTCGAGATGGATGGTTTTAGAGATGCCATATGCCACCTCTTCAAAGCAACACAACACCTATAAATTCAAAGTCAATGGTATGCATGGACAACCATATATCATTGATTGAAATATTAGTGAAGGTCATTCCCAATGAAAGTCTATAAAGTCAGCTTAGAACAAATGAGGATTTCATATGTAACTCAAAGTTGATGTAGCATGTAGTGAAATTGATGTAGCAAGCACTAAAGTAGATGTATCAAGCACTCTTTAGAGCTCTATATTTGATAAAATCACATTGATGACCAATGAAATTCAAAAAAAAAAAATTGAATGACCCTGGATACATTGAGGGTGAGCGCATACATGTTTGAGTGGTAGAATAAACATGATCTAGAGAGTAGACTTCTCAAGATGGACCGACTCTTAGTAATCTTACCCATGTAATTGCACTAGTATTTTCTCATGGATAGGCTCATTTATGTCCCTAATATTGGCCTAAAATCAATAAAAATGTTAAAACACTATGGTTTCTACATGAATCCACTTTTTTTTTGTTTTGGTTCTCACATATGTTTTTGAATTGAACACCTCAAAGAAAGATGCAAAACTATTTCAGGGGTTAAATGACATAATGGATGGCCTTATCATAGATAGATATTAGACTAAATAATTGTTTACAAATAGTTATCCTAACGCTTTACCAATACTTCTAAGAAAATGGATCTAATTAATCCACTATGGTTTGTATAATATTTGCAATGATAGACAAAAGAATGCCCATAATGGTTGTAAGATATATATACAAAACAAGTTTAGTGAAAGGGCCTTGAGAGACATTAGATCGATTAAACACCCAACTTTAAAATCATTATTAGAATGTGAGGGCATAAAGGAGTCAATCGAGTTATAAAAAAAATGTAAATAAATTACTCTTGAGGTTCAAGATTACTATATCAGAATGATTCCAAAATTTAATTAGGATTACCATTACATACACAAACACCATATTCTACAAAACCATCTATATCTCTATGAGTGTATGAAAGCACACAAATATTAAATCTACACATAGGACTAATTTAATCACATATATTATGTATACGATCATAGGTAATAACAAAACTATTCTAGAGAGGCGTCTAAGGTTTAAACAATTTATGACAATCTAGGGAACATTAATACTTCTAAAATCCTATTTATTTGAATTGAGGTCAGTCCCTAAAAGTTAATAACCTTACACCTTGGCCCCAATAATCTTTCTAGGATGTATAAGAATACAATAAAATACAAAATAGAGAACTTGTAATATTCAAATGCAACACCATTAGGATAACTATACACTAAACTCAATTTTTGGAGGAAACATTGAATAAAAAGCAACCCAAAAATAAATTAAGTTTGAGTGTAAATCAGATGTCAAAAAAAGAATGTACACTTTAAACAAAACATTAGGGCTATTCATTTTTAAGTCAAATATAAAGAACAACTTAAGAATTTTTACACCAATTAGCCAATTCTAAAAGGCAAGCAAACGCCTAGCTCAAAAATAAGTCCAAATTAAATCTTCTACCAAGCTTCATGATCCAAGATCAGAGCAACTAGGAGGATGGATGTCGTGCTGATAAAACTAACATCCATCCTCATATACAACATCCATCCTCATATATATATTCACACTGAACTAATTAATGATCTTTAAAGGAGAATTTTAGAAGGGTAGAATAATTGAATTTACTAAGAATAAATAACTATTAAGAAAGAATATGCAACTATGGGAAGTCACCTATTAGGATAGCCAAACAAGAAACTATTTACCCTGACATGACACAAAAATGGATCTTTCCAATGCAATAATATATAATGCTTATTCTCTTCCTCAAAAGTCTCAACTCCTTGGGTTTCCCTCCTCATCGAGCCGGAAAAAAATAGGGGTTTGCCAAGCATTTGATTGCCTAGGTACCATAAAATCTCATTCCTTATTAACCATAATAATGGTTATACATCATAAATTCTTGGTGCTGATGCATTTATTTCATTACCAATTCTTATTAACATTCCTTCATAATATTTCACTTTACAAAAGCTTTTGTGCTCAATTCAATAGTAATGAAACCAATCAGATAGATTCCATAATCTTAATTTATTTATCACACATCAATTTTATTGTATTATTGATTCGATCTTCACATTGGACATGGAGTCTTTCCATAATCAAATAGAAAATATTCAACAAAAAATGTTGCCACCCTATAAGCTACAAACCCCTAGACTGTTACACTTACATTCTTCATCACTGTGAAATGCTTTAATCTATAATGACTTGCATTCTTCATGGAAAGAGATAACCAAGGGACATATGTATTGGTTAGTTGATGAGACCAAAGTGTGGAGGTCAGGGTAACCATGGGTGATTATGTTTTGTCTTGGTAATTGTAAAGGAGAAATTATTTTTATTACATCAAGTTTGGGATCTGGGTAAAAATTTAAAGTGGACATGGGTACATAAAATCAATATTGAAATTGGAAACGTTTAGACCATTTGTGATTATTTTTCCTAGCCATGTTTCAAAATGATCAAACACATTGTGATGTGGTTGATGAAACATTATTTCCATATTATACTTGGGCATGATATGCACCAACAAATATGAACTCATTTTAATTCCAAATCTTTTTGATAAATTGCATGTGTCCATTGGGATTTGAGGTGACATTTAGGCATTTAGAAGATTGTTCAGATTGAAGGCAACTCCTAGATTTACATGACTTGCATCCATTAGAAAGGGGAACATAACTTGTATGGTGGTTGGTTCTTTGATTGGATGTTCACTATCATGAAAGGTCAAAAAGGACAGCATGATGTTGATTCAATTTAGAGAAGGCTCCATCTCCAATGTGCAACTCCAATCAGCACTGAAATGCCAATGATATGGAGGCAAGATATTAAGGTTTCAAATTCTATATTTTAACTTATGTTCATCTATGCTACCAATATATTGCCACAAAGAAATCATAAAAGGGCCATACACCAACTAGGTGGTGATGATGAGGGGAAATGATAGGGTTTTTCTTGTGATCGCATATATTAAAGATCATGATATCATATGCATGCCTTGACTCATGGTAGTTGTTGGATTTACATACCCTACCCATTACAAAGGGGTTTGTATCTTGCAAGGTGGTGGCATATTTTATTGACTATTTTCTATTTTATTAATAAAAGACTCGACATCTGATGTGTCGATTGAATAAAAAATGTAATAAATATTTTTTAAAGTGTATGACAAATAAATACATAAGGGGGCATCGATCATGATACAAGGTGAATGTTGTGGTAGTATGAGGTGGTAGAATGGTAGGTTTAATTCTCATGCAGAAGGGGGTGCCCACATCGTACACTTAAAAAGGAAATATAATCCACAAATGAAAAGAAAATAATTATGAAATAAAATCACAAAAATTAAATAAACATTTCTTCTAGCATAAATTTCACCTTAAGAGAAACTACTACTTCTATTTTATAACTTAATCCATATGGCCATCAAATTTGGTAGCTGAATGTCATGACTATATTTACCCTAAAATTATAGGAAAATGAAATTTCCTTTCTAATAAAAATATTTAGCACATAAATAGATGGTAGTTGTTTACTATACGATGGATGAGGTTACTTGTTTTAACATGGTGAGCGAATATGATGGTAATTTCATGTCACATGTCTCTTAATATCTGCTAAAATTATTATATTATTATGGAGTATGTAACCATAACCAAAGGTAAAAAAATTAGAGATAATTAGTGGGAACAATATGTCAGACTCAATATTGTCTACATATACTAGTCGACGCACAAATGGGACATGAATATAGTACATGTAATAGTGATTTACAATCAACAAGACCAATGGGTGTTCATCAAACCCAACATCCATAGCTTAGAGAAACCCGTACACAAAAATTAGGAAAAATAACACTTATTCAGCTTGGCTTGCTTGCTATCTTGCAAGTTACAATCTCATTAATGAGTGTTTGTGGCTTCTTTCAACATATCGGTAACTACTTACAAATTAGTTGCAGACCCTCCTTTAATTATGTCCTCACTATTTCTTCTCCTGCTATCAACTTATTTTCATCCTCGTTGCTCCTTAACCTTAGCCCAAATTTCCATTTGTCCACCACCATCTTGTGATTGGTAAACTGATTTATTGCAAGAGGAAACCCCAACATCAAAACATCAAAAAAAATGCTCTTCATAATGGCATTCGATCCGTAGTGGTCACTGAAGGGTGTGAAATAATCTCTATTTGACTAAACTAGGGTGTAACAACACCTTGATCTTTACATCCATCAAAAAAACTAGGAGGCAACATCTCTAAGACATTAGAGGCCTCTTTATCAAGATAAATATCCCACACAAAATAAAACCTACTCTACATAAGACATGTGGCTATTTCCCATATCTGAGGCCTCAACACTAAAATAAAGATGTCGAAGAAAACATATACGACTGACCACGGTGGTTTGGAATGTAGCCACTATGTGTAGTCCATTTTGACCTATGAATTGGTGCCTACCTTTTGATCTCTATGGTCAGAGTGGTCAGAATAGGCAAAGGGAAACGAGGGACCCAAAAATTGCATGGGGGTTTTGTGGTGCAATGCCTCCACTACCCTACAATCCAATTTTCTTCCCCATGCTAGAAATAGAGAAAACAATATTTATTAATAAAATGATAGAGAATATACAGTTGTTGGATTGAGTTGAGAGAGGCATGGATGTCTTATTTATAGAAGATTAGGAAGCATAGAAGAGGGTAGAAAAATACTAGATAGGAATGATATAGAAAGGAGAGATATCTGGAATAATTTAAAAGAGAGAAGACTCTAGAATATAAAACCATCTAGAAGAGGTGAACAATTGTAAAATAAGAAGCAAAAGGATTTATGTGGAATAAATAAACATTATTCCAACTCCCCCCTCATAATGTTTATTTGGGTTACAAGATACTAATATGGGTCCTAGAAACTTGGTCTGATCAGGTACCCATTTAGAATATTTAACCTAAGGATTTTTATGTACTTGAAGAGGAATATCCACAAGACATAACATGTCTCTAAATTTGACAAATTTAACTATAGATAATGCTCTAGTTAACATGTCTACGACTTGGTCATTTAATCCATAGAAATTTATCTCTACCAACTTTCCATCTATAAATTCATGAACAAAGTGATAGTGTACCCCAATATGTTTTGATCTAGCATTAAATACATGATTTTTTACCAATTTGATAGTGCTTTGATTGTCACAAAATATAGTAGTTGGACATTTATGTGATAGATGAACCTCCTCCAATAGTCTTAATAGCCACATAGCTTCTTGAGACGCCTTTTAAGAACTAATGTATTCAGCCTCTATAGATGAGAGAGACATTGTATCCTACTTCTTGCTACTCCATGAGATTGGACGTGAACTAACGTGAAATGCATATCCTAAAGTTGATTTTATATCATCTACTTCACTTGCATGAATTGAATCTATATAACCCACTAAGGTGGGATTACCTCCTTGTTTATAGTCAATCCCAAGTTGATATGTACCTCTAATATGCTTCACTATTCTTTTGGTAGCTTTCCCATGGTCAACATGAGGATTTTCCATGTATCTAGAAACAATGCCAACTACATATGTAATATATGGTCTAGTGATAGTCAGATACAAGAGATTACCAAAAATTTGTCTATACAATGTCGCATCTAATTCTTTTAGATTGAAGTTAGAACTCAATTTCAATACAACTTCATATGGTGTATTAGCTGGTCTACACTCAAGCATCCTAATTTTTTTTAATGCACCAAGGGCATATTTGGTATGAGAAAGTAAAATCTTATATTTTTCTTTCCATACTTGCGTACCCAAAAAGTAATACATTAGGCCTAAGTCACTTATCTCAAAATCATTTTTAATTTGATAATTGGTGTCTACAATGCATTGGATATGATCTCATGTAATAATTAAATCATCAGCATATAATACAACAATAATAATTTTTCCATCACTATGTTTTACATATATATTCGTATCATCTTTGCTTCTTGTGAATCTTGATTCTAGAAAGTACTCATTTATTTTGGAGTATCATGCCCTTGGTGATTGTTTAAGACCATATAATGACTTTTTCAGTCTACAAACTAAATGTTCTTCACCAGGGTTAACAAATCTAGGTGGTTGTTGCATGTAAATTTCTTCATTTAAATCACCATGTAAGAAAGCACTTTTTACATCCATTTGATAAAATTTTCATCCAAATTTTATAGCTAAAGAAACTATTGTATGAATGGATGTCATCTTAGCAATAGGAAAAAAAGTTTTGGTAAAATCAATACCTTCTTTTTTTTATAATCCTTTGGCCACCAACCTTGCTTTGTGCTTCTCCACATCTACATTTGATCTAAATTTTATCCTATATGTTCATTTTCAGCCAACTAAATTCTTTCCTTTTGAAAGAACACATAGCTTCCAAGTGTCATTTCTCATTAGAGAATCGTATTCATCTTGTATAGTTTCATCCCATTCAAATTTGTCTTCTGCCTCCTCATATGTGCTTGGATATTTCACCTGCATCACTCTAGTCATAAGAGCATAGTCAGCAAAAAAATTCTTAAGGCCTTCTTGATATATTTCCTAAATGCTCCTTGTCTTCCTTGTGTTCCTTTCATCACTTTTTCTTGAGGCTTCCATTTAATTTTGAGTTCCTCCTACAAATGATGACAAATTTTCATTTGAATCATTATTATCAATAAGTTCATCTTCCTTGATTAGAACTGGAAGGGAAGATGGTTTAGAAATATCATCATCTTCAATATATTCATCAAACCACATATTTATTTTGATATAAATTTCTTTTGTTTCAGGATTATACAATCTATAAGCTTTTGATTCTTCACTATATCCAAACATCATATATTTTTCACTTTTTTATCCAACTTCTTCCTTTTTTGATCAAAAATGTGAGCATAAGCATTGTAACCAAAAATTAAAAAATGAGAGACTGTAGGATTTCTACCACTCCAAGCTTGTTCATGTATTTTATTTATTACTGCTTTATCAAGTTCCTATTTAGAATATATGCAACTGTGTGAATTATTTTAGCCTAATATTTAGTATCAGTTTTTCTAGAATATAACATGCATCTAGCCATTTCCATTAGAGTTCTATTCTTTCTCTCAACAAATTCAATCTGTTGAGGTGTGTAGGAAACTATAGACTCTTTCTTTATACCATTCTCTTTACAAAATTTTAAGAAGGCATTGTTAATGTATTCTATGACCCTATATGTTCTTATTATCTTTAAATGTCTTCCACTTTGTTTTTTGACTAAGGACTTGAATTCTTTGAACTTAAAAAACACCTCACTCTTATTTTTTAGGAAGTACACCCAAAATCTTCTACTATAATCATCTATGAAAGTAATAACATACCTTGATCTAGTGAGTGATGGTGTCTCGAATGGCCCAATTAGATCACTATGAACTAGATGCAATGTAACTTTAGGTCTCCATGATTTTCCATTAGGAAAAATTTCCACATGTTGCTTTTCCATAGCACACCCTTCATAAACTTTTTGATTTTAAGAAATGCTTGTAAGTCTATAAACCATTTTCAACTTCTTCATAGGCCCAAGGCTTTGATAGTTTACATGTCCCATCCGTTCATGCCATACCCTGCTCATGTTAGTATGTTTTATAATGCTACACACATGACTATCTTCACATTTTGAAGTAAATTTTTGAAAATTTTATAAACCATTCTCAACTTTTCCAATAGATTTGACTCTAAAGTTGTCATTTAAGTCTTTTATTAAACACTTATCATTGTAGAATTCTATTTTATACCCTTGATTTACAATTTGAGAAACATAAAAAAGATAGTTTTTAAATCTAGCACTAGCTTTAATTTTTTGAATATACCATTATCAACTTGAATATTTTCAATTCCTTTAACTTTTATTACACTGTTGTTTCCCATAAATATTTTTTCTTTAGTGTTATCCTTACTTAGTGACTCAAATTTCTCTTCATTATGAGATATATGTTGTGTAGCACCAGAATCAGTGACCCAATCATCTATATAAGAACTATTTGCTTTGAGAACCACATATATAACATCACTTTTAGATTAAACCATATTTACATATTTATTTGACTTCCTTTTTGAATCATTTAATTTCTTATAACATTGATTTTCATGATGGCCTAATTTACCACAATAGTTTCATTTGATTTTATGTCTTTCTTTGTGATAATTGTGACCCTTAGAGGAATCATACCTGGTGTCTTGCCTCCAATACTTATTTCTTGGCTTGTCATGAAACTTCTTGTAGCTAGGCTTTCTCCTCATCACAAAATCTTGATAATCATCACTTGAAATATCTTTTTCCTTAGCTAGCCACTTTTTTTCTTGTATAATCTTAGCACATAACTCTTTAGATGTAATCATAGTTAGCTTATCAGTAATATCTAAACCCCTTATAAATGGTTGATATGAACTAAGGAGAATTTGTAGTACTATTTGCACAAAATCTTTATCATTTATGTTCTTAATAAGAGAATCAAGCTCATTCTTCTTTTATTTTATTTTCATTAAGTGAGGCACTGACTCTTTCGATCCACACATCACTTGAATTTTCATACATTTTTTTAGAATACTCCATAACTTGATGACACTTTGTTTATTTCAAACTTCTGAAAAGACTTCATCAGAAAGTGTACAATTTATCCATGTGGCTTCCATCTTATCTCTTTGATCCCAATTTTCTTGCTCTTTATGAGAAAATTTGTTGTAGAAAAGGGTCAGTTGATTGTAGAAACTTGTTACGATTGGGTATAAACATGGAATAAATCCATGACACTCAATATTTATACTCGAATACGCTAACATCAATTCACATAAGGCACAAGCCTTATGTGCTCACCTGAAACTTATCAGAGAAATAATCGAGGCCCATGTTGGGCTAGTCATGTCATGGCACAAATCATTCTTCAAGAGGCTTGGTCATTTACAATAATGACATTTGCAAGTTCATTGACACAAGCCATTTCTAGGCTAGGCTAAAGGTCTATAAATGCAAATCCTATTTAGGTAGCTACTTCTGGTCATAAGGGCACTAGTCTATATTGGGTTTCTTTGTATTCTTATGGGTGAAATCCTATGTTTTATCATGCTTAGCATCCCTCAGGCACTTGAAGGGTTCAATGGAATATCTTGATCAAGGGTTCATGATGGGTTAGTGCTTTAAGCATAGGTATCATGGCTTGGCATGAGATCCTTCCTACACTTAGAGGATTTCCACATAATATGTTGAAATCATCCTAAATTATAGAGATGCCATAAAAGTTGTGGATTGGAAGCTTGCTGGAACTTAGTATTCATATATTAAAGTTAAGCATTACAACTATCATGAACATTGCGTAATTGAACCATATTCAAAGAACATAACTATAACCACCTAAACCAAATAAAAAATCAAATAAGGCACACCATTCTTAATTAATGAAGTTCAAATACATAAATTATATATCAATAAAAATAGAGAAAATGCTCAACTTAAGGCTACTAAGGGCCTAGAGGCTTATAAGCAAGCTTGGGCACTACAATGTGGAGCTTCAAAGGCATCCATACTAATCCCTTTTTCTAATGGCAGTTGTTTTACTACATTTGGAACCAATTATGTAGAGCTTCACTATCTCCAAGTCACATTGTTGCATACTAGTTTGAGCTTGCTTTTATAACTTATATGAGCACCTTCTACCAAGGTGGAGTTGTGCATGCTAGTTGCCAAGTTGGAACTTTTCTCAATCATTTCGCTAGCTCTATTACTTTGTACCCTTTACACTATGATTGCAATTTGCTTCCACGCTTTGAAGATGACCAAAAAATCATAGAATTTGTTAGCCACCTACTAGTTGGTGTAATGTGCATGTCAATTTATCCAAATGGCATAAAAGATATCAAAATAGAAATCATCCCAAATGATTACCTCACATTGAAGTGTCTACTAAGTTGGAATGGATTTTTTCATGGGGTAATGTTGGGCCCTTTTTTTCCTAAGTTGGAATGGATCCATACTTAGGAAAAAAAGGGCCCAACATTACCCCATACAAAATTTCTAGTCCATCCTTAGACTAGTATTTCAATACTCTTAGTGCGTAGAACTTTGACACACTCTCCTTTAGTTCAGTGTTGAATTCCTCAAAGCCCTTGATGGTGATCTTGACTTATTCCAAAATGATATCAATCTATGTTGGGGTGGTGCTAAATGCAAGCACATCAGTTTTCTCTAACTCTTTTCTGAAGGCCTCTAGACTTTCCTTTGCCCTTGTCACTCCTTCGTATAATATTGCCTCTTGATCATCAGCGTTTATTTTTAAGGTGCAAAACAGTTCTTCTAGGTTCTACTCTTGGTTATTGATCTAGGTGCTCAAGGTATTGACCTTTACCATTATTTGTGTGTTTAATCCTGCTAATAGTGTATGACTTGGCCATTAGCTCTTACCTTTCCCCCTTTTCCTACTTGAGGCATGTGTCAATGACTGATGATTGGTTGGAGAATTTTATGAAGATGGCATCAGATGCCTCTGCACCTTTTTCTATTTGCACAAAGAGGTCTTCCACCTCTTTGAGCTTATCTACTAGCTCTTGTTTTATTATGGTGCATGGGTCCTCCTCTTCTTTTGGAGCTAGATCTACCTTCAACCTTGGGAGCGTTTGCTCCACTAGCATGCACACCTTGTCAACCTCCAAGAATTTTGAAGTATCAATGCCATCTAAGAGGGATGGATTGAATTCCTCTACACAATCATCCAATTATTACAATTTAGACTTCATGGACTTTATTTCCTCTTCCACTTCTAGCATGATCTTCTTCCACTTTGAATCCCTAACATCATTGATGGTGTTCTTCTATGCCACTTTAAAAGCCATTCAAATGAGTGCATTGGTTGAAATAATTGGGTTTATTGTGTGGGGGTTTATGAGAAGGAAATATTTCCCTTATTTTGGTTTCTCTGCACCCATTAAAGCCTTCTGCATCACTTCAAAATGAGGCTCATCCATATAAATAATAAAGGCAAATGATAGTTATTGGCACGTCCTTATTGTGGTAGCTCCAAGGGGCATGTATTCAAAAATATAATAGTATTCATTGGTTCACCATTTTCATGCCTTTTCTCTTAGGCTTAGCTCAGTTCCTTCCTCTTCAGTGATGCCCAAATCCATATGTTCTCCTTTCTCTTCATCGGTGCTAGTGCTCTTTTCAGTACTTCCCTCTGAGGTTTCATCTTCTTACTCTTGTAGGGGTTCTTCCTTGGACTTGTCCCCTTGGCCCATATCTTCTTCTACTTTTGCATCATCTTCACCTTCTTCTTGCCTTTTTTGGGTCTCCATTACACTCTTTATTTGTTCCTTCAAAGCACCAACATCACCTTCCTTATCTCTAGGTGCCCCTTCAGTACTTGGGCACACATGTGGTGCAACATCTTTTATTGTGTTGGTGGGGGCACTAAGCATCTTTGATACTTTCTTCTTCCTTGGTTCCATGCTTGAGGCAACCTTCTTGTCTTCATTTTCTTTCTTAGCCTATTCCTCTTAGGCCTTGTTTTTTTGTGCCCTCCTCTTTATTATTACCATGATTTTCTCTTCTTCAACCCTTATTTCCTCAACTTTGACCTTATCATTTTATTCTTGGGTTATGCCTAATGTCTTCATGGTTGTTCTTTTTTCTCTATCTCTAGCACCACCTCTATATATTCATCATTGAGGCACATTTTCTTCCACTGGATTATCTTTTCCTCAATTTTTAGAGGCTATGTAGAGGGCTCTTTTGATGGGGTGCTAGGCAGCTTTTCTATCTTTTTAGGAATGGTGGTAGTGCCACCTTGGAGGGCCTCCTAGAATTCTTTGGTGCTGGACTCTTATTCTTCTTCCTAGAGAATGTAAACTTTTATCCCTCCCTCTTCCATCTCTTCATGTGTCTTTTAAACTTCCAATTCCTCATGTGTCTCTTGTGCCTCCATCTCTGCCAAGGCTATTGTAGGCATTACAACTGGACATTTTGACTTACTTTTCTTCTCCCTTGGTTTGAGAAAAGCAATCCCTAGTGTGAAGGCCATGTGCTTCTTCTTCTTTGGTGCAGAGGGAGTGGCCTCATCACTAGAGGTGATCTTGAATCTAATGCACTCCTACATTTCCTCAAGTGTCTCTGCCTTTTTATTTTAGGGAGAATTCTTTTGTGCTATCAACACCAACTTCCATTCATCATTAGTCTAGAAGGGGAAGTCATCATCCTTCTTAGTGCTTGCATCCTTCTTCCCTGGCTTTATCTCATAATAAAACATATGGATGTGCCCAAAAATCACTTGTTTCTAGAGGGGATGGATGTTAGTGCAATCCAAGTCATCCTCCTCATCCTTGGTTGCTTTCCCTCTTAGGCGTATGTATTGGAGTCTTAGCTTGCTTCATTCCAAATCCACAATTTTTACTAGGATGTTCAGATGATGTATATTAGGGATTCTTCTAAGCATATTCCTAAAGTATTTGGCTGAAAATGCATGGGGGAGCTTCAGCTAGATGGATTGATTGTTGTTTATGAGTGCTAAGTGCACAGCATAAAAGTGCTTCATAACGACAAAGGTTGTTGTTCCAAACATATTTTGGGGGAGCTCCTCTAAGATGTACCATTCCTCCTTGAATACTTTAATTTACTAGGCACACCACCCCATTACTCTAGTCTTATACTTCTGGGAGAAAGTGTAGGGGGGAGGTGTAGGTGAAGTTTTGATATTTTTTCATTAGGGAGTCCTAGTGCATAGGGAAGACCCAAAGATTGTCTTCATCACCATCAGGCATGTTGATCTCCTCCATAAAAATTAGAATTAATATTAACCTGCATCAAAAGCTCTCTCATTCTATATGACACTCAAGTGTGTTCTTTACCATCTCCTCTACAATGAACTTTGCTATATTAAACTTAACCCCTATGCAAATTGATAGGTGATGCACAGGTATGCCTTGGTGACATCTACCCATCAACCCTTGGGGGAAATTTTTGAACTCATGAGGCACACAACTTCCCTCATTATGGGGTCCTTGATGTCTTTGATTAGGAACGTGAAACCTCCCTTGTAGTACCCTAGGAGTTTCTTGACCCTTTAAATTTTAGCATCATCTTCCATCATTTGGTAAATGTCGGCACTGAAGTCTAGGAGCCTGATAATTTTGCCTATTAGGTGTGTTGATATCTGCATGCACCTCCCTAAGAAATAGATATGATATTCATAAATGTGTGAGAGGAGGAACTATATGAGTTCCTATAGCTTCCTAGAACATGATAACTCATAGATTTGAGTTGCATTGATGGTTACAAGTTTATCTCAGATGAAGACATCAAATAAAGTCATGATTGCATTAGTTTTGACCCCCATATCAGCCACCCAGTCCTGTGATAGATATTGCACATTATTTGAGGTACAGTGGCTGTATTCTTTGAGCTGATAAGTGTGCATGAATGATACCTAGATCTCTCCTACCAATACCTCCTTAGGAAACTGCATCTCTTGGTAGGACATTTTTTCAAGCACCTTTGGATCAAACTCAATGATTCTAATTCCCTCTACAGGCTACACTTTCTTCTTCACTACAACCACTTATTCTATCATTTTTGCCCTCTTGGCATTCTTCTACAATTGTGGTAGCCTAGAGCTCATGCTTTTCTTCCCCATTCTAAATTGGTTGGTGTTGAAATGCAATTTGTTTAGCTTGTTGAATCTTGTAATTTTTGTTGGCACTCCTTATAGTCATGAGATCTATGACTATGACTATAGCTCTCGAGCTTTGTTTGTTGTTAATGGTAGCCTCGACATCACTCCAATTTTATGCTAACTAGTAATTATGTAATTTGTTCCCCACACTTCTCTATGCTAATCTCAAAGCAAATGCAATTCCTCTTTTTATTGAATCTTTCACTTTTGGCATCTATAGGTGCTCAAGGGTTCACTTTAGTGGCAATTATTTGCTTCAGCTCTGGTTCACTAGTCTGCATTTTGGGTGAAAATTATCTCAAGGTTTGTAACCTAAATCAGTCAGCCTTGTCATTGCTTTATACCCTTAATTTCATCTACCATCTTAATTGTAGGTGATTAATGGTGTGATGACATCTAGAAACCTTAGAAATCACAAAATCCATGAAAATTCATTGCCACCAATGCATTAAATGTGGATTTTTGTACCTCTACCATCACCTCAACAAATTGTTAAGGTGTGGAGCCTAAAAGCTTCACATATGAGCGTATTACCAAAGTTGCAGGTTTACACAGTCACCGACGTCGGTCAGGTGCATTTGAAGAGACTCTGGAGTCGGCAGAGGATCGGCCGACGTTGGTCACAGGCAAGCATTCAGGAACTGGCGTCGGTTACCTATGCGTCCAAAATGCTATTTCCAAGGACAGAAGCGAGTGTTTGCATGATGAGTTTGAGTCTTAGTCTTAAGTTCGCGTTTCTATTATTAGCAAGATTGTTTTTAGGGCCCTTGTTCAAGAGGCTTAACTCTTGGTTGTAAGTGCATGCTCAAGTTTCCTAATTCTATATGTAGAATTAGATCTTTTTAGCTTAGTGTGATTATTGTAGTAGTTCATTGTATGTGAATGTTGAAGAACAGTACAGAGTTGTATCAATCCAGGTTGTTGGAATTGATTGTACTTGAGAGAGAGAGAGCTCTTAAGGGATAGAGATCTAGAGAGAGATTTTGTGCATCTGAGAGAGGTGTGGAAGAAAGAAGTTTCTTCAATTGTATTCCTTTTGTAAAGAGTTTTAATACAAGTTTTCAGGTTGGTTTCTTGTATCTCTTGTTCTTTGCTATTATCTGATTCTAGTTACTTATATATCTGATTTAATTCCGTGGTTTATTACTTGCATAAGTGTAATCATATTGTTGGTTGATCCCCAACAAGTGGTATCAGAGCCTTGGTTGTAGGTTTAGAGTTTGATATCCAATAATTGGTATCAAAGCTCAGGTTCACTAACAGGTGGTTCAGATCTGTGTAGTGTGTATTGATTACAGGTTGCTCACAGGAGTTTCTGCAGGGATTTCTGTTTGAGTGGGAGAAGCAATGGCAGATGAAAGTAAATTAAGAATGGAGAAGTTCAATGGCAAAAACTATCAACATTGGAGAATGCAGATAGAGGACTATCTGTATCAAAAGGATCTATACTTACCGTTAGGTGGGATTGCAAAGAAGCCCACAGACATGGAGGATGAAGAATGGGAAGTTCTTGACAGAAAGGCTCTGGGGTCTATAAGACTGAGTCTTGCATCTACTGTGATATCTAATTTATCATAGGCAAAAACAACGGTAGAGTTGATGACTACTCTAGCAAATTTGTACGAAAAACCCTCAGCTTCTAATAAGGTATATCTTATGAAGCAGCTATTCAATTTGCATATGCAGGAAGGTGGATCTGTATCTAATCACCTGAATGATTTCCATGGTATTGTAAATCAATTAAGTTCAGTCAAAATTGTATTTGATGATGAAATAAAAGCTCTTCTAATATTATGTTCTTTGCCTGAAAGCTGGCATAGCTTAGTAATGGCAGTTAGCAATACTGCATCTGCATCAAATATTTTAAAAGTAGAGGATGTTGTTAGTGTTATCTTGAATGAGGAAATTCGCAGGTAAAGCATAGAAGAGACATCTAGGAACGCTTTAAGTTTTGAGAGCAGGGGAAGGCAAAAAGAGAAGAGCAAGAAAGGGATATCAAGATCCTAGTCTAAGGGGAAAGGCAGATCTAAATCCAGAAATGGCAGAAGGCCACAATGCTGAAATTGTGGAAAGATGGGGCACATAAGCAGAGATTGCTGGTCAAAGCCTAAGGAGGACAATTAGCACGAAGGAAAAGAAGAAGTAAAGGTTGCAGGTATTGCACAAGATGCTTTAATATTCTCTTTGCATAATAATATAAAATCTTGGGTGTTAGATTCTGGTGCATCTTTTCATGCTACCCCTAATAGGGAATATTTCTGTGACTATATCCATGGAGATTTTGGAATAGTGTATCTAGGGGATGATGAGCCCTGTAAAATTATTGGCAAAGGTAAAGTGCAGCTGAAAATGCAGAATGGCAACACATGGGTGTTGAGAGAAGTTATGCATGTTCCTAGCTTGAAGAGAAATTTGATTTCTGCAGGAAAGTTAGGGGATGAGGGTTGTACAGTAACTCTCACAGCAGAATCTTGGAAGGTGACCAAGGGTGCACTTGTTATGGCCAGAGGTAAGAGAGTAGGTACTCTCTATTTGTGTAATTGTGTTACTAACAATTCTCCTTCTGTATTATCTACTTCAGATGTGGATGCAAAATTGTGGCACTCAAGGCTTGGCCACATGAGTGAGAAGGGGATGTCAATTCTCAAGTCTAAAGGTAAGCTTTCAGATTTGAAAAGCATGGATCTAGAATTTTGTGAGCACTGTGTATTTGGAAAATAGAAAAGGGTTAGTTTTCTCAAGACTGGGTCTACAAAGAAGAAGCATAAGTTGCAGCTTGTTCACACAGATGTGTGGGGACTGGCTCAGGTAGCTTCTATTGGAGGATCACAGTACTATATTTTATTCATAGATGATGCTACAAGAAAGGTATGGATCTACTATATTAAGAAGAAATCTGATGTATTTGAGACTTTTAAGATTTGGAAAGCCATGGTTGAGAATGAAATAGGGAAAAGATTAAAGTGCTTGAGATCTGACAATGGTGGAGAGTTTTGCAGTCATAAGTTCAACTGGTATTGTTACATGCATGGAATCCATAGGCAAAGGACGGTTCCAAGGACACCTCAGCAAAATGGTATTGCTGAAAGGATGAACAGAACAATCATGGAGCGTGCAAGATGTATGAGATTGCATGCTGGTTTGCCTTTAGAGTTTTGGGCAGAAGCTGTTGACACTACAGTGTACCTGATTAACAGAGGACCCTCTATAGCTCTAAATGGTGGAATTCTAGAAGAGGCTTGGACAGGTAAAAAGGTAGATCTCTCTTTTCTCAAAGTTTTCGGTTGTGAAGCCTTTATGCACGTAGATAAGGAAAATAGAAAGAAGCTGGATGCTAAGTCTATGAGGTGCACATTTATTGGCTATGGCTTAGATGATTTTGGTTTCAGATTTTGGAATCTAGGAACTAACAAGATAATTAGGAGCCGTGACGTTGTTTTCAACGAAAAAGTGATGTATAGTGATTAGCTGAAGAAGCTAAATCAATCTGGGCAGAGCAATAGTGAATTGGACGAGGTGATGGTCCAAAATGAGCTTGCGGGAAAAAGAAATAATCACTTGCAGGAAAACACAGAGACTGACGTTGGCAGGATAGGTACCAGCATCGACAGAACAGAAACCGATGTCGGTCATACAGAGACCGATGTCGGCAGGACATGCATTGGCGTCGGTCAGGAAGAACCGGTGTCGGCCAGTAACAGGTCTGGAGGTGACCGAGGTCGGTCACTGTCAGAGAATTTGGGTGGACAGCGTGTTGTGAACGAGTCTCAGACACCCATCAAGAGGTCAGAAAGGGTAAGTAAGCCTCCAATTAGATATTCTCCTTCATTATTCTATTTATTGCTAACTGATGGTGGAGAACCAGAGAGTTTTGAAGAAGCAATATAGGTGGAGTCCAAGAGTCAGTGGGAGTGTGGTATGGTTGAGGAGATGGAGTCCTTAAGAGAGAACCAAACATGGGATTTGGTCGAATTGCCAGCTGGTAAGAGAACACTGAAGAACAGATAGACCTACAGGTTGAAAGAAGGTGAGAATGGACAGATGAGATATAAGGCCAGATTGGTAGTGAAAGGATTTGCACAAAAACTAGGTATTGATTTTGGTGAGATTTTCTCTCCTATTGTTAAAATGACTTCTATATGGATTGTACTATCTTTGGTTGCTGTTGAGGACTTGCATCTTGAGCAGCTAGATGTTAAGACAACATTTCTTCATAGAGATTTGGATGAGGAAATTTATATGGAACAGCCGAAAGGATTTGAGGTCAAAGGTAAGGAGAAGTTAGTGTGCAGATTGAAGAAAAGCTTGTATGGCCTCAAGCAAGCTCCTAGACAGTGGTATTTGAAATTTGACAGGTTTATGACTGAGCATGGCTATAGTAGGTGTCAATCTGACCATTATGTATATTGTAAGAGATTGGATAACGGTAGATATATTATTCTATTGTTGTATGTAGATGATATGCTGGTTGCAGGATCACACATGCAGGATATCTCTGAGCTTAAAGTGAAATTAGCTCAAACATTTGCTATGAAGGATTTGGGAGCAGCAAAGAAAATCCTTGGCATGAGCATTAAGAGAGACAGGAAAAATCACAGGTTGATATTGTCTCAAGAGGATTATGTGGACAAGGTGTTGAAACGGTTCAATATGCAGGATGTTAAACTGGTAAGCACACCTTTGGCTGGACATTTCAAGTTGAATAAAGAACAATGTCTTAATTCACATGATGAGGTAGAGTACATGAGTAAGGTTCCATATTCTTCCACAGTAGGGAGTTTGATGTATGCAATGGTGTGTACTAGACCGCATATTGCCCAAGCAGTGGGAGTTGTAAGTAAGTATATGGTCAATCCAGGTAAGGAACATTGGAAAGCAATTCAGTGGATCCTTAGATATCTGAGAGGAACCAGTAGTAGGCACTTGTGCTATGGAGGTTCAGATACTTCTCTACATGGTTATGTAGATTCAGATATGGCACGTGATTTGGATGGTAGGAGGAGCACTACAGGTTATGTTTTCACTGTAGGTGGAATGGTGATTAGCTGGATATCTAAGTTTCAGAAGGTTGTTGCCTTGTCAACTACAGAAGTAGAGTACATTGCAGCCACAGAAGCTAGCAAAGAGATGATATGGATGACACGGTTCATGGAAGAGCTTGGAAGGGAGCATGGAAGTTGCAGATTGTATAGTGACAGTCAGAGTGCAATCCATTTGGCTAAGAACTCAGCTTTTCATTCAAGAACAAAGCACATACAACTAAGGTACCATTTCATACGGCAGGTATTGGAAGATGGTGATTTGAAGCTGGAGAAGATCCATACAAATAGGAATCCTGTTGATATGTTAACCAAGCCGGTTACAAAGGAGAAGTTGAATCTTCATTCAACTTCTATTGGCCTTCATGATTGAGTTGAAGATGGAGGAGCTAGAAGATGTTGTTGTACAGGTATTAGTGCAGCTGTTTATCTCCAAGTGGGAGATTGTTAAGGTGTGGAGCCTAAAAGTTTCACATATGAGCGTATTACCAAGTTGCAGGTTTACACAGTCACCAGCGTCGGTCAGGAGCGACTAACGTCGGTCAGGCACAGTTGAAGAGACTCTGGCGTCAGCAGAGGATTGGCCGACGTCGGTCACAGGCAAGCATGCAAACTGGCGCCAGTTACTTGTGCGTCTAGAATGCTATTTTCGAGGACAGAAGTGAGTGTTTGCATGATGAGTTTGAGTCTTAGTCTTAAGTTCGTGTTTCTATTATTAGCAAGATTGTTTTTAGCACCCTTGTTCAAGAGGCTTAACTGTTGGTTGTAAGTGCATGCTCAAGTTTCCTAATTCTATATGTAGAATTAGATCTTCTTAGCTTAGTGTGATTATTGTAGTAGTTCATTGTATGTGAATGTTGAAGAACAGTACAGAGTTGTATCAATCCGGGTTGTTGGAATTGATTGTACTTGAGAGAGAGAGCTCTTAAGGGATAGAGATCTAGAGAGAGATCTTGTGCATCTAAGAGAGGTGTGGAAGAAAGAAGTTTCTTCAATTGTATTCCTTTTGTAAAGAGTTTTAATACAAGTTTTCAGGGTGGTTTCTTGTATCTCTTGTTCTTTGCTATTATTTGATTCTAGTTACTTATATATCTGATTTAATTCTACGGTTTATTGCTTGCATAAGTGTAATCATATTGTTGGTTTATCCCCAACACAAATCTTCTAATGGTATTTTTGGTGAAGTGATGTGTAGTTCAAACAGTCACTTCCCACCTCACTTTGGGTGGATGCCAGTGTGTCCTAATGATCTTTCTCCTATACTTTGTTCACTTGGCGTGACCTTCATCACAGTGCCTTACATGCACATGATTCAACCTCCATAGTTCCATCTTCTTTTCCTACTACATTTTCATTTCAAGCATGCTTTTCTATCTTGGTCAATTTTTATTCACTTTCATCTCTTTGACTTGGACTGTCCTACCCCATACAAATCCCTTGCATTGTTCCTCTAGTGCTTCACTCTCCTTTGATCTCTTGCATACGATTATGTTATGCATTTTCACTCTACTTCTTGCACAAGTTTATCCTATGCACCTTTCTTTCATTGTTTGTGCATGGGCACCATTTATGCCTCTCTTTCTTCTTTGGTGCTCATATGTTCAAAGTCTAGTGAATTTCATGTGCCTAAAAACTTAGGTGTATGGCCTCAAGCGATTTGGAAAGTATTTGTGCTAAACTTACCCAATTGGAGTTATGTGAAAATCTTCCATAATATTTCTCTTGCGATCTTGAAAGCATCACTTATTCACTCTACATGAATAATAATTAAAAAATACAAATGTTTTTCCTACGCCAAAAATTAGTCGGGTCCATACATCACAACCAATTTTTGACTATGAAGTTAGTGTTTTATGGTGTAAGCACCATCTTATTACATATACAGATTGAATCTATTGCCATTAAAATGCCCACAAAGCATTTCACCTGACAACATGTGCAACTTGCATGTGCCAGTTTCTAATATATTGTTGACTATATATGGGCCCATCCACCTTATATGTAGTTTTCCCAGGTGCCTTAGGTACTTGGAGTCATAGAGAAATACCAATTCTCCTTTAGTCAATACTTTGTGATTAATATTCCTATCATGCAATAATTTTTGGCATGCCTTCTCAATCTGCTAGCTCCATCTTTTTTAGGCATGCACCTCATCCAATCACTCCAAGTCCTCTAACCTTACACTTAATGAATCTTGGTCATCTAGGTGACCAATGTGCACAATGCATGATGATGGTACCAAGAATTCTATCAGTAGAATTTCCTTAGTGCCAAAAACCATTTGGAATGGTGTAGCATTGTTCAAGCACTTGTAGGTTGTGTGGTATGCCTATAATATCGTGGGCACTTGATCATCCTAATCATTGTGACCAACGTCACATATTTTCATGAGGCACATTCCCAAGATTTTGTTGAATGCCTCAACTGTGCCATTTTATTGGGGATGATATGGGGTGGTCTTGTGGTGTGCCACTATGTACTCGACTAGTAGGATTTTCATAGTTTCATTGAGGAAGTGTGTTCCTCTGTCACTAGTTAAATTGTTTGGGCACCCATAAGAACTTATGATGTTCTCTCATATGTATCATGCAACAGTGGTAATAGTGCAATTTTTAGTAGGCATTACCTCAGCCCACTTGGTGAAATAGTCAATCACTACCAGAATATACCTTGCACCTATGCATCTTGTTGTGGGAGTAATTGGCCCAACCAAATAAATGGCCCATTTCTTGAATGGTGCCTATGTAAGAATGGGAATGAGAGGCATCTCATCCCAGTGGTTGGGCTTCCCTATATGCTGGCATATGTCACATTCCTTAATGCAATCCTTTAAATCTTGGAATAGCCTTGGCCACCACAAGCCTGATTATAGCTCTTTGTGCACCATTGCATCTCCAACACAATGGCCTCCTATGATCCCATCATGCACCATGCATAGTATAGATCCTCTTTTGTGTTTCAAAAAAAATATACATAGGACTTCATCTCAACTTAATTTACATAGCTCCCATTAATGATTTGAAAGGCGATGGTGTAAACTACCAACTGCTTCTTCTCTTTAGTGGCCATGGTCTGGGGTACAAACCTAGGCGTTAGAAATGTGACTATCTATGTCAAGTATTTGAGAACATACTGGACTTTATAGAGTTACATGTCTAGCATATCATCTTCAATGGACACTATTGCATTGCCAGATTTGAAGCATGATAAATAGTCTAGTCCCAAATTCTTCTTCCCGAGTTTCACCACAATTGAGAAATGGAATTCCTAAAATAGAAATATCCATCTACAAATGCATCCATGGAGAATGAGCTTATTCACAAGGTACTTAAGTGACTCATGATCGATGAAAAAGATAAATGGGGTCACCAACAAGTATTTCCCAAATTTTTGGGGGGTGTAGACCATTGTTAGCACCTCACACTTGATAGTTGTGTATTTTTTCTCTATCAGGGTCAATTTGTCACTTGTAAAGGAGGTAGGATGATCCATCTTGCCTTCATAAGGTTGCACCATAATGGCCCCAATTATAGATCTAGATGCATTAATATGGACCTGTAATGGAGTCATCTAGATAGGGAAATAAATAATAGGCACTCTAGCCAACTTGAGCTTTAGAGTTTTGAAGGCATCCTCTTATGTTGCACCCTAGTAGAATGGGCCATCCTTGCATAAAAAATCCTCTAGTGGCACCACAATCCTTGAATATATCTTTATAAAATTTCAATAATAGCCACAATGGACAAGAAATGCATGAATGTCTCTCTGTGTGGAAGGATTTTGGAGCTAAATGATAATGGCAATCTTCACAAGATCAACAAGCAGACTATATTTACAGATGATATGCCTGGGCAATGTGCTAAAAGGTGTCACAAAGATGCACTTCTTAAGGTTCAAGGATATCTGTAGTTGTTGATACCTCTCAAACATGAGGCATAAGTTGTCATAATGGTCTCTTATGAGCCCATACATAGTCCAATCATCAAGGTACACCTTGATGATCTTATGAATAAAATCCTTGAATGCAGTGATGACCACTCTAGAGAATATAATTGGCACATTATTGAGCCCAAAGGGCATCACACTATTGGATAAATAACCCCATTTGGTCACAAAGGTTATCTTAGGCCTATCCTCCTCTTCAATTTGGACTTGATTGTATCCATAGAAACCATTAGTGAAAGTATAGATTTTGTATCCTGTGACTCCATCCAAGACTTCGTCAGTAAATGGAGTTTGGAAGGGGTCAGTGACATAGGCAAAGTTTAACAAGTGGTAATCCATGCAAATACATATGTGCCCATCCTTTTTAATGTTAATCACCATTGTGCTTACCCATTCTAACTCTTACACTAGGTAGATTACTCATGCGACCAGCATATCGTCAATCTCCATTTTGACCTTTGTATATAGATTGGGGTTCATTGTATAAGAGTGCTTATTGATAAGTCATGCATCATCCACCAGCTTAATGCTCATTTTCACAAGGGATGGGTGGGTACCCTTCATGTTGTGATAATTACATGGAAATAAATCTTGAAACTCCTTTAAGAGATCCATAGTTCACACTAGTTCCACGTTAGACCAATATGCACCCAGAGTAGCCACCTTTGGTTCTCCTTCCACGATTATATCAACCTAGGTGGTCTTGAGTGATACATGGTAGGTCTCATTTATCTCCTAATGTGTGTCCTCAACTTGTCTACTCCCCTCAATTGTTTTGATGTGGAGATGAGTAAGGTCTTCCTCGTTAGGGGCACTATCATCCACTTGGCACATGAGATTCCTCTTTCCTGTCAAGGATGTCCAATTTCGTGCCTTCCAAACATTTGTATCTTCATCACTCAAGTCACTGTTGAGTGCCTTCTCTTTGAATAAAGTTCGGAGCACTAATACTTTATCCTCAAACATATTTTTTAGGCACTCCTCTAAGATTGTAGTGTCCTCAAACACTGCCCTTTGAATGACTTACAAAGGCTCGATCAATTCTAGATTACGTGAGGAAAAGGAGGTGTGTAAAAAAATTTCCTTCAAGTCATCCCACCTAATTATCTCATGGTGCATTTTATTGACCACATACCAATCCCATGCCCATGTCTTCAAGGTTTTGTAGCAGGCTTGTACCCATAGTTTGCTTGGGGCATTTGTGTTGCACTCAATCCATGTTTCTTTGCATAAGCACACATGTGTTATAGGTTTGAAATCACCAAAGTATGTAGAGATGTCCAGATCCTCATTACTTTTTTCAAATTTGGTGCAAATGGTTGCTTTTACATCTTGCCAAGTTGGCAAGCTAGACCTTTGTGCTACCCACCAATGAGTGGTAGTACTTTTTAAAGTATACACCATTGCGCCTATCCTGTCTACTTCCTTTTGGATGCAATACTCTAGGTCACAGATATATTCTTCTATAGGATTTCTCCCCTCATATCGTAGTAGCACTATAAGGTTACCTTTGCTTAGGTGAAACACTCTGTTTCCCTTATTTATATTGCAAAGACCCCTCTTTGTGAAGTGTGATTGATCTGGACCCAACCAGTCCTTATAGGTTTTGGCACCTTGGTGCTCACAACATGGCATCTTCGACCAGTGGTTTTGTAATCTTCTTCAAACCATCAATTTCAAGCTACATCAGTAGTGTTTAAGGTCGACTACCCATCATCCCAAGAAAGCACTCCTTGGTCATTGGGGTTGATATTTTTGATGCCTTGCATCGTGATGTTGTAGATATGGTTGATCTTATCTTCAAGATCAACACTTTCTATATAAGGGGGTCCTTGGTCACTTGAGAGGGGGATCATGACCCTCTCCTTGCCATTTTCAAGGGTCATATAACACTTCTTGAAGCACATGTTGACATTATTTGTGTAGCACCATGGCCTGCCTAAGAGTACTGGATAATTATCTTGCTCAGCCAACTTGATCACTTCGAAGTTAGCAAAAAACTCTGTGACCATAATATCTATAATGATGCCTTTTAGAATACTATTGGCCACATCCTAGATTTGTTGGCCATGAAAATCACACGAGGGGAAGGCCTCAAAGATGGCCTACCCATCTTCTCCCATGCATTCCTTGTCAAGATATTAACCTTAGCACCTATGTCCACGAGGACCTCACATACAAACCATCCATCAATGGTGGTATTCACCAAGAGCTCTCAATCATACTCTACATTCTATGTATCCCTAACCTCTCACACCCTTTCCATGTGTGGTGCAGTAATTTCAACTATGTGGGACATGTCAATTTCAACTGGCTTCTACCTAGCATATTCTAAAATCAATTTCTTCAATAGGGTTAGCATCCCTTCTATCTATAGGAGGTGTAGGATCTTCATTAAATCTTGTACCTTAGTCTCCTAATTATATTACTTCTTACAAGAGGCAGCAACCTATGCCTCTAGATCTCATGCCAGTTGGAGTTCTCCTTATAGATTTTGAATGACACTCATAGCCTATTGTAAGACATCCTTCTGACATGCAAGGTTAGGGTAAGGTGCAGCTTTTGGTTACGAACGCATGATGCACTCAATGTAACTCAATTCCCCATATTCTAGGCATAACTCTGATACTAACATAATTAGTGGCTGAGTGGTAATCCACTATGAGTAGTTGCTTTCACTTTGATTGGCTTCATGTAGGTCAATTATGCCTTTGGAGTCCATTTCTCTGCTTTTGGCTTGCACCAGATCATTCCTACACCTTTGTCTACACTAGCCCAACCTTGGGTCAAATTTTTATACAAGTCAAGGCATTCCTCAACTAGATGTGGTCCTCGATAATACTCACACGTTGGATGCATCAAGTAGTCACGCTGATAGTGCTCGATCGAATTGCACTTGTAACATGATCATGGTGGGAATCTTCCTCCACTATGTCCTCCACCTCGCCCTATGGTGCCTCTTTGCATCCCATAGCTAGCATTCTATTGGCCATATCCTTCATTTCTTTGGTTTGCTTGCCCTCAGACTATTGTAGTTTCTTGTCATGTGCCTCTTTCCATGTTTTCATGCATCTCGTCAATTACTTGATAGTCATCTGTGGCATGAGTGTAGGCATCATACAACTTGCAATAGAGGGTTGTGTTAACCTGACTAGCACATTGCAACAATGGGAAATTATGAACATCATGTCCCTCATGGAAAACTGTACAATTTAGAAGCAATGTGAGCACATTCCTTTGAGGTAAATTGTTTATATTATGTCCTTCCATCTCACAGTCAGCACACCATAATCCACTTCAGGCATCTTGTGATAAATTAGTGGTTATTTTCTGTAGTTGGAAGGCCTTAGACACAATTTGTGCCTCCATGAAAGGAATGATTCCTATGTCGATGCTCCTGATTGCCTTGACCTAGAGCATGACTTCTAGCACTTTGTAGGGGTCCATGAATGTCTTCATAGACAATGCTTTTCTGAAGGGTACTAGTAATCCTCCAACAAACCATTACACATGCTGGGAGGGGTCGATGTCATAGGGAAGATTTGAAAGGAGAGTTTTGAACTTGGCATCATAAAAGCACATGCTCTTTGATAATCCTTATTTAATTTCCTTGAGCATGGTGAAGCTCCACTATTCGACTTAGGTAAATCAAATTGCTTCAATAAGGCTTCTTTCAACATGTTGTAATCAATCATAACATGATTAGGATCAAATTTCCCATACCAGGTTTGAGTGTGATCAAGCAAATTTATCATGAATTGAGTTGCCTTGTGCTCAGATTGGGTTATACCCCGAGTTTGCCATTGGAGATCACATTTTAACACATGTTTTGTGTCATTCTCTACACCATGATATTCTGGAAGTGCATTGCCATCTCATAATATATTTGTTATGGGGGGAGCTGGCATCTGAGGCACTTGTCCCCTAGTACTTGTCTTCGTGGTGGTCCTCCGAAGCCTCCAACCACTGGGTTAGGCATTAACCCTATGTTAAATGCCAGAATTGAAGATGATGAAGGCATTGTCCTACTAACTTGTGGTGTCAGGCCACTTCATATGGGTTATTGCCCAATCTGTGAAGCTAACATTTGTTGAACTGGAATACTTGTGCTTACTTTTTGTGTTGTTGAGTAAGCACCCAAAGGTCTTAAGGTATCCTTACTAAGCTCTTTGTAAGGAATAACCTATTCAATCACAAAATTGTAATATAATTCTACAAATCGATCAAAGTCAATATTGATAACAGGGTTAGTTATCACTCTTCTTTATTCCTGAGGGGGATCTGACGCATAAGCTTGCACTATAGGTTCAAAGGGGGTAGGTGCTTCTTGTGCATATTCAATGGTCTAATTCGCTAGGAACCCAGAGCATTCTACACCCATCAACTAATGAGCTCGGTCCATGGCTTCAATGTTTCTCTCTTCTTAGCACTGCTACAATTCAAGAGATCTTTCCCCATATCCTTCCCGCTTACTATAGGTTCTCTCAGCACTTCCAAGTTCTAGATCTTCTATCAACCTATGCCTTCTCTTGTTATAATTCTATCACCTGAGCTCTCAAGTATCCATCTGCTCATCCTCTTCCATTGTGCTTCACCTACACCTCCCCCTCTTCCCTGTTGTGCTGCTCGTACACAAAAGGACTTTAGACTTCCATTCTTATAGTTTCAAATCTGTAATCCACCATTAGCTTCTTAAGCTTTGTGTTGAAATATTTCACAAACATGCCTCTATGCTCATGCAATAATTGATACTCTACTTCTTCAGGGTAGGAGTATGTCGATATTGTGAACTCAAGCACATAACTATTCAATGCTCCTTGCCACCATTTGTCTACAACTTTGATCCAAGTGGCATCAAGGTTCTCAAGCTTTTCTAAGCATTCCTTCGTCCACTCAAGGTGTTGTTCATAGCTTCGTCTTTTGTGGGTCACATAAGCAACCTACCATCGATACACATGCTTAGGTAGTTCACAAAAAAATACCTCATACAAAGCATCATACAGGTTATTCTAGACCCATTTCCTTGGCTTTTATTCTTTACAGGATGGATGCTTCAGCGCAAAGATGTCTTCCACCTATTCCATCCAACACTCAATGTTCTCGAGGGAGAGTCAGAGCATTGTTCTTTTGCACCATTGCAACAAAAAAATTCAACACGGGTCCTAACAACTTAGCCAAATGTTGTAGAAAAGGATTGGTTGATTGTCAAAGTCATTTACTCCATCAAGCGCTTATCTGGTTGTCCAAGTCAGTTCTAGACTTGTTACAATTCGGTGCAAACATGTAATAAACTCATGAAACTCAACATTTGTCACTCGATTATGGCAACATTAATTAACATAAGGCGTGAGCTTTATGTGCTCACCCAAAGTACAACAGAGAAATAATTGGGGCCTACATTGGGCTAATCGTGTCATGGTGCAACTCATTCTTCAAGAGTCTTGGTCATTTTCAATAATGACATTTGCAAGTTCATCAGCGCAAACCTTTTCTAAGCGAGGTTGAAGGTCTATAGGCGCAAAGCCTATTTAGGTAGCTACTTCCGGTCATAAGGATGCAAGTCCATATTGGGTTGCTCTATAGTCTTATGGGTGTAAGCCTATGTTTTATCATGTGTAGCATCCCTTAGGGGTTTGGAGGGTTCATGCTAGATTAGCATTTTAAGGATAGGTATCATGGCTTAGCACGGGATACTTCCTACACTTAGAAGATTTCCACCTAATATGTTGATGTCATCCTAAATCACAGAGATACCATTAAATTTGTGGATCGAAAGCTTACTGTAACTTAGTATTCATATATTAAAGTTAAGCATTTTAACTATCATGAACATTGCGCAATTGAACCATATTCAAAGAACATAACTATAACCACCTAAACCAGATCAAAACTTGAATAAGGCACACCATTCTTCATTAACATAGCTCAAATATAGAAAGTATATATCAATAAAAATAGAGTAAATGCTCAACTTAAGGCTGCTAAGGGCCCAAAGGCTCACAGGTAAGCTTGGGCACTACAATGTGGAGCTTCAGAGGTGTCCATACTAATCCTAATTTCTAATGGTGGTTGCTTTACTATGTTTGGAACCAATTCTATAGAGCTTCACTATCTCCAAGTCACATCATTGCATACTGGTTCAATCTTGCTTTTATAACCTACAGGATCACCTTCTGTCAAGGTAGAGTTCTGCACACCGGTTGCCGAGTTGGAACTTTTATCAATCATTCCACCAGCTCCATTACTTTGCACCCTTATGTTGTGATCACCACATGCTTCCACTCTTTGAAGATGCCCAATACATCATAAAATTTGTTAGCCCCCTGCCAACTGGCACAAGGTGTGTGTCGATTTATCTAGTTGGACAAAAGATATCAAAATAGAAATCATCCCGAATGATTGCCTTACGCTAAAGTATCTAATAAGTTGGCATGGATCCAAACTTAAGCAAAAAGGGGCCCAACAAACTTTAAGGCTTTTCTCAACATCAACAACAAACTCATAACAATTCTTAAAATTTAGAAACATTTCCAAACTGAAACCTAATCGTAATAAATTTTTTTACCATGCCCAAATTAGAATGATACATGAAATTTAAATGTCTACATCTCCAAAGAAAAATAAAGTATTTCCTCCTATTATGTTTCCAAAGAAAACAACAGAAGAAAAAAAGGTTCTTCACACAGCGAATGTCAAATGAAATTAAATAAGATTTGGGAATTTTTACCTTACCTTTTCTCCCTGATCACTTACAACTGCATACTCTGCAGCAAACTTCGTCCCTTTGTCTGCAGGACGATGTGCTTCACGATGATTCGGCTGAATGGTAGTCCACTCCTAGTGTCCGCCTTTCAAAAAAAACTTTTTTTTCCGGTCTTTACCTTCCTCCTCCTCCCTGCTGTGGCAACGAACAAGCTACATCCTATTTTCTATGGGACAATGAACAACAGCTTTTGACAAGTTTTGGGCTATGGCAGAGAAATATTAAACAACAGCTTGGGACATGGAGGGATCAAACGAATTTGGGCAAACCTGGCTCTGATGCCATGTTAGAAATAAAGAAAACAATATTTATTTACAACCTGATACAGAATATACAGCTGCTAGATTGAATTGAGAGAGGGGTGGATGTCCTATTTATAGAAGAGTAGGAAGCACAGAAGAGGCTGGGAAAATTTTAGATAAGAATGATCTAGAAGGGAGAGATATCAAGAATAATTTAAAATATTTGAAATAGAGAAGACTATAAGATGGAACCATCTGGAAGAGGTGAACAGTTCTAGAAGAAGAAAAAAAAAATTTCTCTAATAAATAAAGATTATTCCAACAATCTAACATTCGTAAGGCACTCAACGGTTTCATTGCTCAAAGGAAAGGGAGAGCTCAGAAAGGGAGAGCTCAGAGGGGTCAAAAGCTCTGTCCATTATAACGAAGGCACACCTGAAATACAGTCTATGTAATTGCACCCTTCCTGCCCAACTACAACTTAATACAATAAATAGGGATTTTTTATTGGCTCAAAAACAAAATAATCTAACTGGCAATGGTTCCAGTTTTATTAGCAGTACTCTTTTAACATAGCAGTAATCGAAGTTTTTTATCTCCTTTGGTGACCTGATTTTTCTTCGATGGAGTCTCTCAATGAATCAAGTAACAAGTGATTGTGTTTTTCGGGACTGAACACCCGCATAAGTCTGTGTTCGAAGACAAGTCTTCAAGTAGTGATTGATCAAAGCTTAATTCCATACTAAGACTTGAATGTGCTAAGTTATTCCACGCAATGGTATGTAGTAAGGTAAACCACGACTGGGTCATGAGGAATCAACATGGTATTTGACTGTGTTGTTCCAAGTTTAGAAGCCTGCAAATGTCTTCTACACATACAAGTTTTTGCACAATGGTAAATCGGTTATGTAAATCCCGATGGAGTCATGAGTAAGACAAATGTTTTGATGCAGTGTTATGAATTATCTCTAATCGACAAGGGCTCATGCTTATTCAAATTGACTCTTAGCACCTCAGATGAAACCTGATAGGTATGCATTGTGTATAATACTTAAAAGCTTATTTTTTTCTTCTAGTGAAAAGCATATTCAATGTATTTTATTATGTTGTGTGTAAAACTAGATTTGAACCCCCTGTGAGTAACACGTTTGGTTTTTCCTTTGTGTTGTGTAGTTTTGGAAAATGCATGTGATGATATTAGAGCATTGGGCAAAGACAAAGGGATGGGAGGATAATTTCATCATATGCCCATCTCATCCTTATAAGCAAATAGACATTTAATTGGAGGGGTCGGCTAGAAAAATAGAGGAGAAAAACATAATTGCATGATATTTTTATTGTCTTTGTCTAGGAGGTTTGTTCGACTACCATTGCAAAGCCAAAGGTTGGTGTATGACATGTAGGCGTTTATTTATTGTTTTCCTTCATGTTATGTATGTAATAATCTCAATAGTGATATTGATTAAATCGAAATTATGTTGTATTAATATAAGTATTTTGATCTCTTTTATGTGAATATCAATTATTTGATGAAATGCATGTGTCTATTTGTGTTATTTAACCCCTATAACACGGGAGTTAATGGCAGGATTTAAATGGACTCTCCCCTCCTTGTGTGTCCACTAGGAGGGATGAGGAGGGAGTGAGTAGGTATGATGAGGGACAATGAAGGAGTCATTAAGGATGATAAGGGATAGTGAGGGTTAATAAGGGAGTGATTAGGGATGATAAGGGATGGTGGTCTGTCGATCTTGCCCTAGGCGGGATCAATGAGCCTGTTGATCTTGTCCTTTATGTTTAAGTGGGCCAATTTTCCAATAGTTACATATTTTCAGTGTTTGGATCTATTTTTCATTTGTTGTCTTTCTCTCTTGTCAGATTTTGCATGTCAATAACTCTTTAATGTAAACCATGAGAAGCATATAAATACAAATCATCTATGAACATTGTAATCCATCTTTGGATCTCCAATATTTCAATCTATAAAACATTTGAAAGAAGTATTATTTAGGTTACATTTAAGTTTGCAATTGGTTTTCTTTTTTTCAAGTCTAAGCACACTTTACATTGATCTATTTTTAGATCAAATAATTGTATCTTATACCAAAAGTGACCTACGCAAATGTGCATGTAGTTGCATCTCAAATCTAGGAAGATAAGGTAAAGCTTCTTCTCTCAAATTATTCATTCACACTGCATACAAAATACGAGGGGTCTAATTCTAGTATGTAAGATTCATAATTATTACCCCACCTTGGTGACTGCCTAACCCAAATACTTCTTCCCTCCTCTTTTTCTCTAACATATTATGGTAAGGTAGATCAAAGACACTAACGAAGCAAAATTAGATATTTTTTCCCATTAGATTAGGAAGCACACATATAGGGATGCATGACATCATGTGGCACATATACCAAAAAAGTTAAAGAACCCAAAAAGTAGGATAGGCCATGATTGATGGTCAAACTAGTTGATTGACAATCCCACCTGGAGAACAATCAATGTAGTTGTCAATCTCATCCTTACATAGAAGCTCAAATTTTACACAGAGGCATATACAGATCATATCATCTATTATTTGTTTCAAATTATAAAATTGACTAGTTTCAACCATTTGATCCACTAATATAGATAAGAAAACTATTTTACATTGACATTTCACATATAATTTGTTTATGATATTATAATGAAACCATTTCCAAAAACAGGGTGAATCAACTCATGTTGTTAACCCCTATCAACATGAATGTACAAGTTATTTAAGCTTTATTCAAAGGGAGGGGCATGTCCCCAAATTATTTAGAATGGAACCTGGAAAAAAATAAATATCCTCTAATGAAAATATTTAGTTTGGGAATTGATGGTTCTTATTTAATGACGAGGTCATATAATTGCCTATGGTTATCTCAACATGGTGAGCGAATACAATGGTAATTTTGGGTCACATAGTGAACAAATATGGATATGTTAGAGGGGCTTTGTTGAGGTTTCTCATTCAAGTGTAGGGAAAATGTCAAACACAATTTGGAGTATGTAGTTATAAGGAAAAGTGAAAAAATAGAGATTATGAGTCCTATGAGTCCATGCTCTACAGGTATTTATTGTAATCATTTCACCTATTAGTTTTCTTTTTAAAAATGTGCCTACCAAATGTTTCATTTCTTTCTAAAGTTTGCACATTAGTATTCTCATTTACATTATATTTTATAAAAACAAAAATTATAATAAGATTATTTTCCTAACTTTTTATTAGTTGAAGTACAATAATAGGACTATTTTCCTAGGGAAATTAGTTTATTTTCAATAAAAAATGAAATTATTTCACATAGTCCAATGAAATTATATGAATTATAAACATTAGACATGAACTATGGTCTATGGTCTATGAAAAAGGAAAAACATATAATGGCAATGACCAAAAGCTTTACTATCACCTACAATTCCTTCTCCTTGTTGGTCATGTGCAGGCACTTCCCACAAGAAGCCTAGGCTCTAGATCCGATTGGGATATAAAAGGTAGTCCACCCATATTTTTGCCTCCACCATGATGGCATCCAAACTAGAGGTTTCAAAATGAGCCAATTCATTAACCTTAATCAAAAAGGTTACTTTGGCACACATTCATTAAACTCCAAATATCACAGGTGAATCATTAAATTCATCACACAATTTTTATTTTTCTTTCAAACACATCACATTCAAGGCCCGATAAAATTTTGTCAAAGCCATTACTTTTATCCATCTTATGTTCTATAGAAAACATTTTGATATTAATTTGAATTTATATAAAAATAATAAAGAATTGTAGTTTTTAAACCATAAACACTCTCTACTTCTCCTGATGGATTCTCATATATTAAATCTTATTTGGAAACCTTGGTGGTATTATGTTCATATAGATTTGGAAAATAAAATCAATATCCTCCAAGTCTAGTGGAGGAAATTCCTCTAAATTTAGAAACTCACTGTTGTTTGCATATTGTAGAAGTAAATCCCACAGTGTCCAATCATATTCCTCTAAAATTTGGAGACTATCTATACACGACTATAATTTTGAAATACAATATGCCACATCATTTTTGAGATGAAATTATTCCTTGGCAAAGTTGTCTAAAACAACTTTAATTTATGAAGGAGTTAGGGAAGAGGCTGACATAATTTCTGGTAGAGAGTCAGGAAAGTTGAAGCTAGATTTGATTTAGCATCACACATAAATTTATCTAAACCCTTCTTCATCGTTTAAGTCCAACCATTCAAATGATCCATTAGCCATGTGTTTTAATTGTATATTATCTCAAGATCATGCTCAAGGTTAAGTAATATATTAGTAAACTTTCCTCAATCAACATGAAACATATCAAACTAGACACTTTCAACTTGGGTCACATGATGTAGGAGCATCCAAGGGTTCGTGCAATTTTACATCAACCAAAAATAGAGTGGTGTGTGTTCATATGTTTGTGTTGTCTTGTTTATGTGTTTGTCCTTCTTGGCATGATGAAGATGATACAAATGAATCTTAGTACTCCTGCACTTCACTAGCATCAAGAACATCAAAGAAGGATCAATTTTAGATAGCTACATAGTTCCAAGCAATTCGGTTGAGTTTCTTAACCATCCGTACAATTTAGGATGTCATTGAGTGCATTAAAGGGATAAACTAGATAGGTTTTGGGGAAAAGACTTAAAGTACATTAATATCTTCCCTAAACCCAAATCTGCTTGTATATTTGGATTCCTTTTCAAGAGTAGTGTAATTTCAAAAATAATCATCTCAATCTGAGTCTATATGCTCAAGTTATGGCCTCCAAAAGTTTGTGGTTTTTATCAGTGATGAAACCATTAGTCGACATATGGTGGTGGTTATGCAACCATTAGTGGTAATTATGCAACCACCATAGGATGGTTTTCTAACTAGTGGTATCTTTGGCATGTAAATAGGGGTTGTTTTGTCATGAATGACATTGAAACAAAATTAATGGTTCAGAAAGAGGAATGAATGGATTTGGATTATTTATAATGGGTTAAGTAAGGTGAAGAGGCATGAGAGAAGGTAGATAAATGTTATAAAATATTTGAATTGGGGAAAAGAGGAGTCAGTGTTGTAGAGAGAAACAAATAAGGGAGAAATCTAAGGAAAAAAAGTGGGAGCTGAAGGTGAACTAGTCCATTAGAAACTATGTATGCAAGTTATTCTTCATGTTTATGTTTCAATAATATTGTAAAGTCCTAAGTGAGAGTGTGAGAGAGTGTGCACCAATTCTTTGTAACATGTTGAGTTTAATAAATAAATTGTGTTAATTTTTTCAAGTTCAATTTTGTGCTTACGTGTGTCCATGAGAGAGTTTGGGTGTTCTATCCATGCATCACAGAGGTAAAGTTAGTACTTAAGTGTACCCCCTCTCTTGTGATTGCACCAAATGGTATTATAACAAGGAAGTGTCTTTGTGGTTATGATAAACTCCTCAATGTGTGTTATAGGTTGTGAGAGACAAGTCTACATAGAGATTACAAGTTGTTAAGAAGATTATATATGTAGTTTTAGGTGTGTGAAGTCCTAGAAAAGTGTGAAGGAGATTTTGAGAGACTCAATTTGGAGTATATTACAGGTTATGAAAGAGGATCATGTTGAATTATGCTAAGAAATGGAATAGAAGAGAAGACCACATGAGATGGATGAGTTGACAAAGATGCTAAAAGTGTTCTAAAAGACACTAGGCATGGTGGGAAAGACTGCACATGGTAATGATGGTGTAACTTCATGTGATGATGACGAGGAAGAGTTGATAGTGGGGTTGGTATCCCTACAAGAGTAGATAGATGCTTTGTATAGAGGCCAAACAAGCAAAGGAAAAGAGACTAGCCAAGGTTATGGTGGATAAAAAAGGTAATTCCTTGAATGATATATAATTTTTTTGTGTAAATGAAAGTTTAAAAAAGATCATAACTTGGATATTTGAGCTAGATAAGTGTTTTTTGAATGATAATATTGTTGGCAAGCCATGAGGGTGAAGTCTACATGTAAGCAGTTGAATAGAATTGCATCATTATATTGGAAAGATATCCAAGTGAAGAGACAAAGGAAAGGTAAGTGAAAGGTCTGTGAGTGGAAACATATGGTTTCTAAGATTTTTGGTTGATTTGTGTACCCAAAATTATAGTTGAGATGATTAAGGAAGCTTCATGTGAAGAGGCTTGAGAGTGGATGTGAGAATCATATTACCAAGAGGGGAAATACTGATGGGGAGATACCATGTGAATAGATAAGAACTACTTCAATAAGTAGTATGGGTATGTATAGGTACACCAGAGAGGAACAATTTATCTTGAAAGGCAACAAGGAGAGGCTTTTATATGTAGAGCCTAGTTATGATTTTCATAACAACAATGTGGAAATGAGCTATGAGTAACCCATAGATGGAGAAATCCTTGTGATAAATGATGGAGATGTGATATTAGTTGAAGTGTAAGATGGAAACCCATTATGTATTGATGTAAAAGAAGTGGTGAAGATCCATGAGTGGGTAAATTATTATTTTTCCTTGGTTCATAATGGTAATGAGTTTGCCAATTTTCAATTGGATGGTAGAAGGGTTGAGGAAAACTAAGGCTTGATACATGTTTTCATGAGTGAAACAATATATGTGAGTGAATATTTCATCCATATAGATTTTTAGGTGATTGAATAAGGTATCCAAGAAGAGTTATAAGTTTATTTTAAAGAAACATTGGATGTGGAGGTTGTGCAAGTGTATAGAAGGAGAGTTTTGTGAAGGTTTAGCCATGTGAAAAAGCTGAAATCAGAGGTATAGAAGAGCATAAAACAACCATGAGTGTTATGGATAATGGGCCATTGGCAACCCATAGTGAATGTGAAAATCATGAGAAACATGTTAGCATTAGAGAGGATTTGGACAACATGCCTTTGGAGCATGATGAAATGGTTGTTGAGATAAATGAGAGAATTCTTGTTTTCCATAATATTTTTGTGCATTGTGTAGGTCCAGCTATAGAGTAAGTGGATAAGAAGAGGACTGAGTGTGGAACACTCTAGCATGTTCATTAGTATGAGAGATGGAGTGAATAGCTAACCAAGAGATGGATATGGTAATGGTGGAGGAAGATATAGTTGGTGATGTTGTTACAACTACAGAGGAGTGTCTTCAAGTTGGTATCAATACAAGGGAGTGTGTTAAATCATGGGAACAAGTTGGTTCTCAAAGAGATATCCAAACAAAGGCTCAATTATAGCCAATTGAGGAAAAAGAAAAACTGAACGTTGTTGGAAAAATATTTGAGAAGCCCAAACTTGACATAGAGCAAGCTTATAGCATGGTGATGGATGAATTGGAGAACCTAGGTTTGAGATCAGCTCAAGTGTGTTATGAATAACCTATTGTTTCAGGTATGGAGAGTGAGTCTCTTGACCTCATCAATTGGTAGGAGTAGTTGATGATGTGTATGACAACCCAAACATGTGGTGTAGAAGTAGATGTTGCAATTGAGATAGAGAGATGTATTGCTTTATCAATGTGTAAAGTGAATGATGAGAAGGTAAGGACTATTCTTGAGGTGATTTTATATTATATGGACTATCATTTGGATGTCATAATGTATGTTTATTCAATTGTATTGAGATTGGGGCATGAAAAATGAGATTGAAACCATGAAATATCAGTTACAAATGGTAGTTTGTGATGTTGTGAATGATCCAACAATTGTTTGGACAAGGTGTGAACAAATCCATTAAAGCTTTAGGTGGAGGTGGATGGATACTAATGGATTTGAGCCCACATGGGAGTGTGTGATGTAGGAACAAGTATTTTTGTGGTGGTTGATGGATGAGAGTGGGTTTTACCCCACATGTAAGTTGATTGAGAGATGGTTATGCCTTTGGTAGAGGAGGACAATTTATGATGGGTCAAAGCCCATAAAGGAGACAGAGTGTGGTGGGTGGTCAAATACCACAAGGAGTGAGAGAAAAGCATAAAAATGAAGAGAAGAGAAGATAAGATTAAAAAACATGTAGGAGCTGAAAATGGAGAAGAAAAAAAGAACAAGATTAGTTGAAGCACTTGGTTTACTAGAAGGCAATGCCATGGTCATTATGCTTTATGGATAAAAAAGTGTTTTTTCTACTTATTCCATCCATGTGAGTAGGATATCACATTTTTAAAACCTTGGGTGTCTAATGCAATAACATCCAAGGGTTTGTGCAATCTTGCATCAACCAAAAATAAAGTTTGAGTGTTTGTGTGTTCATGTTGTCTTTTTTATGTGTTTATCATTCTTGGCATGACAAAGATGATATAAATGAATATAAATACTCCTACTCTTTCCTAGCATCAATAACATTAGAGAAGGATCAGTTTTAGATAGCTAAATGGTTTCAAGTAATTTGATTGAGTTTATTAACCATCCATATAATTCAAGACATCATTAAGTGAATTGAAGGGATAAAATAGATAGGTTGTGGTGAAAATACTTAAAGTACATTAATATATTCCCTAAACCCAAATCTGATTGCATATTTGGATTTTTCTCGAAGAGTAGTGTAATTTCAAAAAAAATCATCTCATTTTGAGTCTACATGCTCATGTTATGGCCTCTAGAAGTTGGTTTTTTTAAAAAATGAAATTGTCAGTCTACATATGGTGGCAATTACACAACCACATAGGGCGATTACGCAATCAATGGCAGTTATAGCCTACAAACAAGGGTAGTTCTATCATGAATGATGTTAAAATAAAATTAACATCCCAAAAAGAGGAATGAAGAGATTTGGAGTGTTTCTAAGGGGATAATGAAGGTGAAAAGGCATAGGAGAATGTAAAGAAAGGTCAGAAAAGATTTGAATTGGAGAAAAGAGGAGTTAGTTTTGTAGAGAGAAATAAAGAAGGGAGAACTCCAAGGAAGAAAAGTGGGAGCTAAAGGTGAACCAATCCATTAGAGACTATCTATGCAAGTTATTATTCATGTTTATGTTTTAATAAGCCTATAAAGGCCTATGTGAGAGTGTGAGAGGGTTTGCATCAGTTCTTTGTAACATGTTTTTGAGTTCAATAAAGAAAGTGTATTGATTTTTGTCAAGTTTAGTTTTGTGTCCATGTGAGAGTTTGGGTGTTCTACCCATGCATCACGTATGTAAAGGTAATCCTTAAGTGGACCCCCTCTCTTATGCTTGCATTAAGTGGTATCAGGGAAAAGTAATGTCATTTTTATTGTGATAAACTCCTCAATATGTGTTTCAATCTATGAGAGAGAAGTCTACATAGAGATTACAAATTGTTAAGAAGCTTGTATATGTGGTTTCAGGTGTGTGAAGTCCTACAAAAGTGTGAGGGAGTTTTTGAGAGACTTAATTTGGAATATCTTTCATGTTATGAAAGAAGAGTCTATTGATTTATGGTAAGATATGACACACAAGAGAAGATCACGTGAGATGGATGAGTTTAAAGAGATGGTTATAGTGTTCTAGGAGAGACTAGACATGATGGGAAAGACTGCACATGGTGATGATGGTGCAACTGCATGTGATGGTGGGGTTGTTATCCCTATAAAAGTGGATAGATGCTTTGGATATAGGCCAAACAAGTAGAGGAAAAGAAACCAGTAGATAAAAGAGACTAGCCAAGGTTGTGGCATTTAAAAAAGGTAAATCCTCAAATGATATTTTTCTATTTTATGGAAATGAAAGTTTAGAAAAGCTCATAACTTGGTTAATTAAGTTAGAAAAGTGTTTAATATTGTCGACCCCATGCGGGTGAAGGATACATATAAGTGGTTGAGTGGAGTTATAGTAGTATATTGGAAAGATCTCCAAGTGAGGAGATAAAGGAAAGGTAAGAGAAAGGTTTGTGAGTGGGAACATATGGTTTCCAATATGTTGGTTCGATTTGTACACCCAAAATTATAGTTGGTAAGGTTGAGGAAGCTTCATGTGAAGAGGGTTGAGATCAGATGTGAGAATCATATTACCTAGAGGGTAAATATAGATGAGAAGATGTCATTTGAATAACTAAGGACTACTTCAAGAAGTACCATGGAGGTGTATAGTACAACAAAGAGGAACAAGTTGTCTTGAAAGGTAACAAAGAGAGGCTTCTATATGTAGAGTTTAATTCCTGATTTTAGAACAATGGTGTGGAAATGAGCTATGAGCATCCAATAGATTGAGAAATCCTTGTGACAAATTATGGAGAGGTGATATTAGTTGAAGCAGAAGATGGAGACCCATTGTGTGTTGATGGGAAAGCAGTGGTGAAGACCCATGAGTTGGTAAATTATGATTTTTCTTTGGTTCATGATGGCAACAAGTTTTCCAATTTTTAGTTGGATGGTAGAAGGGTTGAGGAAAGCCAAGGCTTGATACATGTTTCTATGAGGGAAACAACATATCTAAGTGAAGATTTCAATCATGTAAAGTTTTAGGCTAGTAAAGAAGGTCCAAGTAGAGTTGAAATTTCACTTGAAATAAGCATTATATGTGGAGGTTGTGCAAGCAAGTGCACACAGGGAGAGTTTTGTAAGGGTTTAGCCATGTGAAGATGCTAAAATCATAGGTATAAAGGAGCAAAAAACATACATTAGTGTTGTGGAGAATGGGCCACTGGCAACCCATAGTGAGATTGAAAAGCATGAGAAACATGATAGCATTGGAGAGGAGTTGGACAACATGCCTTTGGAGCATGATGAAATAGTTTTTGAGATTGAATGAGAGAACTCTTATTTTCCCTAATATGTTTGTGCATTATGTAATTCCAACTGTAAATCAAGTGGATAAGAAGAGGACTAAGTGTGGAGTAGTCCAACATGTTCATTTGTATGAGAGACAGAGTGAAGAAGTGAACCAAGAGATATATATGGTAATGGTGGAGGAAGAGCTAGTTGGTGATGTTTTTACAACTATATAGGAGTGTCTTCAAGTTGATATAGAGACAAAGGAGTGTGGTAAATAATGGGAACAAGTTGGTTCTTGAGGATATATGTAGGTGAAGGCTTAATTACAGCTAATTGAGGAAGAAGAACAACTAAAATTTGATGGAGAAGCCTTTGAGAAGCCAAAGCTTGACATGGAATAAGCATATAGTGTGGTGATGGATGGATTGGAGAAGCTAAGTTTAATATCATCTCAAGTGTGTGATGAAGAACCTAATGTTGTAGGTATGGAGAGTGAGTCTCTTGAGCTTACTAATTGGAAGGAGTTGTTGATGTCAATGAAAGCCCAAGCATGTGGTGTAGAAGAGGATGTTGTAGCAGAGATAGAGAGAATGATTGTTATAGTAATGTGGATAGTGAATGATGAAAAAGTAATGACTATCTTTGAGGTGATTTTAGATGATATGGGATAACATTTGGATGTCCTCGTGTGTGTTGATACAGCTATATTGAGACTGGGAATGAAAAATGAGATTGTACAAATGAAAGAACAATTGCAAATGGTAGTTTTTGATGTTCTTAATGATCCAACAGTTGGTTGGACAAGGTGTGAACAAATATAAGAAGGTTTCAGGTAGAGGTGGATGGATACTGGTGGGTTTGATCCCACATGGGAGTGTGTGATGCAGGAAAGAGTATTTTTATGGTGGTGGATAGGCGAGAGTGGGTTTCAACCCACATGTGAGTCGATTGAGAGATGGTTATCACTTTGGCAGAGGAGGACGGTCTATGGTGGGTCAAATCCCATAAAATAGAGAGAGTTTAGTGGGTGGTCAAATCCTACAAGGAGTGAGAGAAAGAGAAGAAATATGAGGAGAAGAGAAGAGAAACAAACATGTAGGAGCTCACATTTTAAAAACCTTAGGTGTTTGATGTAGGATCATCCAAGGGTTCGTGCAATCTTATATCAACCAAAAACAAAGTGGTGTGTTCATATGTTTGTGTTGTCTTATTTGTGTGTTTCTCATTCTTGGCATGATGAAGGTGATACAAATGAATATCAATATTCTTACACTTTACTAGCATTAATAACATCAGATAAATATTAATTTTAGATAGCTACATGGTTCCAAGTAATTTGGTTGAGTTTATTAACCATCCATACAATTTGGGATGTCATTGAGTGTATTGAAGGGATAAAATAGATAGGTTGTGGGGAAAATACTTAAAGTAAATTAATATATTCCCTAATCCCAAATATTATTACATATTTAAATTCCTCTTAAAGAGTAGTGTAATTTCAAAAAAAATCATCTCAATCTGAGTTTGTATGCTGAAGCTATGACCTCCAAAAATTGGTGGTTTTTATCTGTGACAAAACCACCAATTTGCATATGGCAATGGTTATGCAATCATCAGTGGTGGTTATGCAAATTCCATAGCGAAGTTTTACAGCTAGTGGCGGTTTTGGAGTTCAAATAGGAGTGGTTCTGTCATGAATGACTTTTTAAAAAATTAATGACCCAAAAATACATATGAATAGATTTGGAGCATCTATAAGGGGCTAAGGAAGGTGAAGAGGCATGGGAGAAGGTAGAGAAAGGTTAGAAAAGATTCAAATTAGGGAAAAGATGAGTCAATTTTGTAGAGATAAATAAAGAAGGGAGAAATCCAAGGAATAAAAGTGGGAGTTGAAGGTGAACCAGTCCATTAGAGACTGTGTATGTAAGTTCTTCTTCATGTTTATGCTTCAATAAGCTTTTAAAAGCCTATGTGAGAGTGTGAGAGAGTGTGCATCAGTTTTTTATAACTTGTTGTTGAGGTCAATAAAGAAAGTGTTGATTTTTATCAAGTTTAGTTTTATGCTCAAGTGTGTCTATGGGAGATTTTGGGTGTTCTATCCCTGTATCACAAAGATAAAGGTAGTCCTTAAGTGGACCCCCTATCTTGTGCTTGCACCATCACATCAAGAATAAGATCCAACACATATATGAATTATTTGCCTACAACACAACATTCAAATTCACACACTAATTGATCCAAGCCCTCCTTCATTGTTGAAGTTAAACCATTCAAATGAGCCCTATAATGAAAGTATGAATTAATATGTTGTGGTTTCATTTCACTCAAGAACTTGTCATGTGGTTTCATTCTATGCATGATTCTACTCTCATCACAAAATCACATTGTCAATTCATTCCCATGTAGTCTTCCATCATATCATGGTTTCATTGACGACTTCATGTTATTTAAAAACATCATGGCCATGTAATGTTTTTCAAGAATTTTTTGAATTAAAATATATGTGTAGTGGCTCTTCATATGTGCTATAGTCATATTAGATACCATAGTGAAATTCTCATTAGATAGTTAGTATTGTCTTTTATCTAATAAATCATATGTTATTATTAACAAAATTGAAGTCAATATAAGTTATGTTAGAGTCAGTTTTATATGGCGTAAGTGTCTATAGTTAGATTGTATTTGGTTTACATTATAAATTTAGTATATAAAACCAAACAGTCAATATCAAAAATTCCTATTATGATGGTCAACTGAAATATACTCTTAACCCAAATATATAAGAACTACATTTATCTTTGTCTTAAAAATGACAATGCAAATGAGGCTCACAATATTTATGCTTTTGTTAGCCATGACATTGAAAATAGTAGTAACAACCATATTTACAGCTTGTTCATCGGCCTCTAAAACATTCAAAAGCTTGTGAATAATCTCCTCTCTTAGATATATGTATCCATATCTATTTACATATGGCATCCTAAATTAGTCAAATAGAATGCAAAAATCTTGTAAACATATGTATCTATATCTATTCACATATGGCATCCTACTTCTGTAAATTACATTATATAGGAGTTTCTTTCATTGAATAATCCTTTTCCATTTTTAGTATAATTAGTTTTAAGAGTCGTCTAATTACTTCCACTATTGTTTCTTAATATTTTGTGCACAAAAAGTGAGATGGGGTCAAGAATCATGAGGTTTCGAGTGAGGTGCAAATATCAATTTACACTCTTTCACTTTACAAACCCTGGCTTTAGTAAAACAAAAAGTTGCATTCCTTTTGGCATAACTTGCACCTTTTAGGCAACTGCCAATTAAACTAGAATAGATGTTTGGAAGAAATATTGTGTTTGATCATTTTATTTTATAACCTTTTTACATATCGTGTTTGATATTATACATGTATGCATTATTATGTGTCATCTTAATGGTATTATCTCACCCAAAAAAAAAAAAAAAACTATAAATACATGTGTATGCATTATTATATGTCATCTTTATGGTTTTATCTCACAAAACAAGTTTATTTAAAATCCAAATAAATTACCATTATGAGAAATTCCTTAACCACTTACTAATTGTTTTCATAAAGGAGATTACTATATGCATTTTTTTGTAATAAGTATAGACCATTATAAGTTATCTATTTATTAAAATTTTGATGACAATTTTAACTACACCTTGAAAGGGTCACTAACCTTTCTACTATATAAAGTTAATGCATTATGTCAATTTACAGTGTTGATAATAATATTTATATTTATATGGCCCCAAATATTAATATTTTAGTATTATCTTAATGTTACTTACATACACTCATGTTAAGTCATGAATTTCTCAAAAAACTATTCATAGTTTTGAATGTGATACACATGACTGACAATAGCCATAATAGTCATAATATCAAGATGGGCATCACGTGGCCTCATCATGAACTACCCTTGATCACAATAACAAATAAAACTCTAAGTCAAAAATGATATCAAGCAACTAATTCTAAGTTCTAAATCATATGATCGTATATATTTTAGTAATAATATTTAAGCCATGTCGACTAAGCCCGATGGCTTTTCCACTATCACTTTCAATAAACTAATGATCTCGACCACCAAGATCTCACCCAAAGGCCTTCATGGAAAAACTCCCAAGTCTGAGCCATTGGGATGGTGACATATGTTAAATCTCTTTCACTTCAAATATTTCTATTAAGAGCAGATACTAAATCCATATCACGACAGTTGTTAATGAAAATGGCTAAATGTTTTGTAAAATAACACACACACACACACACACACTTTATTTGAAATATTTTGAATACGATTTAAATTTAATGGTCATATAAACATTTCCCCCCTTTTTAATAATAAAAATATAATTAATCTTTTTAAAAAACTATATTAAGTGAAATATTTTTCTAATAAATTGTTAAAATTTATGAAAAATTATAAATATATTTATTTAGATTATAATATCTTCACTATTGAAAGGCAATGTTTAACAGAAACCTATCATTAAAAAAAAAAAAAATTACCAATCAAGATCGAGTCTCAAATTAAACCCTTGGTTCTAATACACTATTTAGAATGATTCTCAAAAACCTATGAAATATAATAAATAATTTATAAAAATATCTATTAAAAAAATTAAAATATCATTTTCATAAATAAAGTAGAACAAAAAAATTAAAGTATTATTAAGAACTTGTTATTACTTTTGATCATAATTAAGTGGAACAAAAAGTAGTTACTTTGATTTAATTGATTGATTTATAAGTTTGTGGGTCGGAAGGCCACATGAATAGGGATTATTGTCTTAGGATTTAAGATATTAGAAAATAAAAGGAAAAGTGGATATTCGTTATAGGTCGAGAAGCTTATTCATTGTTGTATTCACTTCTAAAAATTTCACTGAGCTCAAGAATTCAAACATGAGCCTTTTATGACATTATGGACCCTAGTTTTCATTTCACACAAAGAAGATCCAGAAGTTGTACCAATTTAAATAAGGTTATTTAACCTCTTCGTACATGTGTAGGTATACTTCATTCTTAATTGGATTGGTAACTCTCTTGGAGAAACGATTTACATTTCTACTAAAAGTAGTAACCAAAAATATATTGTTTATACTATGATTTGTGTTCATATGGATGAGAGTAAACCCTTACTTAAAAGGCCCCGGTTAAAATTCCTAGAAGTAGACATGTTTGAGTAAGGTATTGACTATGAAAGTCTTTTATTTCGGTGGTTGATGTGCTATGGTTATGGACATTTTATTTGGGATTGTCCTATAAAAATAATTGATCAAAAGAAGATTGAAAAATAGGATTTTCAAGAAATTGGTTAAAAAGTGGGGGAAATGCCTTGAATTAAAAAATAATCAATAAATTAGGAAGAAATGAAACTTATGCCCTAAATATTTCTTGAATAAAAAAGTTCAAAATGAATTAACAACAAACTTTTTTAAAGTTTCAAGTACAAAATTTGATAACGAAATAGTAATGATTTCATCTGAATCTTTAAAAAGTGCCAAAATATATATATATATATATATATATATATATATATTGATATTGGTAAAAGATTTTATTGAATCTAATTTAAGAAATGAGCAACATGGAGATATAGAAAAGAGGCTTTCTACATTATAAATTAATTCCCAAGAATTTCGCTTTAACTGACCCATATAAATAATTAACAATAAAATGTAAAAATATATCTATCTTGTAATCTTGGAAAAGGTATTGAAAGTTTTTGTAATTTATATTTTTTTAAAAACTCTGAGTAACCATTCTTTGCCGACGCTTTATGTTTTTTAACCGAATTTTTATCTTGCCAGCTTTTGTATTGTTTTGAGCCGGTTTCTATTTTACGCTGTGACTTTCTTACTCCACGCCTTATTTTTATAACCATATTAGTATTTTTTTCATTAATATTATGCGTTCCAATAGTAAATAAAACCCTTTCAGACATATCCAGAATGGAATCAAAATCCCAGATTCAATATTGTTGAAGTATACTTAGCGCACAAATACAGAAGCAACAGCGATATACCGTCAACAAGGCACTCAGTGGCTCTAAGAAACCCAAAAACTAGAGCTTAGAAAAATCCTTACACCAAAATCCGGAAGGATACTAATTGTTAGATAGATTTCAGGGTTCAATTAAACTTATTCATCTCGACTTGTTTGATATCCTGCAGTATTTGTGGCTTCTTTCAACTTATTGGCAACTACTTCCAGATTAGTGGCAGACCTTCCACCGTTGATTACTTCCTCGTTGGCAAGCTCTCTGAATCTCTCCACCGTTTTTCTTAGTGTTATGCTCTCCTCCCCTTCCATCAACATTTTCACCTTTCTCGCTATTTCTTCCCTTCCAATCACCCTATCTTCATCCTGTAGGCTCCTCAACCTCAAACCAAACTTCCACTCGTCCACCACCAGCGTGCAATTGATGAACTGATCTGCCGCAAGAGGAAATCCCAGCAACGGAACACCCGATAAAACGCTCTCCATAACGGCATTCCATCCACAGTGACTCAAAACCCCTCCCACCGACGGGTGCGAAAGAAGCTCCACCTGACTGAACCAGGGCGCAACAATACCCTGCTTTTTACTCTCATCCATAAACCCAGCAGGCAGCATATCCGAGATATGAGAGGCCTCTTTATCAGGACGAAGAGACCATACAAAATAGTACCCGCTCTTCATAAGACCGAGGGCTATTTCCCATATCTGAGGCCTCGGCACAGGTATAAAGCTGCCGAAGGAAACATATACGACCGACAGCAATGGTTTGGAATCCAGCCACTCTGTGCACTTCGTTTCAACCCGTGAACTGATGCCCAGATTCCGATCTCGACAGTCTGTGGGGTCAAAGTAGGCAGAGGACAACAAAGGACCCACACACTGCAAGGGGGTTTTGTGCTGCAATGCTTCCACTGCCGTGCAATCCAGGGCGTGGAAAGAATTCGCTACAATCAAATCTGCCTCCCTAACATTCACAAGACACTCACCAATTTCATTGTTCAAAGCAGGGGGAGACATCCCCGGAATAGAGTCTTCGAACCTTTCCAACCCAACTGCATCAACATACAATAAACAGTGATACTTTTGTCCAAAGAAATTAAATAATTTAACTTCCAATGGGTTCTACTTATTTCCGCAGTACTTTTTTAATTAACATACCTGAGTCTGAATGATAAGAGATGGACAAAGTTGTAACAGAAATTGGCCAGAGGGCAACAAATCGGAGACCCTGTCTTTTCGCAAAAGGCGCCGCCCACTTGAGAAACGTATCGGCGACCATGCACGTTACTGGAGTTTCCGACCTATTGAAATTGCTTATAATTTGACCCACGTGAGCTTCCATGTTGGGCAGCGACAAAAAGAAATCCGCGAAATTACCCCACCTTTGTGACTCGCCCACCACGCAGTCTGGTATGAGCCCTGGTCGAATGTGGAGGCCAAGCCTTTGAGCATGGGTGAAAGCATATCTTCGGCCTGTGTAATAATTTTGTGCCACGACTCGGTGAGCACGAATGTAATGGTGAAATCTTTGGAGGCGAGCTTTTTAGCGAGCTGCATCATGGGATTGATGTGGCCTTGACCTGGATATGGAACTACTACTGCGTGTCCTGCCATTTTTGTTTCTCGTCAACAAGATCAGGCTTGAAATAGAAGATCTGAAAGAAACAAAAAGGCATGAGAATACTTATAATAGGAAAGAATGGTAACAGAATATTGAGTAATATTAGCCTTCGTTTAATTGTTGAACGCCGAAAAGTTTAAAAGAAAAAAAGTATGGTCAAATTTTGTGTGCAGTGAACTTCTCCCCCAACATAAAACCCAATCATAGAGAATGCGAGTTTTTTTCTTCCCCGCATCGAGTGGTGTGGCTTTGATCATTAGGTAGAGTAGAATGAGAGGGACTAAGATCAGATCATATAAGGAAAAATTAGGAGGGGACCAAAAAAATATTAATAATTTATTAAAATTATATTGATTTTATTTTTTAAATTAGTTATTTTTAATTTAATTAATTATTTTTTAAATATATATAATTTTAATAAATGTAATTTTTTAAAAAAAAATTGTATATAAATTTAGAATATTTTCAAGAGTATTATTTAGAAATATTTCTTGATTTTAATACAAATATACATGTTATTAATAAAAATGTACTTTCATAATAATGTTTTTAATTAAAAAATATTTTATAATTTTTTTTTAATATTATTATAATCTATAAATAAAAAATTTAAAATGACACGTATATATATAATTGACACAACATTTACTTAGAATTAAAATTTCTATGTTGTAGACAAATGTATATGTAAATCGTATCAATACGTATTTTGGGTTAAAATAATTAACTTTTACTCAATTTGAGTCCCCTTTGCCACCTATTAAGGATACTTCACACTTACCAATGCTCAATTTTTTATTTCGTCTACCTTGGGGGAGAAATGCATTTTCCTCTACTCATAAACACTTGGCACTAATTCAAACGTCCTCCATGTAACATGTTTCATAAAAAAATAGTCCTTTTTAGAGTTTTAAACATTACCAATTAAAAATTGCAAGCTATGTGGGTTTCTCAAGGATAAAAACATTTCAATTATCATGGCCTTTCGTCCATATGACAATATATGATTCTTGTTACTTTACGACTTGCAAGGGGAATGAACTTCATTGTTTTTCACGATATCATGGTTTACTAAATTATCAAATCATAGTTCAATGTATTATGCCCTCATCAATGTTGCTAATCACTACGATTTTTCATGCTACTTGCTAGGTTCATCGGATTGGTGCATATCACGCACAAAGTACTCTATGTTATCCATTAAGCGCCTATACCAACTTGTTATTTAAGAGGAAGATTATAAAAATGACAAATACAATAGAGTATTTACAAATAGACTAAACATATTATTTTATAAGGGGAATGAACTTCATTGTTTTTCATGGACATTTGGCAATTCATCAAGGCTTTTGGGATAAAGTATATCGTGGACCTTTAGTTTCTTACCCATGTGGCATCATGGTTTACTAAATTATTGGCTTAGAGTATAATGTATTATGCCCTCATCAATGTTGTTAAACCCTATAATTTTCATGCTACTTGCTAGGTTCATCAAATTGGTGCATATCACACACAAAGTACTCTGTGTTATCCATTAAGCTCCTATACCAACTTGTTATTTAAGAGGAAGATTATAAAAATGATAAATACAATAGATTATTTACAAATAGACTAAACTTATTATTTACAAATATAAATAGATGCCCTAATGTATTAGCAACACTATTTAATGCATCAACACAGACAAAAAATGGAAAATTTTAGAAATTTTATAGCAAAGCTTAGAACACATACTTAAATAATTGAATATTTGTCAAAGGCTTCATCGCTTCATAACACATTGTCACTTGGCATTTGGTTCTTAGCTCATATGAAACATTTGATTGGTATGGTCTGTTAGAAAATCAGTATTAAGTTGGAGATAATTTCTCCCACCTTCCTTCTGCTGTCATGCAAGCAAGTAGTTGAACAAGCAGTTAGTAAACTGGGAGTTAAGCAATCAGTTAGTTAATTTAAAATTAGATATTAGTTATTTTTGCATGTAAAGACTAAATTTAGTCTTGGGTTTGTGTTGAGTTTATTTTCTAATTATTGTATGGATTCATATCTATTTAAAGATGCTAAGGGCGCACAATGTAATCAAGGAAATTTGAAGATTAATACAAATCTCTTTTCTTCAAGAAATTGCAGTAGCAATTGTTCAGTTCTTGTTTAGTGATTAGAGTTCTTGTTTTTGCTCTCTAATTGGCCTACAAATTGGTATCAGAGCAGGCAAAAGATCGTGGAAAAAGAGCCAGCAGTTTAAAGCGTGCACTCAGCAAAACCCTAAAGGAAGAGCCAGCTAAGAGAGCGCAAGCTGTTGCTTAAAGAACAAAAAATCAGCTAGCGCGCAGGAGGGAAGCGCAGTCATAATAAAGACAGCGCAGCCAGTAGTTTTGAAAAGGCATAGTCAATAGTCCGTAGCCAGCAAAGATTATTAAAAAAAAGAAAAAGGGCGCAGTCAAAAAAAAAAGAAGAAAAGAGATCGACAGGCAACAGTGCGCAGCAGACAGAAAAAGGTTAGAAGCGCAGTTGGCAGAAGGTGAAAAGTCAACGCCCAGACAGCAGGTTGGAGCGCTAAGGAAAAGCGCATGCTAAATCAGCACTCAAAGAACATAAATTCGGCGAACAAGAGAAGCGCTATTTTTTAAGTTTTTTTTAATTTTGTTTCTTGGCTAGAAAGCCGTGAAGCATAGCCAAGGAGCTCACCCAGCGTTGGAGGAGCGAAAAGTGTGGAAATATAACCCAGGTAGAGAAGCGTACCCGAGTTTTACAATCATCAATTGTCATGGCAGCGAATAACAGTATTTCACAGCCTCAAATTCCCGTTTTCGATGGTAAGAATTACGATTTTTGGGCAATTAAAATGAGAACGTTATTTTGCTCACAAGATGTATGGGATCTGGTAGAAAGTGGTTTTGTAGAACCGCAGGACGAGGCAGCCCATCTGGCATTAAATCAAGCACAAAAGGACCAGCTTAAAGATAACAGAAAGAAAGATGCAAAAGCCTTATTTATAATCCAACAGGGATTGGATGAATCGATATTTTCCAGAGTTGCAGCGGCAACGAGATCCAGAGAGGCATGGAAAATCCTGGAGACTACCTATAGAGGTAATACGAAGGTAAAAATTGCTAAATTGCAATCTCTAAGAAGAACTTTTGAAAATTTGCAAATGAATGAATCAAAATCAATAGATCAGTTTATGGGTCAAGTTTTGAATATAGTGAATCAGATTAGATCTAATGGAGAAACTATGACAGATCAGAAGATTATAGAGAAAGTACTCAGATGTTTACCCAGTAAATTCGATGTTATAGTTGTAGCTATTGAAGAAACTAAGGATTTGGAACAATTATTTGTAGATGAATTAATGGGTTCTTTGTTAACACATGAATCCAGAATGAATAGAAATAACTCTTCTCTTGAGAATGCATTCAAGTCACAGGAATCAGTTGGCAGAGGAAGAGGAAGAGCCAGGTCAAGCTTAAGAGGAAGAGGCAGAGGCAGATATGGAAAGAACAATTCAGAGGAAGGTGAGAACAATAATCAAAACTACAGTTTTAGAGGAAACTACAGCAACAGAGGACGTGGTCACAACCACTCACAGCAAGGTTCTCAAAGGTTTGATAAATCTAATGTTCAATGTTATTACTGCACGAAATATGGTCATTATGCTAGTGACTGCAGAAATAAACCAGGATATGTGTTCAAGTAGAATGTTAATTACACAGGTGAATCTAGTTCTGGAAGCATGTTTCTTACTTGTAATGTTACTCAAGAAAAAGCTAAAGATATTTGGTTTTTAGATAGTGGATGCAGTAATCATATGACAGGAAATAAAGAATTTTTTGCTAGTCTTGATGATTCTGTAAGATCAGAAGTGAAACTAGGAAATGATATCACAGTAGATGTCATGGGTAAAGGTGTCATAAATGTTTTGGCCAAGAATGGTGAAAGAAGATTTATACCTGATGTTTATTTTGTTCCTAGACTAAAACATAATCTTTTGAGTGTTGGTCAGTTAGTGCAGAAAGGTTACAGAGTATCTTTTATGGATAATGTCTGCACAATATTGGACAAGGTTCCAAGTGACAGGTTGATAGGAAAAGTGGAGATGACCAAGAATCGCATGTTCCCTCTTCATATTCAGTGCATCCAAGGAGAAGATGAAGCACACTTCAAATCCCTACAGCTAGATCAATCATGGCTATGGCACTTAAGGTATGGACACTTACATTTTGGAGCTTTAAATTTGTTACAGAAGAAAAACATGGTGAAGGGTTTACCACCAATAGAACAGCCAGGAAGTTCATGTGACAGTTGTATTCTGGCAAAACAACATAGAGAGAGTTTTCCAGTAGGAGGCTCATATAGAGCTAAGGTAATATTGGAGTTAGTTCATAGTGATTTATGTGGACCAATGCAAACTCCATCATTTGGAGGTAGTACTTATTTTCTAACATTCATTGATGACTTTAGCAGAAAGACTTAGATCTATTTTCTCAAAAACAAATCTGAAGCATTTGGAAAGTTTAAAGAATTCAAGGCAATGGTTGAAAAGCAGAGTGGCTGATATATCAAGGTACTCAGATCAGATAGAGGAGGTGAATATATGTCTAATCAATTTCAAGATTTTTGCAGATATCATGGAATCAAAAGACAGTTGACTACAAGGTACACACCACAGCAGAATGGTGTAGCAGAAAGAAAGAACAGAACAATCATGGAAATGGCAAGAAGCATGTTGAAGGCTAAACACTTGTCAAATAAATATTGGGCAGAAGCAGTAGCCTGTGCAGTGTATATTCTGAACAGAAGCCCAACAAAGAGTGTCAGAGATCGAATTCCACAAGAAGCATGGAGTGGTAAGAAATATAGTGTATATCATTTCAGAATTTTTGGTTGTGTAGCGTATTCTCTTATACCATCTAAATTGAGAAAGAAACTTGATGATAGAGGTGAGAAATGCATTTTTATTGGCTATTCTGAAGAATCAAAGGCATATAAGTTATATAACCCAATTTCAAAGCAAGTGATTATTAGCAGGGATGTTGAATTTAAGGAAGCAGAAGCATGGGATGGTAGCACCATCATTGTTGGGGCACCAATTCCACAAGATGAAGAAGTTTTTGAAGAACAAAATTTGCAAGGTGGACAATCCTCTCCACAAGCAGGCACAAGCACTCCAGTAAGAACCCCCAGGAGGTTTGAACAAGGTGAATCTAGTCATGCAGGACACCCTACTCTAAATTCACAAGTAAGTGATGAATCAGATCCAACTCTTGCTACTTTCAGAGCAAGATTTAAAGGTAAGAAGATGAGAAGTTTAAATGAGATTTACAATCAAGAAGAAGAGAAATTAGATTTGGTTTCAAATTTTGCTCTTTTCACTCATGACCCTATGTATTATGAAGAAGCAGTTAATGAGGAACATTGGCTAAAAGCAATGGATGAAGAGTTGAATGCTATTGAAAGAAATCAGACATGGGATCTAACTACTCTACCTGAAGGTAAGGATTGTATTGGAGTCAAATGGGTTTATAAGACTAAATTTGATGCAGATGGAAATGTTGAAATGCACAAGCAAGGTTAGTTGCAAAAAGTTTTGCACAAGAACATGGAGTTGACTATAATGAAACATTTGCACCGGTTGCTAGATTGGATATTATAAGAATGGTATTATCCATAGCTGCTCAAAATAATTGGTATGTATATCAAATGGATGTAAAATCAGCTTTTTTGAATGGATTTCTAGATGAAGAAGTATATGTGAAACAACCCACAAGTTATGAAGTTCAAGGACATGAAGAAAAAGTTTACAGATTGAAGAAAGCTCTTTATGGTCTTAAGCAAGCACCAAGAGCATGGTATAGCAGGATAGATTCTTATATGATAAGCAAAGGATTCAGCAGAAGCGATAGTGAGCCTACTTTGTACACAAAAATCAGCAAAGAAGGTCAAATTTTAATTGTATGTTTATATGTTGATGATTTGATTTTTACTGGAAACTTGTCTGTAGACACTTTTAAATCAGCAATGAAGAATGAATTTGAAATGACAGATTTGGGATTAATGAAGTATTTTTTGGGAATAGAAGTTGAACAATCAGAGAAAGGAATATTCATCTGTCAAACAAAATATGCAAAGGATGTGTTAAAGAGATTTAGGATGCTGAATTGTAAACCAGCACCTACACCAGTTGCTACAGGGACTAAACTTAGCAAAGAAGACAAAGGATCCAATGTTGATTCTACAATATTCAAAAGGCTAGTTGGTAGTTTGATGTATCTTACAGCTACTAGACCAAATATCAGTTATGGGGTTAGCTTAATCTCAAGATTCATGGAGTCACCAAAAGACTCACATTGGCAAGTTGGAAAAAGGATATTAAGATATGTGGTAGGAACTACAGATTATGGAATTTTATATTCCACAACTAACGATTTTAGTTTGATTGGTTTTACAGATAGTGATTTTGCAGGTAGCGTTGATGATAGGAAGAGTACTTCTGGACATGCCTTTATATTAGGCACAGGTGTGGTCACATGGGCATCCAAAAAGCAGCCTATAGTGACACTTTCATCAGCTGAAGCAGAGTATGTTGCAGCCACATCAGCAGCATGTCAAGCAACATGGATGAGAATAATATTGAAAGATTTATTACAGGCACAGAAGAGTCAACACCAATCTTCTGTGATAACAAATCAGCAATCGCTTTATCAAAAAATCATGTGTTTCACAAGAGGAGCAAGCACATAGATACAAGATTTCACTTTATCAGAGAGTTAGTGAACAATGGAGAAATCCATCTGGACTTTTGCAGATCTGAAGATCAACTAGCAGATATATTTACAAAGGCATTACCAAAAGAGACCTTTGATTATTTGAGACAAAATTTAGGCATTGTAAATGCTAAAATTGTAAGTGGTAGAAATTAAGGGGGAGTGTTAGAAAATCAGTATTAAGTTGGAGATAATTTCTCCCACCTCCCTTCTGCTGTCATGCAAGCAAGTAGTTGAACAAGCAGTTAGTAAACTGGGAGTTAAGCAATCAGTTAGCTAATTTAAAATTAGATATTAGTTATTTTTGCATGTAAAGACTAAATTTAGTCTTGGGTTTGTGTTGAGTTTATTTTCTAATTATTGTATGGATTCATATCTATTTAAAGACGCTAAGGGCACACAATGTAATCAAGGAAATTTGAAGATTAATAATAATCTCTTTTCTTCAAGAAATTGCAGTAGCAATTGTTCAGTTCTTGTTTAGTGATTAGAGTTCTTGCTTTTGCTCTCTAATTGGCCTACATGGTCCATCTATTAGGTTCCTAGATTATGCCACATGGCACGATATCAGGGCTATGGGGGGCTCTAGGATACTAAAATATGGTCCATCTCCTAGGTTCCCAGATCGTGTCATGTGACATAATCTCATGGATCCAAACATTGTAAGTTATTACGTTGTCATCAATCCATCGAGTTCCTAGATTGTGCCACATGGAACAATCTTGGGGCACTAATAGATTTAGTCTATTCATCAGTCATATATCCCTTAGGTTCTCCAAGGCATACCATGTGGATGATCTTAGGGCTCCAAAGTATTACAATTATTAAGTTGTCATTAATCCACCAAGTTCCTAAATCATGCCATGTGGCACAATCTCGAGACTAGAACTTAATATTATTGAGCTATTGTTAATCTCTAAAATTCTCAAATATAATATTAATATTTTATCTTCATATTTAAATCATCTAAATCTACTTATATAACTTTTATTTATTATTGTATTTAATTTAAATATATAAAAGAAAAGAGGACTAATATTATATAATAATATGTTTGTGAATTGTAAGAAATCATATATAAGATTTTTCTATGCCAAAAATTATAAAAAAAATAAAAAATAAAATTGGTGAAATGACTTAAATTTCAACATTAATTGAAAACTCAATTAAGTGTATGGAACTTTTTAATGTTAAAAGAGACTTTAATCTTAAGACTTAAGGAACAATATAAATGTGTTACTCTTAAGTCAGACAAAGTCAAAGAATGCGTATTTAAAAGTTAACATTTATTTGCTCAAACCACAAGAATGCCTTAAAAAAAATGATCATATAATGGTCTTTCATTGTTTCTCATATTTGAAAAAAATCAACCCTTATTTGATAACATTTATTGTTTATATAAAAGTTATTAAAGTTAAAATATTATATATATATATATATATATATATATATCATTTTTTTATTTTAATAATGTTTAATTATATTTTTATTTTCATTTTTTTTTATAAATAATTATTTTTTATTGTAATTATAAAATGACTCATTTTTATATTATTATCTTTATTATAAATTATATAATTATATTTATACTTCAAAAAATCATTTACATTCTTTATTTATAAACACATGATGAATGCTTGGATTTTCTTTCTTGATACATTTTATATACTTTCAAACATATATATATATATATATATATATATATATATATATATATATATATATATATATATATATATATATATATATATATATATATATATATATATAAAATTAGTATCCATTATAAAAACCTTTTAAATGTTAATGTATTTGCATAATATATTATATTTCTTTGATCATAATTATAAATTTAATTTTTTAATATGTAATATATTTATTTAAAATAGATTGAAGTTGAGCATTGTGAGATGTTCTATTGAATCAGCCTACTGTCCTCTTGGCTTTGGATATTTCTCAAAACTTAACTCATGTATGGTTTCCATTACTCCATTTGGTGAAGGCAAACTATTGAAACCATTATCATTTTATCTATCTGCTTCAGTTGCTCTTTAGTTTACTCCATTCGGTAAAGGCAAACTATTGTGAGTCAGTTGGTCACACAAGGGATCGATTTCCAGGTGTTGCATTCAATTGGTGGCTTCGAATTTACTTTGCTTATCACAAAATTTTATCTGCTTTCCTTTCCATTGTATTTTATTATTTTTTATTAGTTTTTTAAATTAGATTAGTTTAGTTTTTGAGTTGTAATTTGAATCTAATGCTTACCTTGTTTTCATGATCTTTTGTCTATTGTTGTTTATATATGGTTGAATCCTTTCAATAAATGTGTCTCTTTGAATCAAATTTTTAATCATAGTTAGATCATCTTGCTAATTATATAGGCATAAGATATTTATTTTTAATGCATATTGATCTAGATGAAATACACATCAAAGACCCTTGATATGGTATGGCCACAATGAGCCAACTGGCTTACCCTGCATAGCAAGACCTGGAAACTAAGACCTTGGGGATATTTATTCACATAAGTCTCCTTTCAAAAGAGGAAGGGACTAACAACCCTTACCTAAGTTGGCATGTCAAATACCTCACAATATGATTCTCCATTTCTATTTCTAGATGATGCAAATGATAAAAAGAGTATAATGTGATTATCCTTTTCTCACTAGAAACATCAAGTGATGTTCCTCTTCTTTCTTTAGAAAAAAAAATAGAGGCACATGAGCATCATATTTATTTATCTCATTCCATAAAATAATGTGATAGTCAATGATACATACAACTCATAGTGATTCCAAAAAAGATATTATTTATCCTCTACAAACCTCATGTAATATGAATGCTCCTATATGCAATGTTTCCAAATTATGCAATGACGTGGTCTTAGAATGTAATGATAGTAGTGATTATTCCATCATACATATTTTAAAATTAGACAGCAAACTACAACCTATGAGTGCATCTTTTCAAACTACTACTATTCCTACTAGCCATATTGTGTCCATGATTAATGCTACAAGATAGATTTAAAAACAAGTATCCAATCTAAATTTGAATTTTTTTATCATGTCATTATAATATTAAATTTGTAATGAAATTACTTATATGTTCACACAATAGAATAATATATCACAAAAATGAGATCAGAGATAATAGTTCCACACAATATTTGATAGAAGAGAAGAATGCTTGATAAATATAATTGAGCTACTTTGAGTGGGTAACCTCCACAACAATGAAATAATAGTAGGATTCATGATACGATTATAAAATACTAATTTTTACCTATTATATATACTCTACTTAGCCATGATTATTTCATAGACTGACCATACTAAGAACAATGATAAATTTAATAAGATAATATGAAGGTATGCAAACGACAACTCGGCCACACATATCCCTAGATGCACTATAGGTTAATGGTGTAAGATGTCCCTCCTCTTAAGAACAACATTGTCCTCAATGTTGAATCAAACCAAGATGTTACTTCAAGAACACTTCATCCTCCCATGTTGCATCTTCAGGATGTAGATTCTTCCATTTGATCAAATACTCCTTAGTCATACTAGTCTGCAGTTGCTTAGTGTGCATGTGAAATATATTTTTAGGATCTAGAATGACTCAGCCTTATTCATCCAATTCAACTTATTCATTCTAATTGGAAAATCTATGTCTAATTATTCTATTCAAAGAAGATACATGGAATACTAGATGTATGTGAGTGAACAGGGGTAATTCTAGTTTGTAGGCCACACTACCAATTTTATATAATATCTAATAAGAGCTATAATACTTAGGGGATAGCTTGTTATCATTTTTTTGTTGCTTCAAATATATATGTATGTAGATTCACAAATACCTAATCATATACATCAAAATACCACTCACTACGATGTTGATTTATTTACTACTTCATTCTATTTTGTGTCATTGCTAAATTTTCTCGCAAACTAACACCTCTTATTGATGGTGAATGTGTTCATGAAGAGCTCAAACCTTGATATGTATTTTCAAGGATGAAGTGATGGATGGGGGGTGATACATATACAATGCCACAAAGGGAGACATTTTGGAAGAAGTGTGAAAACAAGTGTTATACCACCATTCAGCAAGTGACAACCATTGAATCCATTTGGATTATTTGTAGAAAATAAAATAATGAAGATACCCTTCAAGACATACGTTGACTACCTCTATTTTTCCATCAGGTTGAGGATGATAGGATAAGCTATGAGCCAATTGGATGTCCAAAAATGTAAATAATTCAATCCAAAAATTACTAGTAAATAGGGAATCTCGATCACTTACGATGATCTTTGGAGTACCATGCAATTTTTTAATTGTATTGAGAAAATTATAAGCTAATATATTGGAAATAAATGGTTTTGATCAAGGAAAAAATGAGCATACTTGGTGAGTCTATCCACAACTTCCATGATAACATTTTTTACCTTAGACTATGGTAACCCCATAATAAAATCCATGGAAACCTCTTCCCAACATTGGCTAGGGGTGGATAAAGGCTACAAAATACCTGGGGTCTTAATGGTTTCACCTTTGTTTTTTTAACATACCATGCATGCTACCACATGTTTCTGGACATCCCCATTGAGTCCTTGCCAAAATATATCTTGATTGATTCGATGATATGTTTTCAAAAATCCTGAGTGACCTCTCAATGGAGATGCATGAAGTTCCTAAAAGATTTTGTCTGAGGAGAGAATTCTTATAGAGGTAATATATATTTATACCATAATGTCTTCCCATTCTATGTAAAAATTTTATATCCTCCAAAACCCTACTAAAATGCTGAATCAAATCATAGGTAGCACTGTCATTCTCTCATTTTTAACTTAATGCCTTGACTTACTCATTCCTCATGGATAGTGCATCTACCATCACATTCTCTTTTATTTTATTATATACTATTTAAAAATCATATCCTAACATTTTAGTCATCAAATTTTGTTGTTCTTTAGAAGATATTCATTTTTCCGAAATATATTTGAGACTATCATGATTATTCTTTACCAAAAAGTGACGACCCATCAAATAAGGTGTTTATTGCTTAACTGCATACAAAATAGCCATCATCTCTTTCACATAGATTGGATGGACCCTATTTTTTCCCTTCAGTTGGTAACTCTAAAATTAAAGTGGCTTACATTATTTCATGAGTACAAACCTCATGCCATATCCTAATGCATTACATTCCACAACAAAAGTTATTAAAAAATTAGGTATGGGCAAAATTGGAGTGTAGACATAACCATTTTCAACTGTTCAAATTATTTTGTAATCATATCAATCCATTGGAAGGAGTATTTATTCAAAAAAATATGTGAGTGGGGCAATGATACTACTATAATTTTTTACAAACCTATGATAATAACCAGTTAGCCCCAAAAATTCTAGAAGGTTCTTGAGTGTCTTGGGAACCTACCACTCCATCATTGCTTGTATATTTTTAGGATCAACTTTCACTTCTTCATGTGAAACAATATGACCCAAGTAATCCAGTTCTTGGATGAAAGAGTCACAATTGGAAGGTTTTTCATAAAGTTGATGTTGTTACAGAAAAGAGAGTACATGTTTCACATGCTTCAAATTATATTCCCAAGTTTTGTTGTAAATGAGGATGTCATAAAAAAACACCAACATAAACTTTCTCAAATATGGCCTAAAAACAATATCCATCAACCTCTGAAATGTAGATAAAGCATTCCTGAGGTTAAAAGGCATGACCATAAACTCATAATGGTCTTCATGGGTTCTAAAAGATGTTTTAGATATGTCATGTGCTCAGATTTGAATATGATGATACCCAGAGTGAATATTTAACTTGGTAAAATACATTGCACCATAAAATTCATCTAGCAAATCATCAATTACTAGAATCATAGATTTATCTTTGATGGTGTACTTGTTGAGTTCTTTATAATCTAGGCATATCTTTGAAGTGTCATCCTTCTTTTGTACCACGACCATTAGGGAGGACTATCCACTTTGGTTATGTCAAATAATTCTTGCCTAAAACATCTCCTACACCATTTTTGAAATTTCACTTTTATGAGTATATGTATACCTGTAGGGTCTAATGTTGGGTGGTGTACTTATAGGAAATAGTTTAATGGCATGATCTGTTTCTCTATATTTTCACCAATTACATTCAAATGACAAAGAAACTAAGGTTAAGAGGTTATGGGTTTGATGTTACCTGGATTTAGTGTGCACCGTATCCAAGCCTTATGGGAGCTCCTCTTTGGCTGTGGAGGAAACACCTGCAGTAAGAATGAAACTTAAACAAGAAAGATGTTAGAAGAGGCTATGGTGGACTACCAAGCTATGCGCTCGATCCTGGAAGCGTGAAGCTCCTTAAGGGATGACAATCCACTGTTTAAAGATAAAAATATTGTAAAGGAAGAAATGATAAATGACTAAAGAAATAGAAAAGTAGATGGTGTGTACATGTTCCTTGCAGTCTGTGTATCTCAAAATGCTACAGAAAGTTGGCTGAAGGTTTTGTTTGGTCTAGATGGGTTGTTTAGATGGATTTCTAGTTTGCTAGTTCAGAACACAGTCGCCGATGTCGGTGGGTCTACCAAGGTCAGTTAGGTAAATGGTGCCGATGTCAGTTGGGTTGTTGATGTCGGTCTGGCTGAAGGTGCCAACATCAATTGGTCTACCGATGTCAATTTGGGGTCGTCAGCATTGGATGGATTTTAGAATATTTCTAGGATAGACAGAGGGGTTTCTAGAAGTTCAGAGGTTGATGTAGGGTTGCGAGAAGGTGAATGAGGTCTGAGGAAGGATATAGGTAGAGGATTGGTGTGAAAAGGGGGTGAGAACAAGGGGAAGGCCTTTCAGCCCCTCCACAAAAGAAGTCAGGCCTCTCGACAGTATTTAGAAATATCAATGAAAACTAATTGACAATATATTCTAAAACACTGAAATAAAAACCAGAGTACTTAGCTTTTTAAGGTGAAGAACCAGAGGTGTCAGAATAGTGATTCTCATTGTGGTTGATGTGACTGGTGTTGTGAGCCATTGAAGCGAACATGGATTGCTTCAATTCAGTAGCTCGAGGTCCTCGTACAATCTTTCAATCCAGTCTCTGAAATGATTTGTGTAGAGCTTCGGTAGCCAAGAGAATAATAGTCGAGTTTTGGTGCTTGAAATCTCAGAGTGTGTGTGCTAATGTGCGAAAAGGTAGCCTTAGCTCAATGTTAGAGCTTGGCTTATATAATCAACATCGGTGATCTCGCCGGTGTCAGTGTAGGACTGCCAACGTCAGTTGTGGATTGATCAATGTTGGTGGAGAGAGAATAGGTAAAAGGGCTATTTTTAGCTATTTGCCTGTTTCTCCACCTGCTAAGTGCTTTTTCTATTAGAGAATGGTCAAAACAAGGGCTTATGAGGCACGAGAGTTGGTTAGGGAGTTAAGATGGGGTGATAATAGGTCATGGGTAGTTAGGGTTTGGAGGACCTAGTCTCAGGCTAACTCATAGGCTAAGAAATGGTCCTAGGGTGAGGTGTCTAGGTGAGGTGTCCAAGGTGAGGTAATTAATTTAAAATAAGTAGTTTTTAAATTAATAAGGTGTGCAAGTGTGGGTTAGGAGTGTTAACATTTGGAAGGGGACCAAGGGGGGTTAACACGATATTGGTGTCTACATTTGCCCCTTTTTGTCTTATGGTTTGTTCTGATGAACTGCAAGACAAAAATAGATGTAGGTTGCCCCAGGTATGGGATGAGGTACTCCCCCTCAAAGTGGGAATCAAGAGAAGGTAATCCAAAGTCAAGTGCCAATTTGATAGGCAGTGGATGGGTAGGGTGAGTTTGGAGTGTGAACACTGCAATAGTTGAGATTGCGCGTATACCACTTCACTTGATAGGTAGGTCAAATTGTCACAGGAAAGGTCAAGGAGGACTAAAATCAAAGTAATCAGTCCCCAGCTTATTAGTGGTAGCTGATTGGGTTAAAACGATCAAAGCTATAGCTCCAATGGTTGAGGAGGACTAAAATCGAAGTAACCAGTCCCCAGCTTATTAGTGGTAGCTGATTGGGTTAAAATGATCAAAGTTGTAGCTCCAATGGGCATCGTATTCCAATTATCCAGGCTAGGAAGTGCTCCTAGAAAACACAAAAATGTCACAGATATTGGGGATCAACTTGGTCACGATTTGACAATAGGTGTGAGGGGTGCGTACAATTTGCTAACTATTCGTGAGGTAGCATATGCAATCAAAACAACAAAGGCAAAGTTGTCTCAAAAGTGGTCATGGTCTGAGGAGATAGTCATGATCTCTAAGGTCATTTGTTGAGTTAGGCTGAGATATAAGTGATCTTGAGTGTTGTTTGTTGTGGTTAGGGAGATGTATGTGATCTCCAATGTGCCCCATGAGGAGTCTAAGGTGACTTCTACAATGTTAGGGCTAGTTGTTATAGCCTTTTCCATATTATGTGATGGTGTATGCTGTAACATAGGTTATGTGGTTTTTCATCCTTAGCAATTTCCCATATTGGTGATGGTGTATGCTAAAAATGAAATGAGTTTATTTCTGCTTCAGCAGGTTTCCATATTGGTGATGGTATATGCTTGACATAAATTGTGTTTGGTTGATAGTTTCCATGTGTATTGTTTTCCATAGAAACCAATGTGAATGGGCTATGATAAATTATATAACACAAATTGGTATTTGCATTAAATAAATCATGATGTTATGTTAGTGGCTAGAAAATGTTTTGGTTGTATTTTATCAGAAACATGTGATGTTATTTATGATAAAATTGAGTTGAATGTTAGGTTCATAACTTTATAGTGAAAATTATGAGATGACAATATGCGAGCATATAATTTTAAGACACTGCATCCTAAAATATAAACTGGCATGTGATGAAGGTGTGTAAGAAGTGAAAGGTGCTTTGTTCTTTCATTGACAAGGACCATAATGATAGCATAGATAGGGTTTTTGCAAATAAAAGCCCCATTCATGCATTACGTCGTTGACCATTGGTTTTTGTTAGAGAAGTACCCTAATAACTTGGCATTAAGTGAGCTCAAAATCCCTTGGGTGTTTTGGGGTAATAGGTGTGATATGTGATATGTGAGGATAGCGTAACCCTTTTTAACAGGGATAACTTTGCCCCTTTTATAGGTGACCCTGAGAACGACTATAGGCAAGTCCATGACTTAATAGTTTGTTAGTCAGTTTTTTTTTTGGGAGACTGATCAATGCGGCAAGTCTACTTGGGGATGTTGTTTTTATTTTGTGGTCATGTGAAGCTGATCGATGTGGTGAGCTTCTGAGAGGGTGCTATTTTTGTAGAAAAATTTGGGCATAGCCATCCTTTGAGGGAGTGATCTATACTTTTCTTTGTATGTTTTGATTTCTTTGAATAGCTTTCCTTCAAGGGAGTAGTCTATTAATTACAACAATAATGCAGTTGTCTTTCGAGAGAGCAGTCTACAGTTATAGTTTATGACCTTTTAATATTTTGTTAGGTATCCCAGTTTTATGTTTTTTTTTTGTTAACTGAACTTTTAGGCATGGACTAGACTATAGAGTTTTAGGGGTTTCCCTTTTATTAGGACAAAGCATTAATGCTTTAAAAAGGGTTAACTAATTTTTGTAGGGAAAAAGGGTTGAAAGGAATAGGAATGAGGATGACGGGGGTTGTTCAAGGGATGAGCTCAAGTTAAACATCAAGTGAATGATTACTTGGTTAATAGTAAAATGGTTGCAGATGCAAGGCATTAAGGGGTTCAGGTGCTGGCCAGCCTTCGAGAGAAGACAGACGATAAGTGCCTGATCCATACTTGTGCGTTATTATATAAGGTCTGAGCCAATTAGGAGCAAACTTGCCTCGTTTGCTTCTTTCCATATTGGTCACGCATTGGTTTTCTTTAAGGATGAGATCTCCAATTTTGAAATCTCGCTCTTTCAAATTTTTGTTTTAGGCATGCTTGATGTGATCTTGGTAGATATGAAGATGATTAAGAGTGGCAAGATGATGTTCATTGAGTAACTCGAGTTGTGTTAATCGATCTTGATGAAAGTCATTGTTAGAGAGCATGTCACGTAAGGAGATGCAAAGAGAAGGTATTTGTACTTCAAGAGGCAAGATGGCCTCGATTCCATACACTAAGGAGAAAGGTGTAGCACTCATAGGGGTTCAGATGCTAGTGCGGCAGGCCCACAAAGCGAAGGCAATGTGAGTGTGCCAATCCCTTCTAGTGTCGTTGACCACCTTCATTAGGATTTTATTAGGATTTTGTTAGAAGCTTCTACCTATCCATTTACTTGTGGATAGTAAGGTGAGGAGAAGCTAAGTTTGATGCCAAAAGCATCGTAAAGCTTTTGGATGGTTTTGTTTTTGAAAGATTTGCCATTATCAGTGATTATCTTGTGAGGTACACTGAAATGATAGATGATGTGGTGGTTAATGAAGTCGACGATTTTATCAGCTTTAGTGGAGATGAGGGGAACAACTTCCACCCATTTAGTGAAATATTTAGTCACTATGATAATAGACTGATGTCGGAGAGACAAATGAGGGTTAATCTCACCAATTAGATCTAAGCCCCATTGTGAAAAGGGTAAAAAATCCTTAGCAACTTATAAAGGGTGGCTAGGGACGTGAAGTAGGTTAGTATGTTGCTGGCATTTGATACAACACCAAACATAGTCACTGTAGTCTTCGTTAAGAGTGGGCCAATAATAGCCCAGGCGGAGGATGCGCTTTGCAACCGAGTTACCACTAAAATGTCCTCCACAAATCCCATCATGGACTTGTTTGATGACATGAGATGTCTCAGTGGTGGTTAGGCATCGGAGAAGGAAGCCGTCGAAACCTCGTTTGTAGAGAAGACCCCCTAGCATGGTGTATCAAGCAGTACTCTTGATAAAAGCCTACCGTCCATTGCTAGAGAGGTTAGGAGGAATGATAGAATAAGTCAAGTAGTCAACAAGTTGTTTATACCAAACATCATGTGGACTAGAGTCGATATTACCAACAAAGTTGATGTCGGTTGAGATATATGAGGGCAATGCCAAACGGTGTACCGTGACATAGATTCTTGAGGAAGCAGATGAAGATGGGATGTGTGAGGTGAGAGAGGCCATTGTCTCAGAAAACTTATTTGTAGAGCGAGGAATAGTTTGCAAGAGATAACAGTCGAAAGACCCTAACAATGTGTCAACGCGGTGTTTATATCATACAAAACTTCATTTTTACAAAGATATGAACCGTTAATCTGATTAACGACTAGTTACGAGTCACCAAAGATATTGATTGTCTTAATGCCCAAGAAAATGGTAGTTTGAAACCCCAAAACTAAGGCTTCACACTCAGCCATGTTATTGGTGCATTCGAAGTCGAGTTTGAAGGATAGAGGCATGGGCTCGCCCTCGTGAGGGATGAGAATGACCCCCGTACCCCCACTGAGTTGACATTTAGATCCATCAAAGAACATTATCATTTGATAGGGGATGTCATCGGTGGATATCATGGCGATAGACTCATCAGGAAATTTGCAGTTAGAGGGTTGGTTATCAGGTAAAGGGGCATCTGCTAGTTGGTCAGTGATCGTTTGCCCCTTTATAGACTTTTATTGAATGAATTCCAAATCAAACTCAGTGAGAAGCATGAGCCAATGAGCCATATGTTGGTTTTGGTATGGCTTGGAATGCATGTATTTGAGAGGGTCGGTGTGGGTGATGACGTAAGTCTTGTGGTTGAGGAGATAGTGGTAGAGTTTGGAGGCGGCAAAGACTAATGCCAAGCAAAGTTTTTTGGTATGAGTATACCGATTTTCATAGTCAATGAGCATTCAGCTTATATAATAAACCACCTGCTCATGATGTTGTTTGTCTCGAAGCATGATCAAGGCACCTAAGGAATGATCTGCTGCCGAAATAAAAAGATAGAAGGGTTGGTCATCTTTAGGTGGAATAAGGACTGGTGGAGAGACAAGATAGCGTTTAAGAGCCTCAAAAGCCTCTTGGCAATCCTTATTCCAATTAAAGGAGATGTCCTTCTTGAGGAGATAATGGAAGGGTTAGCATCGATCAGATAGCTGTGAGATGAAGCAAAGAATAGATTGAAGCTTCCCTTGCAGGCTGCGAAGTTGTTTTAGGTTAGTTGGTGTGGGCATCTCGAGTATGGCTCAAATCTTAGCTGGATCTACCTCAATGCCATGGAGAGAAATGATGAAACCCAAAAGCTTCTCTGAGAGAACCCTAAAGATACATTTCTTGGGGTTCAGTCAAATGTTATATTGTAGTAGGTGAGTGAATATTGTTTTGAGAATGGTTAGGTGGTCATGGTGAAGTTTGGATTTCCCCAACAAGTCATCCACATAGTCCTCCATGATTTTGTGGAGGAGATCATGAAAGATATAAGTCATGGCGTGTTGGTACGTAGCGCCTATATTTTTGAGGCCAAAAGGCATGACCCTATAGTAGAATGTCCTCCATGGGGTGATGAAGGTGGTTTTATGTTGATCTTCTAGGGCAATCAAGATTTGGTTATATCCTAAAAACTCGTCCATGAGGGATAGCATCTCATGACCAGCCGTAAGATCAACAAGTTGGTCGATGATTGGCAAGGGAAAGTCATCTTTTGGGAAAGCTAGGTTGAGGTCACGATAGTCAGTACAAATTCGAATTCCCCTGTTGCTTTTGTGACAGGGACAATGTTTGACACCCATTGCGAATAATCAATGGGTTGGATAAATGAGACAGAAAGAAGACGTTGAAGCTCCTCTTTGACAAGGAGTGTGACGTGAGGATGCATCTTGCAAAGCTTTTGCCTAACAGGCTTAGCTTCACGGTTCATGATGATGTTATGGATGACAATGTCGGGGTCAATATCAGGCATATTGCTATAGGACCAAGCAAAGGCTTTGCTATGATCTGTAAAGAATGTGGTATAGTTGATTTGTTCTTGGGCATCAAAAGATTGACCAATCTTTAAAATGTGAGGAACATCAGAAGATGGGAGATTAATGTCAACAGTTGATTCGTTTAACATAACCTGTGTTTCTAAAGGAAGTGATTGTTGTATGAAGGAGTCATCCGCACCGATGTAGGTGAGTATGGCATCATCGTCTAGGCATTAGACAGTGTTGATGCTAGAAGATTCATCATCTATCATGTCTGGATAAATGAGAGGAAGAGACCTTGATGTCTCACCTAGTTGATAGGTCAGGGGTTCCAAGTGAATGGCGTTTATGAAAAAAAACTAGGAGGGATGGAGACCACCGACTCCGTAGGTGAGGGTGGGGGAATAGGTGAGGTTAAAGGAGAATGCTCTATGATAGTTTTGTGGTGAGGGATCTTAGAGGGATTTTTAGGTTCTTAAAAACCCACACCATGTCATTTCTTGGCATTTTCGATTGCCTCGTCGTTTGGAGGCTCAATGGGCTTGTGGGGACCTTGTTCATAATGCCCAAAGCCAAAACCCTTCCATGCACACCTATGAAGATAGGTGTGAGAAAAGCTAGGTTTGCTGAGGAAGGAGAAATTGCAAGTGAAAAGTCGGGGTGATGAGAGAGGATTTCCAACAGTAGGAGCCCGATCTAGCCCTCCATAGGTGAGATTAGTTTGGAGATCAGGATGACCATTCTAAGGTGATGGTCGTAGTTAGGGTGGTGATGAAGTTTTCCATATTCCTATGGAGTTTAAAACATGTCAAGGGTAAGCAAACGATATTCCCAAGTGAAAGGCGCTGGAAGGTATCTTCCATAGGATCTTTCGTGGTCACTTGAGGAGTAGGCGTAGGTGTGACTGGTGTCTGCAAGCTTATCGAGGCTTCCATAGGTGGAGGTGGTGTTTAGGTGGATGTTTTCAAAGGTATGAGAACATAATTAGGTTGGTAGGTTGTGTTTCATGTTTTAAAGGGGGAAGGGTCAACAGGAATGAAATGAACCTACCCCTCGTGTTCAAACTTGACACAATAATACAACGTGGAAGGGACACAAGTCATGGAACGTATCCAAGGTCATCCCAACATCATGTTATATTGGAACTCCACCTCGATGATATAGAATAGTTCTAGAATTGTACGTGGGCCAACACGAACATGCAAGACCACAGTGCCAATGGTAGTGGTGGTGGCATCGTTGAAAGAATGAAGAATTGCGTCAATTTTTGACATGCAGTTCTTCGGAAGGGCTAGTTGATCATATGCGTGGGTAGAAATGATGTTGATGATGTCACCTCCATCAATCATAACTTGCTTCACATGAGTTTGATCAACATAACCCATGATAAAGAGGGCAGGATCTTGATCTTCCATGTTGTAGGCAGGAATCTCATAATCACTGAAGGTGATGGAGGCAATGGTGGGTAAAGATTTGACTAAAGCAGCCAGTGGTTGGGGGTCTTTAGGTTGGACCTCCATTGCCTATAAAGATTTGATCAAGGCTTGGTGATGTTGTGGAGAGCTTTGTATTAGGTCATACAAATACATGTTCATAGGGGTTTGGTGAAGTTGTTTCACCATGGAGTCACGAATTGCCCCCAAAGATGTTGGTTAAGATGTGCCCAAGATAGAAATCTTGGGCTTTGGTGGTGGAGAGGACTTGGTGAATGGATATGTCCAAGGGGTAAAAACTTGCTCTTTTCCTTTATCCTTTAGGGTTTGGGACCTAGTGGCCACATTAATAGTGTTGATTTCAAATAAAGGGGGAGAAGGTGGTAGAGGGACCATAATTTCGCGTTGGGATCTCGATTCAAGTGAGGAGGTTTGGGAGGCATGGGATGGTGTTGGTAGTTTGTAAAAAAGGTGGTCAAGAGAATCCTCAATGAGAAGGGTGTCTTTTTCTAGGTGTTTGTGAATGACAACCTTAAGAGCGTAGCAACTCTCAATATCATGCCCAGGTGTGTGATGATACAAGCATATTTGAGTATCATAGAACCAAGATGGTTTTGATCTGAGAGGTTGGTATGGCTTAATGGGTAGGAGAACGATGCTAGAAGACTGCAATAATCAGAGTAATAGTGAAGCATAAGAACCCACTAATGGGTCTGTGCTCATTGTTGCAGTAGGGGTTGAAAACTTCTATTTAGGAGTTGTAGGGGGAGTTTTTTGTACCACCTTTTTAGTTGGTGGTGTGGCCACACACGTAGATGGCACTTTCTTGATGAGAGGTGTCAAATTTCTTGGAGGAAATATGTTTTTGATGGGTAGAGGGAGTAATGGAGGCAGTTTGTCTTTGTGAGGTGTTGGAATAGGGAGCACTCATGTTAAAGTGGAAGGATATGGACCCAAGATAGAGGGCAATGGTGAAGGTGGGGGAGGAGTAGACCAACGTGGTTTAGCATCCTCTTTTAGTATGGTGCGAGGACCACTACTGTATGGGGTGAGGTTCAAATCTAACTTCACTTGTGGGTGAGTTAGGTTTGATACAGGGCAAACACCGAGATATCTAATCTGTTTCAGCATGGTGGACACCTGCGAGGGTTTAGATTCAGACATGGAAGGCTGAGCTTCTGATGATTTAGAAGTGGAAACCTAATCCTCGTCAGAGACTTTGAGGTAAATCATCACGGAAGGGTTGGCAGTATAAGGCGAAGCAGGATGTGTAGGATAAGGAGCCCTAAGTCACTCCCATAACACCTCATACTCTAGGTTCCTAGAATGGAGGAATCCTAAGTCTTCTACCAATCGAGAGAAGGTTTTAGATGACGTCATGTGAGGCCTTATAGTCAATCCTTTAGAGGATTTGGGCAATTACGAGAGCAGAAATGTGTTGAACGCAGTGATCTCAGGCCAAAGGTGAGAGAGAACCATCACCGAATCTTCCTCGACTGAAGTGGGTGAGGTGGTGAGTTCTTCTCTTGGTGGAGAATGGATTGGAGAATTTGGCTTTTCAAGCGGATAGAGCGCAAGGATGATCATGCCTTCCATGTGTGGTCTAGGAGCATGGAAAGTATGATCCTCCATTGGTAATAAGAAGGATAAGGGCGGGGCCACCAGCATTGGTACCATCAAAGCATCCTCCAATATGGGAGAGGTCAAAATAGACTCTCCTACGTGTGAAAGGGGAGTGGATGGAGGACTATCCTCTATCGGTGGAGGAAAAATAGGAGAGGAAGGCTCCTCTAAAGGGTAAAGTAGAGGGATGATGGCCCCTTCTACATGAGGCCATGGGGTATGAATGGTAGATTCTTCCAATGGTAGAAGAAGAGGGAAGGTGGGGGCAAGAGGAACAGGTAATACGGGATCCTCACGAGGTAGAAGAATGGGTAGAGGAGGTGCTTGATGTCGTGGGGGTGATACAGGTGAAACGAGTTCATCTGTGCGAGGAAGAGGACAAGGCAAAGGGAGCTCTTCATTGCGTGGGGGTGGTATGGGTAAAATAGGCTCTTCTACTAGTGGTGGAGAAATGGGTTGACCAACCTCTTCAAATTGTGGGAGAGGTTGGATAGGAATGAAAGGAAAGACTATGTTGACCGTGCATATGTTGCATTCTTGAGGGTCATCGACCATGGTCTGAACATTGTTCTGACTTGGGGGATGGTTAGGAAATGGTTGCCTAAAGACATCCATGTTTTGGTTGGCCGGCGCATTAGGGTTATCCAAAACAAGGTCCCCTTTGTCTAACATGTCTTGAACAATGTTTTTTAGGGTTTTGCAATTATCCGTGTCATGACCCTTGACACGATGATAGTTACGAAAGTCAGTTTCCTTATACCATGTAGGGATGGCTCGTGAGGGGTCAAATTGGATAGGTGGTTAGATTTGAGGGAGGTTGAGGACTCCCTGCTTCACTAATTTATCCAATACTAAAGCGTATGATGCTCCTATTGGAGTGTATTGTCGTTGTTCATACCGTTGTTAGAATTGTCTATTGATGTTTTGTGAAGTGGAGGGTTCAGATTGGTTGGTTGTGGTAGAAGATGGTGACCTAAGGACCACAACATTCACTGATCCATTAGACTTGGGGTGGGAATAAGAAGGTTTGGAAGAAGGGTCATTGGGTTTTGCGTTGGTATTTTTGTTATGCAATTTGACCCTATCTTCTTCGATTGCGTGGAGTTCAAGCTTTCGAGCCATAGTGAAAGCTTCATTGAATGTGAGGAAAGTTTAAACCTACAGAGTGGATGAGATGTGCTTGGCACATGCTCTTGAAAAGAGCTCAATGAGCTCAAGTTGAGGTAGTGAGAAGGAGAGTTGGTTGATCAAACCTCTCCAATGGGCGACGAAGTCTGCTATTAACAAATCCTCAAATTGTCTAATGGAATAAAGGTCTGTGATGGAGACCTTAGTAATTTTGATTGAGAAATGATCGAGGAATAGCTGAGTGAGTTAAACGAAGGTGAAGAGAGAATGATTGGTAATGGAGCTATGCCAGTCAAGGGCAGCGCCAGAAAGTGACATAGGGAATGTGTGAAGCAATAATGCATCATCGTGCCCTATGAGTTAGCAAGCGTGTCTAAATGCTCACAAATTTTGTTGTGGGTCCTCTTTACTCTAAAAGCGAGTAAATTTTGGGAGTTCCCACTGGCTAGGGTATGGTAGAATAGGAACTGAAGGGTGGATAGGTTCATTACAAATTTGTTCATATGAAAGAACACTCCTCGAACCTGAAACATATGTCTCAAGGTTGGACATCTTATCCATCAGCATCTTAATTAAATCAACAGATGGATTGGCATGAGGAGCACCCCCTAAGTTATAGGGTACCTGGAATGTGTTGGAAGGGGTGTATGTCATACTTGGTTGCATTTGTGTAGGTGCAACATATTGATAGTTCGTCATAGGGGCCGATGTTGAGGCCATGGGGGCTTGTGCCACGAAGTTGGAGGGCACAACTTGACTAGATGCCACCAAGAGTGGTTAAATGGTAGTGACACTAGTTAAAGGATAAGTGGTCACTCTCGTGTTTATAGGCACAAGAGTGGATGTGATAGAGACAATCAAGTTCTAGAAAGGTGTCGAATTTGGTTGAATTGTTTGCTTTTGAGGGGGTACAAAAACCCCAATAGAGGTAGGGCAAGAAAGGATAGAAGGGAAGGCCAAATCTTGAACATTGGCCATGGTTGGGTTACTGGTCGAGGCAGTGGCCTGAGTGACCATAGGTTGGGTAGTGGATACTGTTGATATCATTGTCACTTCAACCAAAGAAGTTGGCATCCCATAAATAGGGTTACCTGAAGGATCTCGCGTTTGGATTCTAGTGAGATAATGTTGGAGAGCCTTGACATTGTGGTCAAGGAATCTCTCAAAATCTTGATCCCCTTCGGGAACAATAGGAGGTTGATCAGGGGTAGGTTGGATAGGAGTATGCTCAGTGTCTGAAGTATACTCCATTAGATGATTTGGCACGAAGGGCGAAGGTGGGAGTGGATGTTGACTCACATGGTCAACAAGGAATTTGGCTTGACTACGTGTCAGGACCATCCAAGGTGAAAGGGGTTCAGGTTCCAAAAACTATGTGTCTTAGTTTCAAAAAACCAGAATTTGTGTTAAACAGCAAGAAATTTGGGTTTTAAGCTTGTTGTTTGGAAAAAAAATTATTTATTTATTGACAGTGATCGATGTTAGTTGTTTAACTGATATCGGCTAGAAAATGTTGCCAACATCGGTCAGTTAACCGATGTTGGTGAAGGTTTGTTGCCAATGTCGATGGAGAAACTGATGTCAGTTTCTGTGTAATTCTAGAAACACAGAAGATTGATAGTTTTTGGAAGAAGAAGATATTCTTAGTTGTTTTGGACTTCACAATGGTATGACCTTACAAGCTCAAACACTCAAATAAAACTAGCAGAATAGATGATTAGGCAAGCAAGCTCTAAAAAGTTAGATTCCTAGGAATGAGTTTTAAAGTCATGGTGGCTTATGCCTTAAGAGAATGTGTTGGGAGTTGGGCTTGTAGAACAGTTCCTAGAGAGGAAGTCTATGGTTGGTTTCAGGTTGTGTTATGGTGCTCAAAGATATTTGTGTTAGGGTCAGTACGTGACCTGGTGTTGGGGCTTGCTCCCCTCACTTCACGAACCCATAGATGATCTGGGCTGCTTAGCCAGAATATACCTTCCCTATAGTTTATACTCTACCAGAGAATAGAGTGGGTCCTCCTCTTGGTGGTGAAATCCAAGTAGGATTGTCGGGTGGGGTAAGGTATCTACTAGGTGATGAAATCCTAGACGGGCCTTGTCTCAAGTAAGTTTATGTGTTTGATTTGAAGTGATTATGGTTTGGTTGTGTCACATTCGTGCACTACGATTCATTCATAATGCTTTAATTACTAAGTGGGCTAAGTGTGCATCCAAGCAAGAATGAAATGCATTAGTTTTTAACCCAAATCAAAATATGTTATTCAAATGCAAACAATTAGAGAAGAGGTAAAGAGTATGAGTTTTTCACTAATCTATGATGCATGCAAGAAGTAACAAGAAGAAAAAGAGATGTTCTTTTTAACCTTTGCTAATGATTTCCTTTTGAAACAAAAAGATAGAAGAGGTAAAAAAAAGGAGAAAGAATTAATTAACTTTATGTAAAAAAAATAGAAAGTAAGAGAAACTAAGTTTTTATTTCTCAAGAAATAAAGGCAAAGAAGAAGGGATGCAAGAAGTGAATATTTTTCTAATGCATCTACATGAAAATTTGATTATTAAAAGAAGAAGAATGAATCCAAGGAAAACTCCAAGGGTCCCACCGGGCATGCCAAATTTATTCTTTAGATTTTCAACAATTACATTCAAATGAGAAAGAAACTAAGGTTAAGAGGTTATGGGTTTGATGTTACCCGGATTTAGTGTGCACCATATCCAAGCCTTGTGAGAGCTCCTCTTTGGTTGTGGAGGAAACACCTGCAGTAAGAATGAAAATTAAAAAAGAAAGATGTTAGAAGAGGCTATGGTGGATTGTCAAGCTACGCGCTCAGTCCCGGAAGCGTGAAGCTCCTTAAGGGATAATAGTCCACTATTTAAAGATAAAAGTATTGTAAAGGAAGAAATGATAAATGACTAAAGAAATAGAAAAGTAGATGGTGTGTACCTATTCCTTGAAGTCTGTATATCTCAGAATGTTATAAAAGGTTGGCTGAAGGTTTTATCTGGTCTAGATGGGCTGTTTGGATGGCTTTCTAGTTTGCTAGTTCAAAACACAGTCACCAACATTGGTGGGTCTGCCGAGGTCAGCCGGGTAAATGGTACTGACGTCGGTTGGGTTACCGATGTTGATTTGGCTGAAGGTTCTGACGTCGGTTGGTCTATCAATGTCGGTTTGGTGTCGTGAGCCTTGGACGGCTTTTAAAATATTTTTGAGATAGACAAAGGGGTTTCTGGAAGTGCAGAGGTTGATGTAGGGTTGTGGGAAGGTGAATGAGGTATGAGGAAGGGTATAAGCAGAGGATTGGTGTGAAAAGGGGGTGAGAACAAGGGGAAGGTCTTTCAACCCCTCCACAAAAGAAGTCGGGCCTCTTGACAGTATTTAGAAATATCAATGAAAACTAATTGACAATATATTATAAAACACTGAAATGAAAACTAGAGTACTTAGCTTTATAAGGTGAAGAACTAGAGGTGTCAGAATAGTGATTCCCATTATGGCTGATGTGATCGGTGTTGTGATCCAATGAAGCAAACACAAATTACTTCAATTCAGTAGCTCAAGGTCCTCGTAAAATCTTTCAATCCAGTCTCTGGAATGATTTGTGTAGAGCTTCGGTAACCAAGAGAATAATAGTCGAGTTCTGTTGCTTGAAATCTCAATGTTAGAGCTTGGCTTATATAATCGACGTCGATGATCCCACCGGTGTTAGCGTAGGATTATCGACGTCGATCGTGGGTTGACCGATGTCAGTGGAGAGAGAATAGGTAAAAGGGCTATTTTTATCTATTCGCCCATTTCTCCACCCACCAAATGCCTTTTCTATTGGAGAATGGTCAAAATAAGGGCTTATGAGGCATGGGAGTTGGTTAGGGAGTTAAGATGGGGTGAGAATAGGTCATGGGTAGTTAGGGTTTGGAGGACCTAGTCTCAGGCTAACTCATAGGCTAAGAAACAGTCTTAGGGTGAGGTGTCCAAGGAGAGGTAATTAATTTAAAATAAGTAGTTTTTAAATTAATAAGGTGTGCAAGTGTGGTTTAGGAGTGTTAACATTTAGAAGGGGACCAAGGGGGGTTGACACGATATTGGTGTCTACATGATCATATACTTAGTTTGGTGGAAGTCCTTTTGGCATGCCATAAAAAACAACATAATGGTCATCTAACACCATTTGTAAATTAGGATGGGTATAATCCTTAGTTGGTTGAACTTTTATGGAAAACAAGCACATCACAAATCTTTCAGCCCCTTTTCTTAGAATCTTCATCATTTGAAAGGAATTGACTAATTATGGATATTTAGCCTATAAAATACGTAGTTCAAATGTCATGCCTTTTGAATGGAAGCACATGAATAGTTCCTAGAAATTCATCTTAATAGTCCCAATGTGGTGAGCCATTGTGCTCCTAGAATAATGGCAACCCCTCCTGTGTGAATAGTAAACATAGGATAATCTAACAGGTAGTATCCCATAATAAGCCTAATATTATGGAATTTTCCATAATAGTTGATGGTACTACCATCTATAATCATGACCTAAAATTCAAGAGCTGGGTAAATGAAACAGTTCAAATGAGTAGCCAACTTATTGTTGATGAAGTTGTGTGTACTCCTAGAGTTAATCAACACATTCACCTTTTATTTCTTGAGTAAACACCACTTTAAGAGTTTGAAAAATAGTAATACCAAAAAGGGAATGATAGGGAAGAGTATGTTGAGAATCTCCATATTCATCATAAGGTTCATCCAAACCTGCACATGAGGTTTCATCATCTTTGTCATCTTCATTGGTGTATTCAACCTAAAATAACTTCTTTTCAACATAGTGATGTCCTTTTCTCCATTTTATATCATGGTTAAAACACAGACCTTTTTCATTCTTGTCATCAATTTATTGAGGGTCAATTGGGTAGGCTGAGGAAATGATGGTGCTAGGAAAGTGCATTCATGGACATTAATGAAAGGTATTTATTTGAGAATCTATTTTTCTTGCCATGTGTGCCCTTGGGATGGCTTTAGATATTGAACTAGGACTAAACATGTGAACCTCCGATTGGATGTTATCCTTGAGGCCACCTAAAATTAGGCCAGTTAAATTTTCTAAGTGATGGCCACCACATGTAAGAAGAGATTCTAAAATTGATGAATATAATCCTTTGCAGTCCCTATTTGGCATAGTTTGGCTAGTTAGATGAAGTAGTTTTCTAAGACATTGTTGTCATATTGGAGCTGTATCTCTTTATAAAATACATACTAGGAAATCAAGAGACCCTTCTCTTTATTTTGAGCACACAACCATCGATACCAAAGGAACTGCTCAAGTTCCAAATATAAAGAGGTTTTGACTACCTTTTGTTAACATGGAGTATGATGTAGATCAAATAAATTTTTAATTTGAGTGATCCATGTGAGTGGATAATTACCATCTTACTTATGTAGGTCCACTTTTAGCAACATTAAATTCATATTAGGATTGATGTTTTGATTTTTTGGAGGATGAGAACCAAATTATAGTGGTGGAGGTTTATTTCTCAATGGCCAAGCTGTAAAGTTCACCAATTACCTAGTTATTTGTCATAATTAATCTTGCAAGCCATTCAAGTCCTGTCTTATCCCTATGATGTCCCCTTTAACCACATCAAGATCATATTTATGCACCATGCCATGGAACTCTAACTTAAGTTATTGAACCACCTCATAAATACATGAATTATAAGTTTTGGATTCCATGTTGTCCTTGTGAGGAGTTTTATGAGTTTCTCTCTCTTTCCTACATTTGTGAGTGTTTAAACTAGCCATTCACAACCCTAAGAGGGTTATAACCCCAAAAAACATGTATTAGTAGATGAGACCATTACGATCACCTTACTAAGATGAATCCAATGACTACTAATGTGCATAAAGGTGAAAAATTTTAGACAAAAAAAGTGTACTTGTGGAATACAACATTGCAATCATCTTGCAAAGATGAATCCAATGATTGTTAATTTGCACAAGGTTAAAAAATTTCCAGACTTTTTTTTAATATTTTTTTCAAGAAAACACTTTAAACAATATTGTAGTGATGAAAAATAAATTCTTCTTGGATCATAAGTTATATTTTTTTGATCATTCATCTCATAGGAGATGCACAATACTAGATCCCAAAAAACACCACCATAAAAACTTGCCCAAATTGAATCTGTAATACCACTCATAATGAAATTACTTACATGTTCACATAGTAGAATAATATATCACAAAAATAAGCGTAGAGATAATAGATCTACACAATAATTGATAGAAGAGCAAAATTCTTGATAAATATAATTAAGCCACTTCAAAGGGAAACCTCCACAATAATGCAATAAGAGCATAATGCATAATATGATGATAAAAAATGAAACACTACCTCCTATATATACTCTACTTATCCATGGTTATTCCATAGGTTGGCCATACTAAGAATATCAAGAAATGCAATAAGATAATATGAAGGTATGTAAACCACAAGTCGGCCATACACATCCCTAGACACTCTATAGGTCAAGGGTGTATCAAAATATAATATCATTAAAGATCAAACTCTATTAAGTGGGATTTTTGGCTTTGATCATTTGAAAAAAGAAATTGGAAACTTTATCCCCCACTTTGAGCTAGTGCAAATGTGCCAAATTTGAACTCTTAGAGGATGGTGCATGTCTATAATTTGGATGTTTTTCCTCAATCCATCCACCTATGATTTTAAAATTTTGATAAAGAGGTTTTACTCGAGTGTCACCACTACATAGCTTAGCTCTAAGGAGGTGGCAGTGTAAGATCACCACCACATCTTGGCAAACTAGAAGCCATAGATTTAAAAAAATCTAGTTGTCTGATTGAGAACATCAACCTACCATTGAAACCAACCTCGCTACTGAGTAGGCTAAGGGAATAGGTTCTAGATTCACTTAATGTGGGCCATGGTGGGACCGAGGTCCACTGGGGTTGTATTTATTAAAAAAACTATTTTTATTTTTATTTTGGGCTTTTTGTATTGCTAAAGAATGTAGAAACGAATAGGTGAATGATCAGAGAAGGAAACATCTAGCAAGGTTTCTACCATCATAGAAAATGTAATGTCAAATGAGAAGTATAACTGAGTAGAGAACATACTTTCATCAAACTATTTTAACATGTGATCAGATCCACTTCAAAGATTGGTCCAAGTGTACCAAAATTCAGAACTGGGATGACAACCAGTTTTAGGGTCATAAAACTCAAATCTATTTCACATGAAAAGCCATGCCTCTCTTTCATTGGCGGTCTACCTCATTGATAGAATGACAATTTTATCAGTAGGCTATTATACCATACTGGAAGTCAACATATATTTCACAGTGGGTGTTAGATAATGAACTGACAATCCATCACCATAGAGACATCCCTTCATGCACATCATTTGAGGCATAAACATTAATGATGCCAAAAGAGTAGTTTTCAATATTGAAAAGGGCCTAAATGACATAATGTGAAGGATCGCATCCAAAATCCACAAAATATGGCCATTATTTCAAAGAGATAAATGTCATAAGGCCACCATGACCAAGGTCATGATTGCTTATCAGTACTAAACTATCAAGCCATATTACTTTGTTGACATCACAGAGAAGGAAACCCGCCACTTTAATTTTATATAGGTAGAGAATGTCCATATTTGTAATTTTTTTCATGAAATCTCTCACCACGTACTCACGATTTTCATATATAAGGCCTTGAACATTCCATGAGTAATAATTCATATATTATGGGTGTTGAGAGACATATCCTCAAATTAATCCCTTCAAGGGTTTCTGATGAACTTCATTCCTTAGCTAGCTCAGGTATTTGACTGCAAACAGGGATATGGCACCTTTCATGAACTTTTATGGCTTCATGTCATTATCTTACCTTATACTTAGACTCATCTAGTTTATTTAGTATGTTTGATTTTGGAAAGATACATTGCAGCTTCAGAACTGTATTACTGTTGTGATTGCCCTTGGCATGTGTGAGATGCCTCTGTGGTATTTTGAATGTGTAAAATTCAATGCAATTCTATCTTAATAGACATTAGTTTTTTCTCATACGACTAAGTTTTACTCTTAATAGATAGAAGTCTACCAAAACACCATTACACCTAAGGAAAGCATTATTTGATGAACCACATCTTAGATCGATGAACATATAAATTCAGTAAGCAAGCATTGTATCACAAATTCAGGTAATCCACTTAGTGCACACTAGGATGGGGCATACGAGATCTGACTGGTGTCTTCGATGGACTCACCCTTACTGGGTCTTGAATCGATAGCTCATCCTGTGCTTACTATTTCTATTGCAATTATTTCTGCTTACTGGCTTGGGCAAACTTCAGGCCTAGTTGAAGCTGATGGAACTCCAACAGGTGGTCTCTTTGGCACAGCTGTAGCCACCATGAGAATGCTCTGTATAGCAGCTTACGTTCTGACAATGGATATGTTTGGACCAATAGCTGATAATGCAGGTGGAATTGTGGAAATGAGTCAACAGCCAAAAAGTGTGAGAGAAATCACAGATCTACTCGATGCAGTAGGAAACACCACAAAAGCAACCACGAAAGGCTTTGCAATTGGGTCTGCTGCATTGGCTTCTTTTCTTCTATTCAGCGTACATTGAGAATCTTCCCATTTGGGCTCTATGCCCGCCTTAAAGAAATGAAAATATGCCCCGTGTGGCAGCTTGCTCGACATACCAAGAAGCACCTAAAACATGGCTGACTATCATGTAAAGCAGTAAGTTGTATGCAGTTCGAGTTCTTATCCGAACATTTGCCTTTTCTGGCTCCCATCGTGGGGCTCGAATCCATGACCACAAATCTTTTATATAAGTTTGGCAGGTTCCTAAATACAGGGTAAATACATCTATGCATTCAGAGTTCGGTCTCAGTGACTCTACCAATGCAAAAATTTAAACACTTCGTATTGATTCTTCATATCAAGCGCTACACAGTCATCAACAGCAAACATACATCTTCACCCAACACAAGTCTTGGATTGTTTTTTTTTTCATGCCTTCTCAATAACCAATTCGATCACATTGTTTGTGACGTGCCTTATCTTTCAATCAATGTAATTCAATATACAATCATTTTCAGTATTCAAGTTGCTACATACAGAATTTTGCAATGTTCTCCATATACAGTCATCTTGCAATAACACTAAGACAATTCTAAACTCTATTTACTCATGAAGACACATAATTTTATGTTTTACAAAGCACTCATAATCAATTAGAATAGAATCTTTATGCAGACCTGTAACTTTTGATGGACGAATGACCTCTTTCTCTACATTTCTCTTCTTCTACTTCTTTTCTTCTCTCCTTCCTGGAGATCCTCATTCTCCTCTTTTTTTTTTCCTACGTACTCCTCTTCCTCTCTCTTGCGCCCTTAATGACTGTTCTTTAATAAAGCAAAAAAATCTCTTCTCTAACCTCTGCGCCCAACTTGGGCTTTTTACAAAACAAAATACAGTTTTCAATTTGTAACAATTTACCAAGGTTGAAAATATTTCAACCACTCCTCCATTATTCCCTCAACAGCCCCAACTATTTTCTTTTTACTTTTTATTTTATTTTTACTTTTATTTTTTTACATTTTCTCCTTAATTTCAACCTTTGGGAGGGAAAATACAATAATTGGAAAATTCGTACCAGATGCTCCTGCATCATACTCTCCCTCTAGAAACAATTTGAACCTTAGTTCAAATGAAATGTTGCCTCCATGTTTTAGCCTTTATTGTATGCCTGGATCCCACGGTCTTTTTGTCAATGATAATGCTTGAATTTGTCTTTGTTGGTCTTTGCCTTTCATCTTGCTTTTCTTCCTCTTCTGGTATGTTCTTCTGCTCGTTTCTTTCTCAACTGCAATCTCCCATATCCATGTTTCATTTTCATATGCGTCTCCAAAGTTTTCCTCTTCCATACCTACATTCAAAACATCAAAAGCCACCTTAGTAGAAAAACATTGAGGCCATGAAGCCTCTTGGCTGCCTTCACATTTCTGCTCTTGTCTCTTGACCAAAACTGCCTTGGTCTTATTGCTTTGCTCTTGTCTTGTTCCACTCTTCCCAATGCTGCCTTCACCATGGCTTGTACCTTCCTTCATCTCTCTTGAATTACCAAACAGCTCCTCTATCATTCTCAACTCTACCTTTAGTGAGATCTCATCTATCTCACAATCTTCATCAAACTTGGGCTTATCAACCTGAAGGATTGCTTGTTCCTTACTAGCCTTACTCTTCATTTCATCACTCAACACAAACTCATCCAAATCTTCATGTCCTATATCAAACTTAGGACCAGATTGTCTTTCATCCACTATAAGTACATTCATCCACTTTATAGTTTCTTCATACAAATCAGCTTCTTCATCAACATCAGTATATTCATCAAAAATAATTGCAGTATTCATACCTTTTGTCTCCTTGCTTTCTTCAATTACTGCCTGAAGCCATCTTGTTTGCTTTGCTGCATATTCTTTCCTTTTCTCATCATCCATCCCTTTGGAAGTCTCTCCTTGCTGTACATTAGTCTTCATAGCCACTTTCCATTCCTCATTTTTCATAAAAATATCATTAAATGATTCAAACAAATCATTATCCCTTTTGTTGCAAGCAATTGACTTACCTTTCCATGTACTTGTGTTATCCTTCACCTTTCTCCATTGATTTCTTGGTGTTGCTGTCTAAACACTCACATCTTCTTCACTCTTAGCCTTCTTAGGCACCCATACTTGTTTCTCTTTCTTACCATTTGACTTCACAAGCCATTTAGGCATCCCGTAACCATGCTTTTGTACCAGCACCTCCTCTTGCTTGGGAGTTTGTTTCTTCCACCATTTAGGCATCACATATCCATAGTTAATTGGAAACTTTACCTTTCTCTTTGCTTCTTTAACATGCATATCAACAATTTCATGTTCATAATAAGAATCAATTTTTGAACTCACCTTTACCTCTTTAATGGGCTGCTCCATTAGTTCCCTGACTTGCATAGCTTCTTGATTATCTATACTTTCTTCTTCTTTTATGCTTGGCTGCCCTCTTTCTTCTTCTTGGCATTCAATGGCATCTTGGAATTCAGCTTCATCTCCCTTATCAACAACAAACTCACTTCTCTCTTCTGCACATTCACTTGTGCACTTAGTGTCTTCTCCTACACCAATTTCTTTACTCTCCAAGGCCCTTCTCTTGACCTTCAATAGGCTGCTCATACCTGCATTTACCCATTCAAAAACAACATTAAATACAAAAACAAGAGACCATAATGTCTCCATGAGTATCCTCTTAATGGACATTCCAAGTGCTCTTCCTGGCACTTCCTCTTTTCTTTCTTCTCTCTTGTTCTCCTCAATGAGAACCTTCTTCACAACTTCTTCTTCTTGTTGCTCACTTGGCAACCTTCTTATCTTCTTGCCTCTTTGGGCTTCCCTCTTTATGGCAATCTTCATTTGTCTTCTTCTCCTTTTCATTAAGAGAACTATTGGCCACTTCAATTTCTTCTTCATTGACCATATCCATGCTTGTCTATTCAGTTGCATCCAAGACTCATACTCATCCTTAACCTTAGCTAATTCTTTCTTCAAACTAGCAATTTCTTTATCAATCTCAATACTGTCCATACCTTTGATGCTTGCGTTTCTCTTGCTGCCCTCATGTGCCTTGCTGCTCTGCAGTGCCTTCAACAGCGCTTCTATCTCTGAGATCTTCACCCAAGTCTTTTCCACCTTGGTCTTTTGATCCCTTGTCTCACCCAAGCCTTTCCTCCTTGACTGGTCTTTTGACAATCCACGTGATCTCACCTAGGCCTTTTTCATCCTAGTCTTTTGATCCTCTTCTCTCAATCCTGCAGCAACTCTTTAGACAATTCTTCAACAACCACAAATTACAAATCCAAGCTTACCTTGCTTTGGATCTTCTTCTTCTAGGCAGTCCCTCTATCACTCTGCTCAAAACTTCATCCTTTACCTCACCTAAGTCTGTTTCACCTTAGTCTTTTGGCAAATAATCTAAGCTTCCTCTTGGATCTTCTTCTCTAAGCCTCAATGGCTTGGCTGCCTTTCTCTTCACCTATTTGCTTCTTAACAAAATAAACTCATATCAAAAGCAAAGTTGCTCATACCTTTTCTTTAGCAGAGTCTTCTAGTGCTTGTCCTGCTGATCCTTGCCAATTCCTGTCACAACTGTAACATTATTCACAAATGCAACCATTCCAAATTCTACAGCAACTTATAATCCATTCCTAATTCCCCAAGAGCTTCAAGCTCTGATACCAAATGATGAACTTCATTCCTTAGCTAGCTCTGGTATTTGACTACAAACAGGGATATGGCACCTTTCATGAACTTTTATGGCTTCATGTCATTATCTTACCTTATACTTAGACTCATCTGGTTTATTTAGTATGTTCAATTTTGGAAAGATACATTGCAGCTTCAGAACTGTATTACTGTTGTGATTGCCCTTGGCATGTGTGAGATGGCTATGTGGTATTTTGAATGTGTAAACTTCAATGCAATTCTATCTTAATAGACATTAGTTTTTCCTCATACGACTAAGTTTTACTCTTAATAGATAGAAGTCTACCAAAACACCATTACACCTAAGGAAAACATTATTTGATGAACCACATCTTAGATCGATGAACATATAAATTCAGTAAGCAAGCATTGTATCACAAATTCAGGTAATCCACTTAGTGCACACTGGGATGGGGCATACGAGATCTGACTGGTGTCTTCGATGGACTCACCCTTACTGGGTCTTGAATCGACAGCTCTTCCTGTGCTTACTATTTCTGTTGCAATTATTTCTGCTTACTAGCTTGGGCGAACTTCAGGCCTAGTTGAAGCTGATGGAACTCCAACAGGTGGTCTCTTTGGCACAGCTATAGCCACCATGAGAATGCTCTGTACAGCAGCTTACGTTCTGACAATGGATATGTTTGGACCAATAGCTGATAATGCAGGTGGAATTGTGGAAATGAGTCAACAGCCAAAAAGTGTGAGAGAAATCACAGATCTACTCGATGCAGTAGGAAACACCACAAAAGCAACCACGAAAGGCTTTGCAATTGGGTCTGCTGCATTGGCTTCTTTTCTTCTATTCAGCGTACATTGAGAATCTTCCCATTTGGGCTCTATGCCCGCCTTAAAGAAATGAAAATATGCCCCGTGTGGCAGCTTGCTCGACATACCAAGAAGCACCTAAAACATGGCTGACTATCATGTAAAGCAGTAAGTTGTATGCAGTTCGAGTTCTTATCCGAACATTTGCCTTTTCTGGCTCCCATCGTGGGGCTCGAATCCATGACCACAAATCTTTTATATAAGTTTGGCAGGTTCCTAAATACAGGGTAAATACATCTATGCATTCAGAGTTCGGTCTCAGTGACTCTACCAATGCAAAAATTTAAACACTTCGTATTGATTCTTCATATCAAGCGCTACACAGTCATCAATAGCAAACATACATCTTCACCCAACACAAGTCTTGGATTGTTTTGTTTTTCATGCCTTCTCAATAACCAATTCGATCACATTGTTTGTGACGTGCCTTATCTTTCAATCAATGTAATTCAATATACAATCATTTTCAGTATTCAAGCTGCTACATACAGAATTTTGCAATGTTCTCCATATACAGTCATCTTGCAATAACACTAAGACAATTCTAAACTCTATTTACTCATGAAGACACATAATTTTATATTTTACAAAGCACTCATAATCAATTAGAATAGAATCTTTATGCAGACCTGTAACTTTTGATGGACGAATGACCTCTTTTTCTACATTTCTCTTCTTCTGCTTCTTTTCTTCTCTCCTTCCTGGAGATCCTCATTCTCCTTTTTTTTTTTTTTTTTTCTACGTACTCCTCTTCCTCTCTCTTGCACCCTTAATGACTGTTCTTTAATAAAGCAAAAAAATCTCTTCTCTAACCTCTGCGCCCAACTTGGGCTTTTTACAAAACAAAATACAGTTTTCAATTTGTAACAATTTACCAAGGTTGAAAATATTTCAACCACTCCTCCATTATTCCCTCAACAACCCCAACTATTTTCTTTTTACTTTTTATTTTATTTTTACTTTTATTTTTTTACATTTTCTCCTTAATTTCAACCTTTGGGAGGGAAAATACAATAATTGGAAAATTCGTACCAGATGCTCCTGCATCAGTTTCACATCTGTTCTTCAAGACTTTTTCTTTGTTGGAAAGCAAAAATTTCTAATGTTGAGCAACTTGATTGGTCACCAACTCGACCATAAACTATGCATCCTCTATAGATTTTTTAAGAGGGAACTAGAGAGCGAATTGAATATTCCTAAGAGGGGATGCATGAGTGCTTACTTGTGCTTGAATAGGAGAAAAGATTTGGTGGGAGAGATAAACTAATGTGGTGGGATAGCAAAACTATTTGGAAAAAATTTTGAATAAACTTGAGAACTAGCTAGAACATTCATGGCCATGCGAGTACTATAAAAATGGGGTTTTGTCATTTTCACCTTAGAATGGGTGCACTCCTTAGTACATTGAGTGCTAGTTAGTCACTCCCTAGTAGGTTGAGTTGTATGCAAAGGTACCTATGGCACATACTTGAAGATGGTTTTTTAATAATCACATGAATCTGATGAGTGGGACCCTTGTTACAATTATTTTTTTGTCCCCCAATAGTTTGACACTCATCCTCTTGAGTACTCTTGGGGTTATCATAAGTGGGCTTAGGAGATGGCATGTTGCGAGGTAAATACAATGGATAGTCGTTGATCTTTTGATTTGTGGCTTGACAATGGAAACAAGTGTTGGGTAAGTTAATATATAGGACCCATTTTGAGTGTCGAGACTCACAAAATTGAATCTCAACAAACTCTTTGAGATCCTTCAATAAATCTACTTCAGTGTAGACCCATTTTTGGGGGTGGGTGGAATAGAATCTCGCAAGCCCATGGTAGACAACACAACCAATGGAAGCCATGATTTTGGTAATGAAATGCCAATAAGGAAGAGGCAACCAAGGGAACTCCACCTAGATAAGGACTTTCAAAGCAACATGCTCTGAGACAACACAATCCCAGGTCCAAGGGGAGAGCACTAACAAGGAGTTATAGATGTACCAAGTGGTAGACTTGTTCAATAGCACAACCACATATGTAAGGTATACAAAATACAACAAAAAATCCCTTTGTCATATTTTTGATGTTTTCTAGCTTAATGCCATGAACGGTCCGAACAAATTGAATCCAAATCTTAAGCATGCTTTCAAAGAAGATACGACCCATAAAATACCCTATTCAATAGAACTATTCCAATTATTGACTTGTATAATTAAATTCAGGCATAGGTAAAAAAATATCAGGTTGAGAGTCATTACCTTATGATAAACTTGGAGACAATCTTTTTTTATCGCTTGAGAGGCAGTGTCATGGCTCGAAGCTCTTTCTTTGTCCATCACAGCTTCAACAATTGAATGGGAAGGTAGGGAGGTCATTAAATATTCTGATCTTATCTTAAGTTGAGATTCATAAATGCCAATAAATGTTATTATCCTGCAAGTGCCAACAAAAACTGGAATCTGAACAAAAATCAATAAGAAATAATAGCAGTGACAAACATAACCAAAACCCTAACAAAGCATTTTTTTGACCTTCCCTTTCACAAACATTCAAAAATATCATTTTATTTTAAAATTACACTGCATGTAAATTTTTTTTCTTCAAAATATTGATTGGAAGATTCATGAAATATTGTAGGAAAGAATGACACAACATATAAATATTAGTTTTAAAGCTTAAAGAATATCTAAAGTTTTAGATGAAAGCTTAAAGATTACAATTAGGAAAATTGAATGTCATAACGGTTTTCGTTAGAGAGTAAAGAAATACATACATATTTAAGTTCAAGTTTAACGAATGAATAAAATATAAGCTAAAAGCTTAGAAAATACAATGGAAAATTGAAATATTTATTGATATTGAATGTAAGAACTCAAGATTTTAACATCCTAAAGGGACAAATAATGATTTGATTAGCTTTCTTTGGCAATCTTGTGTGAATCCCAGCCGGTAATACTTTATCTTACAATTGCAATATTATCATCGATCTCTCTTTGCCATCTCAGACACCTCTCTAATAACAGAGAAATCTGTTACCACATCGGTATCCCCATGGATAACAATAAATGGCAAATCCCACTTCAGGTATATGTCTATTAACGTAATCTGTCACTCTTAACAGCTCCAAATTAGTTCCCATCTTGGGCTTCCCCATGGAACTACCCATAAAAATAAGTATATTAGCTGCTGCCCTAAAGATATAAGTTATATCGGAAAGGATGTAATTTTGGGTTTTGTAAAAATAAGATTTTGTTAAAAAAAGTGTGTCAAAACCTATGATTGATGAACACACTTTATTTTTCATATACAAAGTGTTAAGTAAGAATAATTTTATATTTTTTGGTATTGATGATAGTATAAAATAACTTTGTGTTTCTTCATACGATTTTAAAATGAGTTGTGCAAAGAAACATTTCATTTCATGGTGAGTTTGAGCAATGACGAAATGATAAAATATTTCAAAATGAACTGCGTAATGATGGTGAGAAGCAATAATAGAATATTTCAAATGATATCATATATAAGAGGACCCATATTATACACCGAACCCAAAATTATATATACAAACAAATAAAAATTTAGATGACATTTCTCCTAACTATTGATACCAATTTATACATGTCTTGTAATTGTGTTTGTATTTAAGACCTAAATTTGACAATCAACGTTACTTGTTAGTTTTTGGAGAGGCTATCTATTCAATATTACCTTTATAATAGTAATATAATTCATAATAAATTTCATTATGTAAATATATTATATTTAATATAATATATTATTAATATTACACACACATATACTATTAATTTATTATTATATTATATTAAATATCATACACAAATATATAATATTTTATAGTTTATTATATAAAAATATACAATATATTAGTATATTAAATATTATTAAAGTGATATTTTACAAAGGTTTGTATATATATATTTGAGGTTTTTACATATATTTGACGTGTGTATATGGTTTTGTCCTTACTCAATATTTTGTCATTGTTCATTCTCATAGTGAAATGAAATGTCTCCTCTTTAAACAACTCATTATCGTATGAAAGAGCACACAACCTCATTTTTCACCATCATCTTTTCAAGAAATATTAAATTATTGTTGTTTGAAACCTCATTAACAAAAGATGATAGGAATAAATGTTTATAGATTTCAAGTGAGGTACAATTGCCAATTCACTCTTTCATTTTACAAAACCTTAATTTACCAAAAATAAAAATTACGCTATCCCTTCGAACATAACTTACACTATTCTTAAATTTAATTATAAACCCCTAGAATTGTATTTGATCAAAATTTAAAAGTCTCTAACCATTTAGAATAGTCTGATATCTCAAAACACCTTGCACAAACTTCTACGCACTTTTGATTGGATAACTTGATGGACTCCTTTTTTAAATTTTATTGTAAAGTAAAATTTTCATTATTCTGATAAATTCAGAAAAACATGTGAAAGAGAGGATTAAGAAGAATCACAACTCAGTTAGATATCCAAAGAAAATAAACCATCTTCATACCCATCATTTCCCTTGAAAATTCAAATATTCATGGTCAAACAAAAGTATATTTTTGTATGCATCGATTCCTTTAAAATAGGGATATAGAGTTAAATATGATAGAGACATTCAATTCTTCCGCGAAAAGCTTTCAAGTTGCATTCAAAAGTGGTATATTCATTTTTTATCATTAGTAAGTAAATTGTTTTTAAAAGTGCCATAACCTTAAAAATAAACAAATATGATAATGATATAAAATATTATTAATAATAATACGGGATATATAATCAAATATGATAGAAACATTCAATTCTTCCGCAAAAAACTTTCAAGTTGTACTCAAAAATGCAATATTCATTTTCTACCAACAGAAAACAAATCACATTCAAAAATAATATAACCTTAAAAATAATCAAACATAATAATAAGATAAAATATTATTAATAATAATACAAAATATACCATCAAATATATATAAAGAGATATTCAATTCTTCCACAAATAACTTCCGCATTACACTTTAAAAAATGAAATATTAATTTTCTACCACCAGCAAACAAATCGCATTCAAAAACACCATAAACTTGAAAATAAGCAAACATGACATTGACATGAAACAATCAATAATAATACGTATAGAGTGGCCAACAATAACACAAAGAACCCACTCACTCCCTGCTTGTCTACGCAATAAAATACATACACATGCTTTTAGGGGCGGATAGTCAATCACGCTTGGTGGGTGGCAATGCATATATATTGTCCACTCTTAGGTGGATGTAATATAATATGATGTGTACAGATCTTGTTTGCATTCTTCATTTGCGAATCACTGCCACTTTTTCCTCCAAACACATATTACCATTTAAACATTTATTATTAATATTTAATATTACCATTTACACATATTTTATCGATGTGTCATGTTACGGCGTCTTTCATTTATTTGTTCTGTACATCTTTGAATGTTGTTTACATTTCAATGTTTGTGATTTGTTTGCCACAAGGAAAATTTTGGCGGTGAGAGGTTTGTTTGCAGAGTAGTAATATTCTTGAGGCAAAACCAATTTGTAATCAAAGTTAAAAGTGAGTTTGATGAGAGACAAGAGAGGCCAAGGACGGAATGCATCTTACATATCGACTGCGCATGGCCACGTTAGTAAATCAACACTCGCTAATAATTGTCCACTGTGTACCCTGCCATTTAACATTAGAAATACAGTGTCTTCTTACTGTGCACTACCCTTTGTAAACTTGTCTACATATCTTCAAGTACTATAGCCTTCTTTTTAGTTGCAGGAATGTCTTTATTCACAAAACTTAAAAGATAAAAAATAATCACCTTCTTAAAAATAAATTTATTTTTTTATAAAAAAATATAAATATATAATTAAACTGACTTAATGTTCAAACATCTTTGAAAATGTCTTTTTTTGGAAATGGAATGAATGAATACATGCTTCTAGTTACATCCATAAGGTTGAGTATATGGGAGTAAAGGATAATAACTAAATTGATTTTTTTTAAAACAAATCTCTAAAATAAGTTTTAAAGTTATGTTTGTGTGATATCTTTTTTTTTTGTTTTATTGTTTGATCTGTTTATTATGTTTGTGTGATATTTATTTTTTTTGTTTTATTGTTTGATCTGTTTATTAATGAATATATTTATTTATGGTCTAAAAGTCTTTAAATTAATAGTGAAAATTATATTTTTCTAAGGTACTTATGTGTTGACCGAATTTATTCATATTAAGATTTTATTTGTATGTTTTTTCTATTTCTTTTGTTTCCCTTATAGAAATATAGAAAATAAATTCTTTACATATCATCTATCAACTTTACAAGGCCTTTAAAAGTTATAATTAATAGATGCACAAGTTCATTTATTACTATTAACATGATTAGATGTCAAAAAATACAACCGACAATACATCCAAAAACATACTCAATCATCAATGTGCAAAACACCAAAGTTACAAAAAAAATATATAGAATGATTTTTTCTTACCCTTCAATTTACTCATAAGACATTCAAAAAGAGACCATTTCATATAGATCAGTTAAGCCTATTGGATATTTATATGCATTAAGTATTGTTGTATTTACAAGCATCTTATTTATCTCTATTGAAAAAAAAAAAATCAAATCTAAAGGAGCATGAATTAGGACAAATATGTATTGGAAGGATTATTAAAGTGAACATATATTGGCAATCATGAGTTAAAGAAAGCTTGGAAACACTCAAATGGTTGAATTGAATTGAATGCTTTTAATAGAATCTGACTGGTCATTGAATAATTTTCTTTGCATACAAGGGTAGATGCCAGATAATGGGCGACAGAAAGGGGGTATAAAGCGACACTTTTTTCTTTTGGAAATTATAGTAGTTGAACTTGGAGAGAATGTTAGAGATATTTGGAAAAAGAATTTGATAATCACGTAAAAATATGAATTGTGTTATTTTGAATCTAGTTTCTAAATATATAATTTTTTTCAATACTCAAATGATAAAAGTGTACGAAATAGATATATTTATGACAATGGATTAATCTTTTTTTGTGAAAAGATAAAGAGACTACATGTGTATGCACACACTTTTATTTATTAAACCAATGAATTGACGTATGAAATTTCATAAATGCATAGATGAAATATCGAATATTGGTAAAGATATATATATATATATATATATATATATATATATATATATATATACAACTGTAGGAACACAACCTTTTGACATTAACTTCATGAAAATCATTTTTTTTTAAAATCATAGCCAACGATGAATAGATTGGTTAGGTATAAGTTTTATAAAATTATGATTAACGGTCAAAAAATTATAAAAGTATTTGAAATTATATGTCTATAGTCCATAATGAGGTATGTTGTCTAGAAATTAAGTAATAATTAGAAAAAATAGTTTAACATTAATATGTGTGTGTGTGTGTGTGTGTGTGTGTGTGTGTGTGTCTTCCCTTCTAAAAATTCATATATTTTTTTTTAAATAATAAAATCTCTCTGAACAAATGTATCGACAAAGATAAAAAATACATCTAAATTTCTTAAAATCCATGTGTGCTGCTCTATCGCTGGTTTTAGGGTAGGTTCGGACCTCCCCAAGCCTATACCCAAAATAATTTTGAATGAAAATATAAAAGGCAAAGATTGAAATTTTGAAAGGGTGTACGCCCTTTAAAAAGGGCATACGCCATTTGTAAGACCCAAAAATCATTTAATGTTTTTCTCGTGCCTCAAAATAGGGCATGCATGCTTTGTGAAAGGGCATATGCCCTTTATTTTTCATGAATTTATCTTGTTTTCTAATGAATTTCACTCATTTATTTTACATTTTACAAACTGGGTAAGTACACAGAGTTGGGGGATAATTATATGGACATTACCCATAACATGATCACATTATTTAATTAACATAATCACGTTATTTAATTAACGTGATCACATTATTTAAATCTGGGCTCAAGATTGTCGATCCATAATGTGATCGAATTATATTAAATAATAACACGATCACATTATTGACATTTACAATAACATGATTACATTAATAATACGATTGCGTTACCTGTGTGTGAAAAAAAATAAAAAGAGAAATCCAAATGCAAAAAATACTCATTTTGCATTCAAGTTCCCTAGCTTTCCCCTTGCTTCTATGATCATGTTTTTATTAGAATAATCCAAAGAATGCTAAGAAGCTATAAAATTCATCCCACATACCTGGTGATTGATGATGCCACTGTGTCGGAGAGATAAGTGATCAAAATCTTCCCTATTTAACTCTAATTTTTCATAATTTTTATTATTTAACCTTGGTTTTTAATTGTAATTTGTTTTTTTTTACAACCCATCCTACTAACCTTCCCAACCCTCCATAGAACCCTCTAATTGCTCCTCCTCCTAACCCTCCACAAAACCCTATTGTTCCTCCTATCCCTCCACCTAACCCTCCTATAGTTCCCCAAAACCCCCTTGGAAATCAAGAGGTTCTGATTGACAACATTATGGGAAACAAACTTGAAATTGAAGATTTAATTGACCGAATGAGGGATCCCAATTCGACCAACCCCTACCACAACCAGCTAGTCGATTCCCTACAAACTTTATTAGGTCAAATTGACTCTATAATGAGTCAAATTGACTAATGGACCTCATATAGGGATACTTGTAGGGCATATTATGCTAAAAATTTGTCATTCCTTCAGGTCAAGATTTGGATATTTCAAAATCTGACATTTGATTGCTATTCGTCAACCCAACCACCAATGCCCCATTTCCTGTAACTACTAAATGTTTTTCTATCCATCATTATGTACATAACTTAATCATGACTAAATTTTGGGATCAATGGTGGATGGTCTTTGACTATACACCATGTAAAAACCATGAGGTCCCATTATATTTTTTGAGAAAACTCTATTGTGAGTTTGTTTTCAACTAGATTTCCAATTATTTTGATTTTAGTGAGTTTTGGGGTCAAGGAAAAGGCTTTGTATAGGATCAACCATGTACACATCATGTGTCTAATCAACCTACATGGATTCATAGTCAAAACCTCTTGATCCTAATATACCCTCCATGGTTCGGTAGGTCATGGAGATAGACACTATACATGCTCTTAGTTTACTCATCGATACACTCGTTCAACATAAAAGTAGAATTTCATAGAGTGATGATATAGATAAGTCACATGCTACCTAATCCTGACCCCACCCTTGTAAATCATGTGGATATATATACATAGGACCTTCTAATGATGATGGTGCCAGTGGTTTAGATGGCTTAGATCATATTATTATGAGTGATGAGTTTTTGACATGCACATTTGGCATGCAGACATCAATCACCACATAGATGTAGGTATATTTTATATAAATATCATTTTAAATTTAAGTTATATTTGTAAATTTGATTTTTAAGCTAACAATTAATTTATATATAAATTTAATATAATATATATGTCATTTTTTATGTCATAGGAGGTGATGGTTCCTTCATCATCATAACTAGCATTTACAACATTTGATTTGTCATGGCCATTATTTATACATTTGGATCCAGCTCTTGGGCCATCCATGACTACATCTACCTCTATTATGACGACACCATTTACCTATAAAGAGGTAAAAATTGTTTACATATATGTTTTGCTCTTTGCATCTATTAGGACTACATTTATTTATATATATGTTTTGCTCTTTGCATCTAATTTACTTCTCTTCTCAAGAATTAATGCAAAAATAACACAATCAAAAACATAAAATTCATGAATGGTCTTATGTTGGACCATGCTTCCTTGGGAGTAACATCCTAAAATGATCTTACACTAGTGTATTATGTTCAAAATTTTGTACCTTATTCCCAATGAAAACCAAAGTTATTCTAAGATACAAACTGCATTTCATTGGCTCATCCTGTATGTATCCCATGTGCTAAAGCAAGGTTAAAAAACATGCATTATATTCATTTTCAATATTTGCATTTTTATAAAGGTTATGGAATGCATTTACTCTATCATTTAAGTAGATATCCAACAAGTAGTGTTGTCTTTCCTTGAACATCACCCAAGTGACTATGGGCATATCTAAATTCACAACTATTTCTTTATAGTCCTAACAAAAGGCTGCTTCATCTAAAAGTTGTAAAATAAATAGCATGTCTATACTATTTGTTAAAAAATATCTTATCCCAAAGCACCTTTTCATACCTATTAGCCAAGTGTTAGCTTCACTAATAAAGATTCATCCATTGAATTTAAGACCCTTTTCACTTTATCTAGTTTGTGAGTAGTTCCATCCAAGCTTTGTTGTGTGTCACCATTGTCATCAGTTCCCCTAGTCGATGATATTCCATGTAATATATTGGTATCTCTCTCTTGCTGAACATTATGTTCATAATCACACTCATGGAATGATTTTATCCTATTTCTTAATTTTTCCCTAGAGGCATCCTATCATTGAGTTCACTTAGCACTGCACGTCTTTCCAATTCAATGGGTATCACAATTACAAACTCTTCTCTACCTATAAAATATTCCTCAGGTAACACCACTTCAATATAAGGTTTTTTCTCTTTTCCTCATATAGTTCGATCATGGTTGATATTTTATACCTACAATTAAAAGAGAAAAAATATGGTCATGTTAATTATACAATGATAAATCATTCTAATAAGAAATCCAAATTTTTTTTAACATAGATTAATATAGATATCATGGTTGGTTGAAAAGGCCAAATGTTTTGAACCATGCTTTGATACAAACATGTATCACCCTCATGTGTTACTCTAAACCTAGTTATAAAAATTTTATTATTGAAAATTAAACATGATAACATAATAATATAGAGTTACACATGTTCACACACTAACATTTTTTCAAAACAAAATTCATGAAAACAACCAAAATCAATCCTATCAAATTAATGAGTGGAATAGTTGTGTTACAATTATATTTAGTCACTAATTAAGGATGTAGACGTTGTATTAATATCTTCTACCCATTACCCATATGGTACATTTTCTCTTTCTGTTACTTGAGGTCAATACATATTTTATAAGAAATCTATTACATGTTTCCAGGGATAGGACATTATTTATGAATAAAACATGAAGCACATTTTTCCATAAAATATTTGAAGCTTCCTTATGAATATACACCCATTTTTCTAGTGGAAGTTAGCATGGAAGTGATAATATCCTATTAAATGGGAGCCTCATTCATATACCTCTTTCCCAAAGACTTTTCTAATAATTCAAACTAAAATTCCTATGACCATATTCCATCTAAGACCATAAGGAAACAAACTTGACATGACTACACATGTAGCATTTACTTCCTCATCTTTGATATGGGTAAACACAAACAATCCCCTTTCTCTCTTTCCCATCTATATTTGTGCACCCAATATATATATATATATATATATATATATATATATATATATATATATATATATATATATATATATATATATATATATATATATATAATGGTAGGTGTGTGCAATAAATATCCCACACTAATCCACTTAAACAACCATCTCCAACAAATAATGAGGGACTACTAAAAACATCAATGTCATGCCCAATACATACATCCTTGTGATTAGGCTAAGATTTAGCATGAATGTCAAAATCCACCCATTGGTTGCCCAAATCATTTCTCAAAAATGGGAGATGATTGTCAAACATGCCTACTCTTTAATCTCCTTCCTTGAAAAGTGATAATAAGATCAAATGACCTTGTAATACCATATAAAAGGAAGTAATTACAAGGGTCCTACCTAAGGCAAACCCCTACCTTTAGACAAGTAATAAATCAACAACCAATATAGTCCAACATGTAATATAGTATAAATTGAAGATCTTGACCCAAGTATATTTATATATATCAATGAAAAAAATAAACTAGTATATTATATATTCCCTTTCACTAAGTTTTTAATTTTGGTTTTGGTAAAAGGTCACTGCTCTAACACTTCAATAGATGGCTTATCAATTCAAATTTAAGTGTATTTTCATGTCCATGCTTGTCCTCTTCTTTCCTATAATGTGTCATTGCATTCATGTACTTATATAGACAAATATTTTATATACAAGTGCTTCTATTGATCATTTTGGTTTCTATATATAAGATTCGATGCTTTATATAAAATTAAGTGAGACCTTGCTTACATGAATATTTTATGGTTGGTATTGACACTCCTCCCTCTCTACAAGCAAAGATAGACATAGCCATTATTGCTTCAATGTCATCTACACAGGTGCTGACGGAGGTATATATTAGTTCTTGTAATTTTGAATTGTAAAAATAGACTTGTTTTAATAATTTTAGTACATGTACTCGGGGCATATATAATTTATGTAAATGTAATATATATATAGGGTTGTCCTATGACCACTAATAGTCCCAGTCAGATGGTGATTGGGGAAACTTCTCATGTTCCTCCTGTATTTGAGATGCCTATTTAGACAGTTGAGCCTACTATTAACTTATTTGAGCATAAAAAATAGCTTGAGCAAGATCACACGCTTGCAGTAAGTGCACATGTTTAAATGATTTTTTATTGTAGTTTAAAATTAATTTCTTAAAAATTATTTGAATGTATTATATATTAATTTCATAATAATTGTTGTATTTGAATAGTCTCAGTTGTAAGCTAGCTATGAGTGTAGGACCTGTAGTCGGACTTTGGAGCAATCCAAGGCATTAGAGGGGTCCCCATCTACTAGTAGGGAATCCCAGGGAGAGTCATCTTTGAAGAATACAAAAGGAGGGAGGATATTTGATGAATAGGATGTCTTACACATGAGATGTACTTTTTTATATGCCTATATGACAATTAATATATTTTTATCATTGTATATATGTGCATGTAACATTCAACCAACATTAGATACTATGTTGGTAGATGTAATTTTTTGTATGCCTAACACGACAATCGATGTATTATTGACATTGGACACATGTGTCTATATTTTATGCCTATCATGGAAATATATCTAATTTATATTCAGTTTTTATTTCATTGTGTGTTATTGTATAGTGTTGTTTTGATCTTCCAAATTATTATCTATCAAATCTTGAATTTAAAGTTGTACACACAAATGAGGATTAAAAAATTATTCTTTCCAATGCTATAAATCTTAGATCTCCCATTTTTTTTAAATTAAAGTTTTTATTTCATTGTGTGTAGTGGAAATGACTAATGACACTCTTATCACTTAGGCTTAATGGCCTTCTTCTCTTTGTACTTGCATAGGAGTCAATATCATGTCATAGGTCTTAAGGTGTCAATATTCTATCTTAGATGTTCTTATATAGTCAAATCACAAGTGCTCAAACACACTTCAACAACCAATTTCATTATAAATATATATAGGTTTTATATATCACACTTCATTCTCAATCTATATATCATTATCTACACCAAAGTCATACTCCCTTCCTGAGAAACAACCATTTACTTCCATATTGGACTATCATAGGAAAATAGGGTATATGGGTATATGTCTTACTCATTTCTCTGTAGGTCTGTATAGGTTCAACACGTTCAAAACTAATATCATGATGACTCACAACTTACCAACCTGGTGGAATCACTCCAAGCTCCCTTCCTTGATTGTGACCTATAGTCACTTCTTGGTTACCACCTATAGTTATTCATCCACCTACAACCTTACATAAATGACAACATATTCATGGCCTTAAGGACCTTCAATGATAACATGAAACTAATGCAATCACATACACTGAATGCAAAATCCAAAAAAAGTCACTTTCTAGGTCAATAGGTCAATTACTTATTACCACATAATAGGTCAATAGGTAAATTACCACTTAATAATTAAATAGGTAAATAGGTCAAATTTGTCAAAGTTATCAATAGGTCAATAGGTCAAAGTCGTCAAAGTTCAGGTTATGCTTGCAAAACTCTACTTCTGATTCTTCTTGAGTGAAAACTAAAACCAAAATCACCTTAAAGGGTGTGTATAACATCTAGTACCAAGTTCATGGCCTCTTTTCAAGCCTGATCAACAAACCCACCACCCATTTCAGCCTCAAGAACACCCTTCCCAATATAATAAAAATGCATGTTTTTAGCCTAAGTTTAAACATGCATAAAATAAAAAATGTAAGTCATTTATATAAAACATAATATCCCTCACATACCTATTTAATACATATAATCATACCTTAGATCACTCAAGTGGAAGCTTCGATATCAATCTATTAGACAAGTTACAGTGACAGGTCCAAAAATGCAAGTTTTTATCAGTGAACAAGCAAATTCTCGCTCCAACTGGTAGTTTTACCTCTGAAACCTCCACCTAAAAATATATCACTTTTATTACATATAGATAATTAAATTAATTTTTTCACACTGCCATGATGTTTGAATCCACCCAAAAATGCATTTTCACTAACATTCTAGAGGGCGGAAACACTAACAACAAATATTGTCAAAGTTCAAGTTATGGTTGTATAACTCTACCTTTGATTCTTCTTGAGTGAAAAATGAAATTGATAACACATCTGGGGGGAGTATAAAATCTAATACTAGGTTTTTGTCCTCTTATCAAGCCTAATCGACAAACCCACCACCCACTCTAGCCTCAATAACACCCTTCCCAATATGAGAAAAATGTAATTTTTTAGCCTAAGTTCAAACATGCATAAATTGAAAACTATAAGTCATTTATGTGAACCATTAGATCCATAAAATACCTATTTAATCCATATAATTACACTCTAGAACAATCAGGTGGAAGATTTGAGATCAATACATTATAAAAGTTGCAATGAGGGGTCCAAATATTCAAGTTTTTGTTAGTAAACAAGCAACTTCTTGAGCTCCAACTGACATTTTTATCTCCAAGACCTCCACCTATGAATATATGAATTTTATCACATAAAAATATGCAAATTAAATTTTATCACACTACCACAACTTTTGAACCTATTTGAAAGTGCATTTTCACTATCGTTTCAGAGAGCAAAAACACTGATAATAAATGTTGTCAAAGTTCAAGTTGTGGTTATAGAACTCTAGTTTTGTTGCTTCTTGAGTGAAAAATAACACTACCAACACATATAAGGGGGGAAATAATTTATATTACTAGGTCCTTGGCCTCTTTTCAATCCTGATAGACAAACCCACCACCCATTCTGGCCTTAAGAACACCCTTCCCAATACAAGAAAAATGCAATTTTTTAGCCTAAGTTCAAACATACATAAAATAAAAAATATAAGTTATTTATGAAAATATTTAGATCCATAATGTACCTATTTAAACCTTATAATTTCACCTCATAACACTTAGGTGGAATATTTGATATAAATCTGTTAGACAAGTTACAATGAGGGGTCTAAAAATGCAAGTTTTTGTTAGTGAACAAGCAACTTCTCGAGCTCCAACTGGCATTTCTACCTCCAAAACCTCAACCTATGAATATATCACTTTTATAACATTTATATATGTAAATTACATGTTATCACACCACTAAAATATTTGAATCCACCTAGAAGTGCATTTTCACTACTATTACAGAGAGCAAAAACACTGACAACAAATGTTGTCAAAGTTCAAGTTGTGGTTGTAAAACTCTACTTCTGATGCTTCTTGAGTGAAAAATAACACCACTAACACATCCAAGGTGGCATATTATATCTAATTCTAGGTCCTTGACCTCCCTTCAGTGTCGATTGACAAACCCACCACCCATTTTGGCCTTAAGAACACCCTTCCTAATATAAGAAAAATGCAATTTTTAGCCTAAGTTCAAATATGCATAAAATGAAAATTGTAAGTCATTTCAACAAACCATCAGATCTTTCATGTACCTATTTAATTCCTCTAATAATGCCCTAGAAAAATTAGGTGGAATATTTGAGATCAATCTGTTAGTCAAGTTACAGTGAGGGCTCTAAAAATGTATGTTTTTGTCAGTGAACAAGCAACTCCTCAAGATCCAATTGGCATTTCTACCTTTGGTACCTCCAACTATGAATATATCACTTTGATAATGTCTATATAGGAAAACTAAATTTTATCACACTATCATGATGTTCTAATCCATTTAAAAGTACATTTTCACTATCATTTTAGAGAGAAAAAACACTAACAATAAATGTTGTCAAAGTTCAAGTTGTGGTTGTAAAACTTTACTTCCAATGCTTTTTGAGTGAAAAATGACACTGCCAACACATCTGTGGGGGAAAATAATGTCTAGGACCAGGTTCTTGGCCTCCCATTAGGCCTGATCAATAAACCCACCACCTATTTTGGCCTCAAGAACACCCTTCCCAATACAAGAAAAATATATTTTTTTAGCTTAAGTTTAAATACTGTAGTCATATAAAATGTCTAAATTGGTATCTTGAGTGTGGCTTGTGACTCCTATCCATAAGTCCTTCTTGCATGCTCTCGTGATCCTTTTAGACACCTTTTTACAAATTTATCAATCATTTGTAGCCTTCCAGATGGTCATTCTAGCTCAGTCAGACTCTATTTCCTATGCCAATCCTATCCCCCTAGGTCATGAGCCTATAGGACAAGAGCACCATACCTAGACTATAGCACCAGACCCTAGGGTGTCCTATTTTTGGTACTCTTATCCAATCATAATTTGAGTCGAAATGGTCAATTTTATTCGATTCATATCCTTCATCATGTCGACCTAGCATGAATACATCTAACCCATGACCAATAGTTCCCTATAAAATCCCATTCAAAGTTTACAAGGGAGGAGATAAATCTTACAAAGAAAGAAAGAATACAAACAAACCACTAAGGCAAAATTTTATATTCTTTGCATATAGTCACCCAACACATCTGTAAACATATTCAAAACCCTCACACAAGTCCCTAGCCACCTCAAGCACTCTCAATTTGGAATTTTTGCATTAGCATCACACTATTACACAAAACACATCAAGTGGGAGAACTAAATATGGCTTTATCTCTCTTCAAAGTATTGGTATGTAAGCAGCATGCCCACACAATGGGTGTGAATCACACATTTAGTGTATCTTACACACACTAACCCCCCTTTTCAAATGATTCAAATCTCATTTTATCAAGCATGATAGAGGGTTAGGGTTTAAAGATTAAAAAAACTCTATATCGAGCTCCATATATATTCAACACTCAAGATTTTATAGGTAGGCTCACATAGGAACAACGTAAAGAACCCAAAAAATTTAGGTCTTTATGAGTAGTTTGGATAATAGTGGTAAAAGAGGACAATAGTGACAGACCCCAAAGTGTTTTATTTTCAATGATCTTATCCTTTCATCAAATGAATCCCAGATTCTAATTTGTGACACTATCCTAGTCCTACACAACCAGTTTTAGACCCTACAATAGTAATTTTAGCCTATTTTAAGCTAAGTTACATTTCTCCTAATTTATTGTTATTTTTAGAAAGGTAAAAGAGATAGATAAATTATACAAATTAGGACTATAATTATTGTAATATTATTTAATAGTTTATTAATCCAAATCCTAAACTAAAATAGGAATAAAAATCTATTATTCCCCAAAAATTTAAATCATTTGGTGAACCTGGCTTACTTTGTTTGTTTATAAAAACCCTAGAAACCCTAGGGAAAATTACTTGCTAATTTTTATAATAATTTTTTTATTTTTCCTATATATTTGGATCATAAATTCACATTAAAGTTTTAAAATTTACCTTATTAATTTTAAAAATAATTTCTTTCAAAATCTAATTGAACTTACTAGGTCCCTTTGCTTCTTGAGGTATCACCTTACATGTTTGTGAGCTTCATATCCTTTTTATGCATATTCCAGTTCATTGTTTAGATTATATTTATTTAATATTCTCTTTTATTTTATAATTTTTTTTCCTTGTGCCACCTAAGTTCCTTGCATCTCTTCCTCTGAGACAAAGTACAAAACTTAGTAGCAACCCTCCCAAATTTAACTAGATTCCTTATACTAGTCTATATACCATGGATAAACAACTAGCCCAGCTTCCTGCTATAGATCTTACACATCTAGATTACACTAATTTTTATGAGGATAATTTTGACAATAAGCAGTATGAGAATAATAATGATGATACACACACTGATGCTCATGACCCACCACAACTGGTTCTTGATCCACTTCCATATATTGTTGATAATGATGTTTTCATAAACAAAGATTTGAATCTACAAAGGTTTCGAGAGAGACATAGGGAACAACCTTGAGATCATGCACTTATCTTACAATCTATCATGGAAATTAAAAAATTTATATAAGTTGAGTCTTCCATTCCTTCAGAACAACTAGTTGCAAATGACACTATGGGGGCAACTATATCTCAATAACCCCCTATAGCAACCCAACCTTGCTATGTGGCACCACCAGTTATGGCTAGTACATATTTATCTCTTGATGTAGTTGTCCTTGTGCAAGAGATAAAATATCTTCAATCCAAGGTGCCACATCTTGAGTAAGGTGCCTCTAGACCAACACATGCTTAGATTCTTTTGTTCTACTTCATACACCTTAACATGACATATTACTTTTACACCCTTGCCACTAGGTTTTGTTCAACCCAAGCTCACTCTATATGATGGCAAGGGTAATCTAGTGACACACTTGAGATCTTTTCACATAGCATGCTTGGACTATGTGCCAAATGACTAGTTACTAACTAAGCTATTTCTACTGAGTTTAATGGATTATGCTCTATACTGGTTATATAGTCTACTGAATCAGTCTATCAATGCATTCAATCCTTTAGCTAACATGTTCCTAGCTCATTCTAGTATTAACATAGGTGACAAGGTCTCTTATGCACAAGTTGCACAATAGAAAAAAATTCAAATGAGCATCTCACAGATTATGTTCTTCGATATAAGATTATCTTGGCTAAAATGAGTAGCCCCATGGCCGATCAAGAACTATAGGATCTCTTCAAATAGAGTCTTCTACCATTTTTGCATGAGTCAATAATGTTCAAAAGGTTCTCTTATTTCACTAGGTTATTTCACACTAAATGAAAGGAAAGTCAAATTAATTTTAATGGGTAAACTCAAGTACACAAGCATATCAAAAACAAAAAACAAGAGTAACAGTAAAGTCCCATACAAATTAAAGGTCAATGATAGAAAAAATCAAAATTAACCTACAGTTAATGTGGCTTTAGAGCCCCCTTAGTGAGTGGTTTTATCATCACCTCCTCAATGAGCCTTTACCAATCTACTAGTATATCTAGCCAGAGTCTTACAATAGATTTTAGAATGCAATATCATATCTCTTCCTCCTATTCAGGAAGTTGATCCAACAAAGCCTCTTCCATGTGGATATGATCATAATGCATTTTTTAATTTTTACAGGGCACTAGGCTACACAACAAATAAATACATTAGTTTGAAATACAAGATACAAGACTTGATATATGGCAACCTTATTGATCTTGGTATTCTAGTTGAGCCTCCTTAGGCAGAGCAAACATAGGATAAAGCTTTGAAAATTTTCTCAGATCCTTTCCCATAGCATTCTAAATAAGAGGGGGACACATCAGGTGTTCACCATGCATATCATGCACACCCTCCACCATCTACATACCAAGAACCTTTAGTTGAGACACATCCTTTGAGAAACGTGATTGGTGTGTATAATTCAAGAGTTTAACTAGACCTTTGATCTCCTTTTTAGATCAGGAGATAGTTGAGGATGATTCAAATTACCATGCACTCTTTATCAGAGCCTACATTAATCATCATCCCATTCATAGTGTTATCATAGATAATGGATCCAATGTAAATATGTGCACTATGACATTACTTCAACATTTGGGATATTCAGAGTAGGATATCACCCTGATAGACATAATTATTAGTGGCTTTAGTGGGCACATATAGAGTTCATTTGGTGAGATTTTAATTCCTCTACAGGTTGGTCTAATACATGTCACCACACCATTTACTATAGTTCCTAGTGAAGGAGTCTTTGATATGTTACTTGGTTGATCATGGATTCAAAAACTTCATGCAATACCTTCTATAGTTCACAGATACATGAAATTCATTCATGTTAATCAGGTTGTTACAATTGGTGGAGTTTTGTATGAGATACCACTCCCCACTTAAAATTTATCTCCTACTTTTTAGTCACCAATTATAGTTCTTCCTCCAGTTCAGATTTAGACACAATTGAGGTATCCATTTCCAGCACAAAGAGTTCATACACTTCCATAGAGGCCTCTTGTAGAGAAACCATAGTTTTAGGACTCTAGAGAGTTTCTAGCTATAGTATTCACGCCCAGGGTAGTATCATTAAGGTCTCATGCCTCTACACATAGAGCACACTTCCAGAGAGCTTCCTTTACTATAAGATGGGCCCTTAAGATCCATACATTTGCATCCACTTCTCAAAGTTACAGGTGGACCCCACAATTGATTTCCACTATAGATATTTAAAAGCATTTACAATATACACAACTTTCAAATTCATAGTCTCAACCCTTCCATCATGCTTCATGATCATGCATGATCCCTCTCTTTGATATAGGACACCATGATAGGGAGTCTCTCATTAGACTCATCGATTAGTATTGTTTCTTCTCAGTCTTTCTTATACATAATTTCCTAAATTACTTGTACACAGCTTCTTTTCAATTTTCTTGTGCATAGTCTCCTTATGATTGATTGTACATAAAAAATATCAAAATACCAAAAACATTTAAATAATTAAATATACCAAAAACATTTAAATAATTCAAAACACCAAAAACATTTCAACTATATGAATTATCCATGCTTTACATGGTAGACTTAAATTTTGTTTTTTCTATGCTATTGTTTGACAATTTATCTACATTACCATGGTTCACTTGATCTTCTTTGAGTGTGTTCAATGACACTAGATCCTTGATCATTTCACTCTACCCATTGAGGGGGCATATTACTTCTACATTCAAGACACACATCGATATATCTACCCACTGGTGGCATCTTCTAAATGACTACACCATCAAGGTTATGTCATTCCTACACCACACACTCTAGTTATCATGTTGATGCACATTAATTACTAGCTTACATAGATTACTCTATCAACATTCACTAGTATATAGTAGTTGTGCATTTCTTAGCATCTACCTAGTCTTGTACTCCATGTTTTGCATACTTTCACTTATTACTTTGATTAGTTAGATGCAATAGTATTTCTAGAATTTACATGCCTTCCTTCCTTGCTTTGCATAGCTAGAGGTGATTGAATTTCTTAGTTCCTATTTTTTCACTTGTGTGCACCTTAGGACATTTGCCAATTTCCTTTGCTTTTACTCTTCTATGTGCTTGTGGCCCTCGTGCCAACTTTGCTTATTTTTAATTGTATGTGTATGTGGAATTCAAACATGCTTTGTATACTTGCTTTATAATTTGAGTGACATGTGCCCATGTCCCTTGTTTTATTTCCCCCTTGGCCACTTTTGTATGCTTCTTGATTATTTCCTTGTATGCTTGTTGCTTGTTTACTTCTCAATTATTTCCAATGCCATGATCCACATCATGCATATCTTGACTTCTTGGATATCATGATGGACATCATGATCCATCCCTCCTTGACTCCTTAATAACTAAAAACTAACATTTCTAGTTTCAATTTAGTATACTACACATGTTATTACATTGTTACATCTATCTAGGCATACCCTTGTTGATCTAACAATCTCTAATAAAAACTATGTTATATCTTGAGACATATTATTTATTGTCATTGTTATATCATGTATCTCATAGCATAACATAATTGTATGTATTTTTATTCCGAGGATAGTCATTACAAGGTCTTCAATCCTACACTCAGAAGAGGGAGCAAAAAATAGGGGTTTTATCACAGAGATCAGAGCCTCTACTGATCAAAAATAAGTTTTAGAACACTCAGAACAACAACCAAAACCTAAATCCTGTAGAATAGACTAGAAAAAAAATGATGAATACAAAATAGTGATCAAAAATAGAAAAGGATAAGAGCACCATACTTGGACCACAGTGTCAAAAAGTAGGGTGTCTTATTTTTGACACTCTTATCCAAACAGTAAAAAACCTAGATTTTTCAAAAACAAGTAGAAAGGTAAGTTTAGTTACAATTTTTTTAGCAAAAGTTTAGTTCAAATTAGGTAGTTCAACACAATTTTTATTAGAGAATCCATATATAGGGGGAATTATGCATGGAATGATGTCTCTCACTTCCAATTTTAGATTGGATAGTTGGTATAACTTTAAATCAGAATCCTTGTTACAAACACCAGTGATCAGGGGTAATGTGCACAACACATTTACCTTCTTTTATTTATAGTTCATTACATTGCCTAGGTATTCTCATTAGTTTCATGTCTTATTCTATTTATAGTTGGTCGGCATCATTTTAGAGTGGATTTCATATAAGCCTAGTTCTTAGTTTTGAAGTGGCTTTCATACAAGCCTAATCTCCACCTTTTGGAGTGGTCAAGATTGGCCTAGTTTTTAACACACATTCAGCTATCCATGCCACATTGTCAGATTATAGATCATTCATGGGCTTCAGGATCCATCTCATATAACAAACATTCATATTGGTATCATTTCATAGCTTCACTTAGTGGGTAATGATCGAGCCAAAGGACTAGCTAGTATTTGTATTCCTGAGCCACCTACTTAGAGGGATTAGACACATAGTCCAAACATTGATTAACACATGCATATTCACATAGATTCACTTAGTGGGTGATGATGGAGCCAAAAGGCTAGTATTTTCATTCTTGAGCCACTCTTAGGGAATTGATCACCATCTCCATTTGTAATAGTACTCTTGGTATAACACATACCTAACATCACTCAAATAATACAACAGGTTTTGTATTGGTTCATGTACATGGTGAAGTGTATTCATTCCTTTCTCTTCCTCTATCTTTTACCCAACTTTTATATGTTCTTATTTTATACATAGCATGTCTAGTAATAATTTATCTACTCTTTATTTTCTCATGCAGATTTACACTTCATGATGTGCTCTCTCTACAGACACTCAACATCACATAGCCTCATGGGCTTCACCCTTGCAGGTAAGTTTAGGTACGCTTTTTGCTTTTCCTTTATCTTAGTATTTTGTTATGCTACATCACTAGAATAAGGGGGGTGGGGGAAGGAATGTAGTCATATAAAATATCTAAATTGGTAGCTTGAGTGTGGCTTGTGACATCCTATCCATATGTCCTTCTTATATGCTCTTGTGACCCTTCTAGACACCATTTTATCATTACCAAGCATCTATAGCCTTCTAGATAGTCATTCTAGCTAAGCTAGACTCTATTTCCTAAGCCAATCCTATCCCCCCAAGTCTTGATCCTATAGGACAGGAGTGCCATACCTAGACTATAGCACCAAACCCTAGGGTGTCCCATTTTTGATGCTCCTATCCAATCATAATTTGAGACGAAATGGTCAATTTCATTTGATTCCTATCCTTCATCATGTCATCCTAGTATGAATACATCTAACCCATGACCAATAGTTTCCTATAAAATCCCATTCAAATTTCATTAAAAGGGAGGTGACAAATCTTACAGAGAAAGCAAGAATACAAATAAACTAATAAGGAAAAATTCCCTATTCTCTATATACAGTCACCCAACATAGCTACAAACATATTCAAAACCCTCACACCAGTCCCTAGCCACCTCAAACACTCTCAATTTGGCATTTTTGCATCCACATCACACTATTGCACAAAGCACATCAAGTGGGAGAACTACATATGGCTTGATCCCTCTTCGAAGTACTGATATGTAGGTAATGTGCCCATACAAGGGGTGTGGATCACACATTCAGTGCATCTTACACACACTAACCCTCCCCCCTTTTTAAAGTGATTCAAATCTCATTTTATCAAGCATGATGGGGAGTTAGGGTTTGAAGATTAAAATATCTCTATAGTGAGCTCCATCAACATTCAACACTCAAGTTTTCACAGGCAATCTCACACAAGAACAATGTAAAGAACTCAAAAAAATTAGGTCTCTATGAGTAGTTTGGACAATAATGATAGAAGAGGATAATAAGACTGCACCATAAAGTGTTATGTTTTTATCGGTCCTATCCTTTCACCAAACAAAATCTAGATTCTAATTTACAACACTGTCGCAATCCTACATAGCCAGTTTTAGACCCTGTAATAGCTATTTCAACCTATTTTAAGTTAATTTATATTTATCCTAATTTATTGTTATTTTTAGAAAAGTATAAGAGACAGATAAATTATACAAATCAAGACTTTAAATATTGTAACATTATTTACTAATTTATTTATCTAGACCCTTAACTAAAATAGGAGTAAAACTTCATTATTCCCAAAAAAAGTTAAATCAAATACCCATAAAACCTAAGCTTCTCTTAGCTTTAAGAATATAAAATTCTTTATTGAAAGTGCCAACCACATGAAGGTGGAAGCTTATCTGGCACCACTAACCTACAAAAAATAGGTTAGTAAGTAATTAAAAATGAAATTTATATATGTACTACCTAGAAAATAAAAATATTTGGTACAATTGATTACATCTACTTTTGAAAAGTCAAGATACCTCTGTATTTTAATCCAATGAACCACTATAGGATCTACTCTAACCTTGATAGTATCAAGAATAGCTTCATGTATTTTATCCATCTTATAACATCTTTACTAATCATGTATTTTCATCTTTGTGTAAAGGTGAATCCACCTCATTACCTATTTAGAAGTTAATCTCCAATGTAGGGGAAAATGAAATAGCATGTTAGTTGGATATAAGAATGCAGGTGAGAGATTCTTGATCTATTTCAAGTGTAAGACCTTGAATAAAGATGTGTTTTTATATAGGGATAAGTTTAAATGCATTTTATAATAACAAATGAAGGAGGATGTACGTAGGTAAAAAGGAGAGAAGGTAGAGAGTCTAGAGAGGATAGATGGGAAAACTTAGCATTTTCTAAGAGGAGTTGTTATTTTTGAGATATCCGTGTGAACCAAAACAATAATAACCTAGGTTTATACATCAATTTAGAAGGATAGACATTGAACATAATTTGGAGAAGTTTTACTAGGGCATAAAATAAAAGATAAACTTAGTTGGAGAGGTTGATGAATGGTGTGTAAGAGGTTGAAGGGGAGATTTGGCTAAAAGATAATTCTTGTTACCATGTATCACTCACATTATGTTAGAAAGAACCCTCCTTGGGTTGCTTAGATGACTCATCCATACAAATGTAGAATCTGATGGCTCATCTCTAACCCTCATGGTTCTCCTACAATGCACAACTTAAGTTCACTTAGTTTGCACACTCAGGGATGATAAGATTTTCTTAAGGGATGTATCTGATCAACTACAATGTTTACTCTTGAATCTTGATAGAGACCAAATAATGGTCATTCTAACCTCAAAACACCCATACATATGTGCCTACATAGATGGCTCATTGAGTGGGATAATGAACCAAAAGATAAACCACATTGACCAACTTTTGGTTCATTTTGAGAGAATTTGCTATGCGAAAAAACTTGTTACCTCATCTCACTCACATTGGGTTAGAGAGAATCCTCCTAGGGTTGCTTAGGAGAATTATATACATAATTTTAGGATCTAATGGCTCATATCTAGCCCTCTAAGTTTTTATATAATGCACAACCAAAGTTTGATTAGTTTTCACACTCAGGGATGATAACATTCTCTTAAGGAATGCATCCCATCAACTATGACTTTCACTCTTGGGGCTTGACAAAGATTGGATAACAACCATTCTAAATTTAAAATGATCATATGGACATGTACACATAGACGGTTCATTAATTGGGTTAATGATCTAGAAGATATGCCCCCACTGACCAACTTCTAGTCTATTCTGAGAGAAATCATGTCAAGGTAGAGAGAATCCTCTTAGGGTTGCTTAGATGAATCATCTATGCAAATTTAAAATATGATTAATTGTCTCTAGACCTCATGGTTTTCATATAACATGTGACCAAATTTTGCTTAATTTGGACACTCATGAACAATAAGATTATCTTAAGGGATGCATCTGATAAATTGGAACATTCATTCTTGAGGTCTGATGGAGACCAAATAATATTTTTTATATCCTTAAAACACCCATCCAGATGTTCCCACATATATGGTTCACATATTAGGCTAATGACCCAGAATATATGCCCCCACTAACCAACTTTTAGTCCATTCTAAGAGAATTAACTACAAGAGAAAACTCATTGATGTATCTCACTCACATTGAATTATAGATAATTATCTGGGGGTTTCTTAGAGGACTCATTTATGTAATGTAGGATCTGACAGATATTTTTTAGACATCATGATTTTCTTATAATGTACGACTGAAGTTCACTCAGTTTGTACACTCAGGGATGATAAGACTCTCTTAAGGGATGCATTCGATCAAATATAATGTTCACTCTTAGGGACTGAGAGAAACTAGATAATGAATGTTATAGCCTTAAAACACATATCCATATGTGCATTTGTAGATGGTTCATCAATTGGGAAAATCATCTAGAAGATACACCCCCGTTGACCAGTGTTTGTTTTGTTTTGAGAGAATTGGCTACTAAATAAAATGTGTTGCCACATCTTACTTACATCAAGTTAGAGATAATCCTCTTGGATTTACTTATATGAATCATCCATGAAATTTTAGGATATGACATCTCATCTCTATCCCTCACAGTTCTCTTGTAATGAGTGACTAAAGTTTCCTTAGTTTTCACACCCAAAGACAATAAGATTATCTTAACAGATACATTTGATCAACTATAACGTTAACTTTGGTGGCCTGATGGAGACTGGATAATGACCATTCTAGCCTTGAAATTCCCATTTGAATGTCCCTATGTATATAGTTCATTGATTAGTATAATGAACTCTAAGATACACCCCCCGCTGACCAACTTTTAGTCTAATCTAAGAGAATTGGCTACAAGAGAAAACTTATTATCACATCTCACTCACATCATGTTAGAGAGAATCCTCTTGGTGTTACTTATAAGACTCATCCATGTAAGTGTAAGATATAATGGCTCATCTCTATCCATCATGGTTCTCCTAAAATGTGTGACCAAATTTTGCTCTATTTTCACACTCAAGGATGATAAGATTTTCTTAAGGGATGCATCTGATCAACTACAACATCATTCTTAGGGCCTGATACAAATTGGATAAAAGTTTTTATATCCTTGAAATATTTATATGTATATGCCTACATAGATAATTCATCAACTATGATAATGATCCAGAAGATACACCTCCAACTAACCAACTTTTGGTTCATTTTTAAAGAATTAGCTATGAGAGAAAACTCATTGCCACATCTCACTCATATTAAGTTAGAGATAATACTCCTGGGCTTTCTTAGATTAATCATCCATGAAAATTTATGATATAAAAACTCATCTCTATCTTTCATGATTCTCCTGCAACATGCGATTAAAGTTTGATCAATTTGCATACTCAGGGATGATAAGATTTTCTTAAGGGATGCATCTGATCAACTACAACATTCCCTCTCAAGGCATGATGAAGACCAAATAAAAAACATTATAGCCTTAAACCACCCATATAGATGTTATTATATATATGGTTCATTTATTAGGATAATGATCTAGAAGATACGCTTCCCACTGACCAATTTTGGTCTATTATGATAAAATTGGCTATGAGAGAAAACTCTTTATAACATCTCACTCACATCAAGTTTGAATGAATCCTACTAGGGTTTCTTAAATGACTCATCTATGAAAGTGTAGGATATTATGTCTCATCTCTATCCCTCATGGTTATCTTTCAACATGTGACTAAAGTTCACTCAATTTGCATACTCAGGGATGACAATATTTTCTTAAGGGATGCATCTAATCAACTACAATGTTCACTATCAAGGCCTGATAAAGATAAAATAATGGGAATTATAAACTTAAACTTACCATTTTAATGTTCCCACATAGATGGTTTGTCTATTGGGATAATGTGGCACAAGATACACCCCTACTGACTAATTTTTGGTTCATTCTTAGAGATTTGGTGACAAGAAAAAACTCATTGTCAAGTCTCACTCATGTTGATTTAGATAGAATACTTCAGGGTGTTCTTATAGGACTCATTTTTTCAAGAGTAAGATCTGGTAACTCATCTCTATCCCTCACCGTTCTCCTACAACCCATGATTAATAAAACCTTCATGCAAGGATTCTCGAACACAACAAAAAGGAGATTTGGATTCGTCCCCCACTCTGATGTATTAATCTACACCATTAGCTTAAGTGACCTGATGATTTGGAACATTATCCACATTGTCACTCCTTATTTATTTTTGATCTGGCTTATAAGACTCTAAATTTTTTTCTTTATTCCAACTATGACCAATTTAAAATGATCTAGGCATGATTACTAAAAAGGTCATAAATCCTAAAATACTAAGCCAAACAACTTGAAACTCTAGGAAAAGTTGAAGAAGAGTGTTTAAGACCTAATCCAAGTGTTTTTATGTCAAAACGAGATTTAAATATGCTGATATAGATGACTATGTTTCAACCTGCTTATAGGTACTCATTTTTTTAGAATTATGATCAAGGTCAAGGTAAGTTTTCCTTATTTTTGAATGGTTTTAATGTAAATATGTGGATATTTGTAATTATTTATAAGGTATTATGTTTATATAAGGATACCATGAAATTATGGGTATTTTAATCTTGTTTATAGTAATAGTTATCTTTTTAGGCCATAAAAGGTATTTTAACTACTTGATAAGCCTTATGGAGTCAATTTTCTATGTTGAGAATAAGTGAGTAATGGAGTATCTTGATCAAGTTTGGTTTATTCCAAAATTATTATGTTCTTGAAAAACTTGATAATGATTTACGCCAATAAGTAGGAGGTGCACAAGATCAAATTCAATCATAAAAGTTTCATTTTCTTCATGAGCTAGCATATACTTAGTGAAAAAAGGTCTACCATAAGTAAAAACAAAGAATGTGTAGGCTTATGAAGAATTGTCTTCATGCAATAAAGAAGTTTTGAGTTCACATTATGTGTTTCTTAGTCTATTGTATCTATTTGAATGTGATTTAAGAATTTATATATTGATTTCAATCTTGTATCATCAAATGAGTTCTTGAACCTCAAATTCCTAATTTTCTAAATATACAATTGCATCTAGGGGTCTCAATTCATGTGAAAAAACATTGTATGGGAGTGAATTTGATATTGGAGATGTTATAGGAGCGACTTAATAAAATGTTATATGTGGTATATTGAATAAAGAGATAAATATATTTATGAACAGTCAATTTGTTGCTCTTGACATCCCAATTTTTTGTGTACATTCAAGTTCAAGTTTTGGTCACTAAAAAGGTCATAACTCATAAAAGACCAAGAAAAACAACCTGAAACCTTAGGATAAATTTGGGTATGGTATTTAAAAACTATTCCATAAATTTTTAATTCACAACCTACTTTCAATAACTTGTTATAATGGACTGTGTTAAGACTATGTGTAGGTGCTTATGTTTTAGAAAATTGATCAAGGTCAAGGTAAGTTTTTCTTATTTTTGAGATTTATAATTTGGTATAAAGTGTGAATCACCTTTATTATTTTTTAAGTACTTTTATAAAGTATTTATTAGGTGGTGAAAGAGTCAAATACTGATTTTGACCTATTAGAAGCCAATTAGGCCTAAAGAAAATTGAGTCTAATCCTTCAAGAAAATAATAAGAGAGATTGATTTATCACTTTTTTAAAAATATATATATACCTAATTAGATAATTTTTATTCCTTTGATGATACTCTAAGCCAAAATTATTAAGGGAACTCATCAAGAACCATAAACTAGTACAAGTTTCTAAAGAGTGTGTAATAGAAGTTAACAGAATTGATCCTAGAAAGTTTTTTAAGAGTGTGTAATGGAAGTCATCAATCTGAATATTTTTTTATAATTTCTCTTATTCTCATACCCACATTCATTTATAAAATTTAATTCTCAATCAATTATTAACTCTCATTCACCTCTGTTTACAACTTATTATGGCCAATCTTGATTCAATTAACCATTAATATGCTTATATGAGGTTTTATTAAAATATTTATTATTACTATATGTCTAAAACTATTCTTGTTTCACAGGTCTTGTTCACACTAACTTTTCTCAATAACTTTATCTCTTTTAGTGATTGGTCTTACAAGACCAATGGGTTTCTCCTTGATCTTAATCACTTTGTTAATCTAATTTCAATATCACTCATTCCTTTATATCACTGAAACTCTATTAATTTCATAATATATTTAATCAAAAAATTCTTGTTCATTAGGCTTTAATATCTTTATGATCATCTAGATAGAGGATAATCCTATGTTGAGAAGGAAAATCAAGCATGTTCTATGTTGGGAAGATTGTTTGGAAGACTTAGGTCATCTATCATATCAAGGGACCTAAAACTTAAAGTTTGAATTAGAAAAGATATAATTAATATCTATCATGAATGTTCATATATTTTTTTCCACACATACCAAGGAAGAGAGATAAGGAGTTGGTAGGAGAGAGTGGTCTACAGTAGTAAGGTGTAAGGTTTGTTGTAATAGGTGTGTGTCCTATTCTGAGGCACTAAAGAATAAAGTAAAGTGACATTTTGATTTTTAAAAAATAACTCATTATACCCCTATTGTATATTATCATGTGTTCTTATATGTTGATGAAGCTAATATGAGTCTTTGAGTCCTTAAAATCATGATTGTGTATGATGTTATAGAATTTAGTGTTGTAATAAGATTGGGATAAGAGGAGTTAAATGTACTATGAGATGTACAAGATCTAGATTAAAATACCAAAAGGTAATATCTAATGATACACTATTTTTTTATACATTACTCCTTTTAACTCTTAAATCCATGTTAAAGTTCTCTTAGGTCCTTAAACCCCTGTTAAACCCTATGACAGAGTAGTGATTAATAAAAACCACATAACTTCTGTTATGTCCATAAAAATCCTATGAAATTTTGAATGGATTTATAAATGGGTTAAATTAAGGTGTTTTAATGGTTTTATATGTTTGTGATAATTTAAGAGAGATAAAAGTGAGTTACGAGGTTGTAGGCGTGTTGGAAACCTTACTAACACCCAATTAAGATCAGTTTGAAGCCTTGAGAATGAACAAAAGGTTGCAATGAGGTGAGTTACTATTATTTGAGGGTAATAAATTTTTTAAAGGTGTTATGAGTCTAATACATAAGTAAAATATTGGTTCTAGGGTGTGATGGTAACTAGGTCTAGTAATATGAAAACACAATTGGGTTGATGAGCAAAGATAGAAGTTGTAATTATCAAAGTGAGGTAATTTATGATTGATTGAGATAAAAGAGAGAGATAATATTATAATGGATGAACAATAAATTCCTAATAGATAATCAATAACTATCAATTTGGCCTAGTAAATTATAGCCTAGTAGAAGCCAAAGAATGAGGTAGCAAGAAAAGAATAAGGGTAACCTTGAAAGTGGAGTTGTTCAGTGTTATAGAAGATTAAAGAGGCATTAATAACTAGATGTTTTATGTGTTTAAACTCATTTGAAGCAAATAATAAAGTTTCATAAGTTTTATTTAAATATATAAGACTAAAAGTCCATAAAAGATAATTGGGAATCATGAAAAGAGATAAGGAAAACATCTTGTTTTCTTAATGAAGTTCATTTAATCTAAAGGATATGATTTGATAAGTTTTTCATAAATAAAGGGTGTAGATAAATACTGAACTCATTGGTATTGTAAGAGAATCCGATCTATAAATGAGAATACTATTGATAAGTGTTGAGATACACCTATTTGATAAAGTGAGATTATATAGACCTAAGAAGAGAATTGTGAAACAGATCTCAAAGGAAACCTTGTAAGGTTAGTATTCAAGATTGGCCATAAACAAATTAAGAAAAAAAATCAAATGATGTCATATGGGATATGGACCTAAATTGCATCAAATTATTTTAGCGATTGTGACCTTAGATGGCAATGGTAATGAAGATTGTCATTAGAAAGTTAGGTGTTGTAGTGATTCATTGCAAGGTAAAGAGTATTGATGACTATTAAGGAAAAGCCACTAAAAGAGTGTGTCGTTGTGATAATTTATAAGATAAGTCTTGAAATTGACAATGCCCTCTTAAATAAGAAGTTGGTCTTTGTTATATAGGAGATAATCTCATTGATCTTATAAAGACCAATAGGGTTAAGGAGATCAGACATCCTAAGAAGATTAAAATATAAATTGAGATCAACCTAAATGGAATGGAACTATTGATGTTGTAAAGATGAAAAACATAAGCACATAGGAGTTGATGTAGACCTATACAAATTAGTTGCGAATCAGACCTCTTTAAAGGATCCTACTAAAGGATTGATAGAGCAAGAATTAGTCATTGAGAATGTGATGAAATTGATTAGGTGACATGAACAAGTTAAAGTGTGAGTAAGTAGGAGTATGGTCCCAGAAATCATCACATAAGGATTAAAGTGTAGATGATTATTATAAATCTCTTAAGTTTCATTCCCTTAGGAATGGTCACAAGCCCTTTACAACATAATTTGAATTTTCAAACATAGTATTTTGGAGGGAAACTCTTTATAATGATAAATTAACCTTTTCTAAGATGAATGAAGAATTATAAGGATTCTTATTAATCATATATACCCTCCTATACCTCCTAAAAACTATGATAAAGTATAACTTATGATATTTACATCCCTAAAATTTAGCAAAAGTCCACTTATAACCCAAGTCCAAATTGTTATGTAATGAAATGTAAATGAAACAAGTAAATAGTAAATATTGCAAATAAATGTAAAATATAAATAATGATGAAGCAAATAACTTAGAACAAAATGTGAATTTTTTTAAATCCCCATATGAAGTAATAATGATCACTAACCAATAATATGTGTAAACATTAAATGATCAAAATAGAAAATATGCATAGGTAAAGGAATCTTATTTATCAAATAGTGTGTGTGTGTGTGTGTGTGTGTGTGTGTGTGTGTGTGTGTGCAAAGTTATATGTCATAATTCAACATAAATAATAAGACATATATCAATAAAAATGTAAACCATAACATTTACATATACAAAATTCTTCATATAGGCATACAATGTGGGCCATATCAACATCCAAAATTGCTTGTGCCTACAACTAGACCCCTAACATAACAACTAGCTCTCATGTTCCTCATTGTCTCCAAATAAATTGTGATTTTTTGCCATAGATGTAGATCTAGGGCTATTGGATGCCTCAATATGAGGAGAGACTATCTTCTCAACATGTGAGTCATAAAAAATTTGATCCATAACCTCTAAAAATTGTCATGTCTGTAAAACATATGAAATATAAATTTAATCCATCAAAATTATATATAAAAAATGATAAAAATTTTAGGATAAATTTTTTACCATATTCCATCTAAATGGTTGTCTAGGGTTTTGAGACCACGTATAAACCCATGATGAATAATTCTAAGTAGTATACATATAGGGTTTTTTTTAACAATGAATATTCATTAATTCACAAATATTCCATTTTTAAGATTTTGGTTTTGGTGACTTTTTAGGATCGGTAGATGGAACCGGATCATCAAAAAAATTGGGATATTTTTTTGGGGGTCAACTTGCCAACCCTTTACAATGATATATAAGATTACACTTAAATTTTCTAGATATATATAGTAGATCCCCTGATGGCCTGATGTAGACACCAAATATCTGCACACCTATGATTTTGAATGTCAAAAAGGACCCTCTTGGAACCAATCTATACCAACCTGACCCAACCAGGATCATCCGTAGTTAGTCTCACAAACTGACTCAACCTAGCATTTGAGACCTCTTTCCTTTGGAACCTAATAATTGATGGTTAGGGTGACCATCAACGGTCACCATGGGAAAACCTAACCATCAATGGTCAGGGTCCACCTCCTTAATAAATAACATGTAACAACCCATGTTGATTTTCTAAATATAACTTGTTTAATTCTAGTTTTGAGCCTTTACACGGACATATTATATTTAGATGGCCTACTTTCACCTCTTTCTTGTGCCTCTAAGAGAGAGAGGCTTGGGAGGTCAAATCCATCTGCAATAATAATTAGAATCTCAGTTATTTAAGAGTTTTCTTTTATAGGTCAATCAGTGTTATCAAGCATCATCAAACATCTTATTGAGAGATGACTTATCATCACCTCTCAACCAAGCTCTTAGGTACTATTACTCTATCAAAATCAATCCAGATTCCATGAACATGCTAATTTCCTCAACCACTCACCCAACCAAATTTTGGTAAGCCAAGTACTTGTTTGTCAATATTCACATAGTTTATTTCTATTTCATAATCAACCTAACCCTTACCAATCTCCCAAAATCCATTTATTAGATCCCATTATTCAGCAATTTATCAAACCTAGAGCTTACATAGTAACCATTGATGGTTAACTCAACTATCGATGGTCTACTCAATCATCGATGGTCAGCTTGATCACTGACAGTCACCTTAACCACTGACGATCATTATGGCATTGAAAACTAACAAGCTATTTTCACACACCTAACCTAAATCAAATCTCATTTTTTGTTTTTTTGACCATTCACAAACCCCTTTTAAATTTTTGAATAATATCCCAACCCCTTAGCACTAATATTAATTATTTTATCACTAATTTGATCATTTCTAGTTTGTTTTCTTAGCAAGCATTCTTGTGTTCAATTTTAGTATCCTTTGATTATTGATGCAAGTACCTCCTTTCCAATTTTGTGAACTTGACTATTTAAAACATGTGGATTGACAACCCCTAAGGAGACTCTCACTTTCAAGATCTAGCTATCGCTAGGCAATCCACCTAACTATCTATCTAACAAGCAAGTTTGCTTTAGTTCTTTCTTATCTACAGGTCTTCTTCCCAAGCTAAAGAGGATCTCTTCACAATCTTCTGATTTAATGTGTGCACAACCAAATAATTTTTTCAGCCACACCCATATTGAATTTATTTTCTCTCATCCCTAGAACTTAAAGGAAAAAATTACATGAAACATCCTGGCACATTTGGTAGGATTGAGAGTCTTTACTCAAAATTTATTTGCATTTATATGCTCTTCCCTCTATCTATGCTCATAATTGAAACTAAAAATTATTTTTGGCTTAAAATCAACTGCATCCATTTCTTGCTTTTAATATTAGTTCACTTTGAATTAAATCATAGTAATCTCATCATAGCACCAACTTTGTTTCACACACTAGCCAAACCACTTTCATCAATTAAACATCAAAATAATTTGAGACAAGGCCCGACTAGGATTTCATCACCTAGTGGTCACCTTACCCTTTTTCGATGATCCTACTTGGAGGTCATTATTAAGGGGATAACCAACTTAGCTCTCTAGTTGATTATAAACTTTGGATATCAATATATATTGGCTAAGCACCTAACACTCTTATCTTTATGGGACCATGAAGTGAGGGGGTAGGCCCCAATACCAAGATATATATTGATTATATTACAGATTATTTTGATCACCTAAACAACCCAAAACTAACCATAGACGGATTCTATAATACCTGATCTACAAGCCAACTTCTATCACACATTCTCATAAACTAAGGCATAAGCCAAAAGTGAGATTAAAACTAACCTCTAAGTTTAACATACTTTTTATTGCGTGTCTTGATTGCCTTGATCATTTTATTGTCTTCTTCTTGTTTGAGAGGTGAGTTTGTTCTTGTCTTCTCCCCCCCTTTCTTTTATGTTTCTCACTCGCCAATAGTGAAGAGACCTAGTAGAATAGAACCCATCACTCAAAATAACCTCTTCTACCTCCTCATCCATGGTGTATGTCTCTAAGGTAGAAGACTCACCTTGTCCATTGAGAAGCCCTACTTTTCCTTGGGTATTTTTCCAAGGAGACATGGACTTTACCACTTTTTTGGACAACAACCCATTTTCCCTCTAACACTACCTCAACACCTCCTTTCACCATATCCTAGTTTCAACTCCACCTTAGGATCCTCCTTATGGCATGCCATCCCACCTTATGAATGGTATCCTTGTTTTTGTGATCACCACCTGACCTTCAACTACCTAGGCATCTTCATCTACTAACCCCTTTGACACCATAGCTGAAAACCAACCTATCTAACCAATTGATACCCTTATACCTTCCACCCCTACCAATGACTCGTCCACCTAGGAGAAACCTTACCATTAACCCATCACACTCCACTTATTGTTGGAGCATCTACCACCAACACTACCAACCTTTCCTCTATCAAACCTAACCCATTAGTTAATACCCCTTAACCAAGCTTAGGGGTATCTATCCCTTCTAATTCACCACCCATTAGCATAAACTTCACTACCTCACCTCTTATCACCAACCCAACTACCACCCATACCCAACCCATAGGAATCTCTCAATAGGTATCCATCGTACCCAACTTAGGTTACATTCCTAACTTGCAAGGGTATGTACCCAACCATTGTCATCTACCTACCCTTACATACCAACTACCCAACTCTTAGCATCCACATTTCAAAATGTGACAACCTCTCAACCACCAAACAATTACCAATATGTTACCCAACCTCCACCACAATATCAAACTTATAATCCTTTTGCCCTACCACCTCAAACCAACCTAATGAAAATGCTCATGGACAAGATGAAAAACTTTGACTCATCCATTTTAAGGGCTCATAACATCCTATCCTATGATCAGATTTGTGACAAACTTATTCATCCCTCTATCCCTATCAAACCTTGCCCTCCTCAATGGGAGCTTCCAAAATTTATCAAATTTTAGAGCAAGAAAGACCCTTAACAATACCTTAGGGATTTTAGGAATGCATGTTACATGATTGCTTATGATGATGCCATTTTCCTTTGAACCTTCCCCATGTCTTTATCCAGCCTATCACTTGACTAGTATAGTATCATCACCAGGCATTCAATGTTTTCTTTCACCCAACTAGCCCAGGTCTTCTTGGATCACTTTTCCATTAAAATTTACAAGGTGTCTATCACTGATCTATATTATATCATACAATTCAATGATGAGTCCATTATTGATTTCATCACCTGTTGGAGAAGCTTTATTAATCAGCTTTCATTTTCCTTGCCTCAGCCTAAACTTATAGAGCTTTTTACTCGAGCATGTGTCAAACATATATCTTTTACACGGTGTGTCCAAATCTTCAAAACTTTTGATGAATCTTTTACCATGGTTTATAAGCTAGAAAACCAAGCCATAGATGAGAGAAAATTGAAGTTACAAAATAAAAACTCTACCTTCAAGACCAATGAAACCTCTTCCTTCAAACCAGGTAACCAAACCAACACTGAAACCAAGAGCAAGGGAACTACCAATGTAATTGTCCTTAAAACCGCCCCTCCACCCAATGTTAATCAAAAAAAATATCCCATTACCTTCAACCAAAACACAAAGAACCCAAATCAAAGTAACCAAAAATAGTTCACTCTGCTTGGAGAATCTTATGCCTCAATTCTAGAGAAACTACTAAAAGCTAACCTAGTATAGCTTCCCCCTATCAAACCGCCTCAGCAATTTTATTCTTCTCACCCAACACCTTCTTAGTATAATGAGAATGACCCTTATGATTTTCATCAAGTAATTAGACACGACGTCAGTTGATGTAATACTTTTAATATTATTATTCAAAACCTTATCGAAAAGGGGGAACTCATATTGGATAATTCTAATGCCCCTTAAAATCAAGCTCTTGATATCTTCAAGAATCCTTTTCCCAACCATGCTCCTATCAAAATTGAGGACACACAAGCTAGATGTTCTCATGATGCCCACATGATCAATATGGTCCTTGATACACTTGTCAATGAGGAACCTACCATCTAATCTACCTACTTTTCCCCCACTTCATATATCAACGTGGTAGAGCCACTTTTCCTTCCTTTGAAGGCCCAAATTAAGCACGTTCCTTTTTCCTTAGCTTCACTCATAGAGGATTTAAAATCATCAAACACCCCTTTATATATCTTATCCGAACCAACAACAATTCCTAACCAACCATCTCCTTTAATCATAGGACAAACCATAACTATGGACATCGTACCCAAGGGAGCAAATTTTTCACAAACACCCTTCATGAAGCATCCACCAAATCCAAACTTAAATTCCTTGATTGATTAAATAGATGAGGCTACCAATACCCTCCCTAGCCCATAGTTTTATCTTTAACACCAACTACCTAGGAGGCTAGATCAATATACAAACCTTTTTCCAAACTCGTTCAAAAGATAGGTATGGTTGCAAAACTAGACATAGATAAAACCATTTTTTGGAAAAAGTTAGGGATTCCTTACATCAACAATCCTAAACCTTATAGCACACCTCTAACAAACCAATCCATCATTTTTCCACCACCTCTCAAACCAATCAAAAATTTTACTAACCCCTCACCTTCTCAATCAACCAACACATTTACCTCTCCAATGAACACACCACCAACCAAAACTTTCAAAACTCTTGGTACCTTCGCTACATAAAGCTTGGTCCACCCATATTTGAAAGTGGAATTAACCCCATTGAAAACTATACCCAAACTGTGACCAAAACCAACCAAAGAGGTGAAACCATTGAAAATATGCATGGCTAGGATTCTACCTTGCCCTCTATCTTATGTCCTCACCCCTCAACTTTGCCTAAAAATTAAGATCCCTTTAACATATGTCATCCACCATTGTTGTTTATACCATCCCACCTACTATCTAATGCAGCAATCCTTATCAGATTAATAATAACCATACTATTGACCTTGAACACTCCAACAACTAGCATACCCAAACTGAAATCATTAACCAAACACACCACCTTACCCAAACCTTCTCTCACCAAACATATTGTTATCAACATGCCCATCTTCCCAACCAAAAACACAACCTCTAGACCCTCCCCACCTCTAGTAGGATCTTATATGACCATTTTTCAAAGATTATTGTAGACCTCATGTCTCACATTACCTCCTATCAGACCTTTTAATCCTCTTGGTTCAAAGCCAATGTGGTAGAATGACCATCAAATTTGTTCCTATAATAGGACACTTGGGCATGACATCAAGGATTAAAAATCTCTCCAGACCATTATCCATCAACACTATGATGAAGATGATATTTTAATAGATTAACTTCCATCAACTCCTCTACCAATGTACCCAACATTCATTTGCCAACACATTCCTCATCCTCCAGTCTCACCTCAAAGTGACAGAGAATCTACCCAACCTCCCATCACACCTTCCCCATCTATCCATACCATTAATGTGGTTACACAATCATAATAAAAGGATAAAGGGAAGGGTTATTAGTCATGTCTAACCAGTGGCACTGGTCAAAAAAAGGATAAAGGGAAGGCCAAAGTGTCCGTTCCATGGACATACCCCCCAACTCATCCTAAACCAAACCCTACACCCTCAACCAAACCAAAAGTTACCATCATAGGCACCTCTGAGGCTAACCCCTTTGAATCCATTAGGAGGGTTATTCTTAAGCAACTTCACCAAAGTCTAGCTAAGATTAGCCTCTATGAGCTCATTTCCACCTCACCCCATCATCACCAGGCCATGATTGAGGCTATGCAAGCAATCAAGGATGGACTAGGTGACTCCCCACCTATAAAGGCCTTTGTAGGTGCTCTCCAACTCTCCACCCTAGCTACTTTCAAAGACTCAAAGATACCCTCTATCCACCTTGAGTATCTAGATCCTCCTCTCTTTATTATTTCCCACATCAACCAAAAATACATCAAGTAGGTTATGATTGATGGGGGAGCTAGAAACAACATCAACTCATCCTATACCTATGACCAACTCAAATTAATGGATAATGTCATATCCCAAACTTCAATTGTGCTTCACTCCTTTAATGACACCATGGCCACTACCTTGGGAATAGTTATCCTCCACACTCATCTTGGACCACACATGCTCCCCAAACATTTTTATGGGGTCAAAGGTGAATTTTAGTACAACATTTTGTTAGGGAGACCTTGGATCCAAGCTATGGGTTACATACCTTCTACCCTCCACTGCTGTGTCAAATTCTAGCATGAAGGTCAAGTTGTTACCATACAAGCTAACCTGAGCCCTTTTGTAGCATGAAACATGATCTATTGACCTAATGATGTCTTCTTACCTCTGACCAAACCACCCCAAGCATCCATCACCAAGCCTTCAACCACAAAAAATGATGCCATTACCTCTCCTTCCATGGAGGCATCTACCATTTCATCTATTTCCATGGACCAAATACCCACCACTAATCCCTTGGAATCTACCTTTTAATGCCTTATCCTTGGATAATACCATCTCCTTACCCTCAATTATTTCCCTACTCCCTAATAATATACGGAACTTAACCATCAGCTAGGTTATGATCCCAACATTAGAGACATTACCCACTTGGGGACTCTGAGCTGTCAACCCCACTTTATCTATAAGGGAATTGACAAGCCCCTTAACACTATTTCCATCCCCTCTTCAATTCAACTATTCACCTCTACATTCTCTTACTTGGACAACCCAAACTTTGCCAAAGTATACCTCCACAGGTGTGCCTAGAAAGGATTTGGCTTAGGGAGATACGAGCATAGACCACACACATTGATGTTGATTGAGACCTAAAAGCCTCATGAAAGGAATTACCTTGGCTTAATTATACCTAATAATAAGAAATCCAAACAAACTACCATTACCATTGTTGAATAAGAGACCCTTTCCTCACCAACACCCCCTCCACCTAAGTGTGAGGATGAAGACATCATCCTGCCTAACATTTTTTTGTCAACATGATTACCCTTAGCCCCATAACTTACCAAAAATATGGGGCACCCATATCCATCCCTTTCATCCATATTGAATTGATGGGAAAGGACTCTCTTACCATTAACATGGTTCAATGCCAAGATGACAATTTGATTCTCACCTCCCTTAGTGCACTTGATTCCTCCATCCACAAATCCTTACCTCCCAAAACCTCAACCATGTTAAATAAATCCACTATGGATATTGACATAGGCACGTTGATAAACCCTCAGATCATTAAACTAGGCCAATCTCTCACTCTTGATGAACTATAGGACTTCTCTAACTTATTCTAGGATTGCAGCATTGCATTCACCTGGTCATATGCTGGCATGCCTGGTATTAACCTGACCATTGCCACCCACAAAATTCTAACCAATCATAATGCCAACCCTATCAAACATAAACTCCTATGAATGCATCCTCTCATACCCTTTCTTGTTAAAGAAGAGCTTCAATGCCTCCTCTCTATCGACTTCATTCAATCCATTGATTATCCCCAATGGCTTTCAAACATCATGACTATCACAAAATCCACAGGGAGAATACATATCTATGTGGACTTTCTTGACCTCAACCTTACCTACCCCAAGGATGACTTTCCTCTACCTAAAATTTAACAACTTTTTGATCTCATAATAGGCCATGAGATGTTGTCTCTCATAGATAATTTCTTAGGTTATAATTAGATTTTGATTGCCCCTAAAGATCATCACAAAACTACCTTTATCACCTATGGGGAACTTTATGTTATAAGGTCATGCCCTTTAATCTCAATAATGTTGGTATAACCTACCAACATGATATGACCTACATCTTCCATGATCTTATCCACATAATCATTGAGGACTACGTGAATGACCTCCTTGAAAAATCCAAACTTTGTAAGGACTACTTAGTTGTTCTCAATATTATCTTTGAGAGACTTATCCATTATCATGTTTGCCTCAATCTCAAGAAATGTATTTTTGGTGTCTTGTTAGGAAAACTCTTTGGATTTATCATTTCCCTTCAAGGAATTGAGGTTGATCCAGCCAAAATCAAATCCATCCTCAAGATGCTACCCTCAGATAATCTTAAGAACCTTTGTAGTTTGCAGGGGAAGCTCCAATCCATTCACTGCTTCATCTCTTTGCTCTAAAATAGATGCCAACCCTTCCATCACCTCTTGAAAATGGACATCTCTTTCAAGTGTAATTTTTATTGTCAAAAGGCCTTTGAAACATTCAAAGAGTAATTTATATTTTCACCAAAAGGCCTTTGAAGCACTCAAAGAGTACTTTCTATCTTCACATGTCCTCACACCTCCTAGGGATGACCAACCTTTCTACCTTTATATCTCTACCACTAACCATTCCCTAGGGGTATTGCTTGCCCATCAGGTTGAACAACACAAAGATCAAGACATTTATTACATAAGTCACACCCTTGTAGATTATGAAATTTGGTATACAGATACTGAGAAACTATGCATGGCCCTAGTCTTTGTGGCCACCAAAATTCACCACTACCTTCTTAACAACAAAAGTTTTGTCATAACCAATATTGACCCGCTCAAGTACATGTACTCTAAGCCACATAAAAACTATTGTATGGCTAAGTGGATCATGATTTTAGCTAAGTATGACTTTGAGTTCCTACAATGGAAGTCAATTAAGGGGCAAGTCATTATTGACCAGTTAGTCAATGCACCCCTACTAATCAACTAACCTCTTCCTCTCAAATTTATAGATGAGTCCATTGTACACCCATCCCAAGCAGACTTCATGGATCATGTAACCATGTTCTTTGAAGGTTCTAAATGTTAGCATGGTTGGGCAGTTGATATCATCCTTATCCCCCTTGTTGGTGAACCACTTCCTTTATTTTTGAATTTGAAAGTACCAACAATATGGCTGAATATGAAGCCCTAGTGATAGGTCTCCAAACTGCATTAGCCTTAGGAGTCAAAACAATCAACATCTTTGGTGATTCCTAACTTGTGGTGAATTAAGTAAATGGCATCTACCAGTGTAAATAAGAGATTTCACAACTATATATACAGTTAGTCACATAACCCTTGACATCATTTGAACACTACCATATTCAAACCACCCCATGATCTACCAAAAACTTTACCAACACCATGGCTTCTCTCACTTCCCATATCCCATCAGCACCCTCGAACTCAAAGCTATTAGTCATTATCCATTGTCTCACTGAACCTTCCTATGTCAAGTTAGACACTCTAACTATTTTTACTGTGGAGGAGACCCAGCCTGACCTTTGGTATCAACAAACCTTTGACTACCTTAACCTTGGCATAGTTCCATCTAGCCTCTCTAGGAATGCGTGTTAATCATTTATTCAGATCACCTCTTGTTATACCATTCTATGAGTCATCCTCTATAAATTTGATCTTGATGGCCTCCTATTTCATGACCTTTGTGGTCTAGAAGCCTCTCATGCTATCAAGGAGATGCATTATGGTATCTATGGGGGTTACTTTAGTGAAATCGTTATGGCCAAGTGAATCCTCCACCTAGGCTATTATTGGCCTACCCTTAACCAAGACTATTGTGATTACGTGAAAATTTGTGTCAAGTGTCAACAACATGCTTTTGCCATAGCCTTTAAGTTTCTACTAAATTTTGACCTTTTCACAATGGGGTCTAGACTTTATTGGTGAAATTAACCCTCACTCTTCATAGCAACATTACTCTATCACCACTGTGATTGAATATTTCACCAAATGGGTAGAGGCCATTCCTCTTGTCTCAACAAAAGCTGAAAAGATTATTAAATTTATCACCCATCATATCATCTGGCACTTTGGTGTTACCCATAAGATCATCATAAACAATGGCAAATCCTTCAAAAACAAATAAGTTTAAGGCCTTTGTGACATATTTGGTATTAAACTAAGCTTCTCATCACCTTATCATCTACACACAAACAGACAAGTAGAGGCCTCTAATAAAATCCTTAACAACATGCTTACCAAAATGGTCAATGCCTCAGGTTAAGATTGGCACTTGCACATCCCTTTTGCCTTATGGGCATATCATACTAGCATCTGAACCCCTATATGTGCTACACCTTTTTCCCTCGTGTTTGGAGTTGAATTTTTGTTGCCTCTCAAGGTCTAGACACCCTCTCTTTGCATATCTTTACGTGACCTTATTTTGAAATATGATTACCATCAATAATGTTTAACCCAACTTGATTTACTTGATGAGCATCATTTAGATGCTCTTTCCCATCTTCATGTTTATCAAGAATGAATCAATCATGATTATAACAAACACTTTGAAGTGCAAGAGTTCATTATTGGAGATCTCATCTTCAAGGAAAATCAACATGTAACTAATATGGAGAAAAGTAAAAGGGGAAAATTTTATTTCAATTGGCTTAGACCCTACATCATAACCCACAAGTATGGATCGAGAGCTTATCATTTATCCTCTCCTGAAGGTAAACCAAAACATGAGCCTCTCAATGCTTCACATTTGCATCCCTTCTATTGTTAAATAGGGGTCAAAATCAACATATGTTTAACTTAAGCTCATCCTCTGCAACCACATTCATTTCCCTCTTTTGGGGGTAATAGACTACAGCTAAATCATGTGATTATCTATCATAGTCATAGCCTAATATTAAACTATGGGCACCATGGCTCTACTCATGGCATGATTCTCATGGTACTTTCTATTCCTATTCGAGATAAATTCCCATGGTCATTGTCACCTAAACCTATTTTTACCTAATGAACTTTCTTGTGCCATTATTTTTGCCTTCATAAAGGTAATCCCTTGAGCACATATAAGAAAGTCTATGCCACATAAAACCAAACAAAATAAAAAGTAATATCAAAATCAAAACCAAATCATGGGTCATTCTCATCATTCACAAACTACTCCCTTGAAGGATAGCTATTAAAAACTTATCTAAAATTACAAAATTTAAGGTGACTATTCCCTTGAAGGACAAATATCAAAATCATTTGAACTAGACACATAAACTTAGACCACTCCCTTGAAGGATGGATAAGTAAAGAATTTGTCAAAGCTATAAATTTCTTGAAAGCTTCCTATTTCGATCAACTTCCCTAACCCTAGGCAGAATCAACATAAGCAAAAATCCTAAACAAAAATAATCATAATCACTGTAATCGACTCTCCTAACAATAATATCTTTTTGGACAACCACAATCGGTTCTCCTTAGTAGACTTCCCACATTGATCAGTCTACACTTTATATATGCATATAGGCTTCCTTATACTATCCTCTTGAAATCCTACTAGAGAGGCATGCTAGTCTCACAAAGGGTTCCAATTCTACCCATCCTCCCTCCATATACCATATGCACATGATTATGAACTTACTTGATAGAATGTGATCAATATCCCTGTTTATCAACCTAAGCATGCTAATGCAAAACATTTGAAATGCTTATTTTCACTAAGCCAATCCAACTTCAGTTTCATTTTGATCCTTACCAATGAAAATGCATCATGTTTCTTTTCTTATCCTCTATTGGTTCATGTATATGTACCTCTCATGACTTCCAAAACATTTATTTTTTATACGCCTACTTTATGTATTTTCATTACATCCTCAACAATATTCATATTTTATCCCCACAAGCATAAACACCATATATCAAATCAAAATCATAACAGTCAACATAATCCTACCCATCTATCATCAAAACATCATGGCAACATATATTATATCATCATCATCAATTAAGTCTCATGAGCATAAACAAAATCAATAATCAAAACATCATGAATAATATCATATGTCATCTACCAATCTATCCATAAAACATTACCACAATACATTTCATGCAAAACACATCATCATAACCATAACCAAATCCATTAAATGATTACATCACCATATGACATACACCCATCAATAACTTATCCTATCATATCCAAGAAAAAAATCAAAACATCATAACTATTTTTCTAGCATCATAGGCCTAAGCTACCACGTCAAACATCTCATATTCAAGATGTCACAGATCATAACCCATAAACATAAGCATCATAAACCATAAGCATACATCATATATAACATCTTACACTATCATCATCATAGACAGTACTCATAAATAATGCATGTAACAATGTATGAATATCTCTCTCAAAAATATATACATCTCATTACATCATAACATAAGCCAGTATCAAAATAGTATACATCTATCACTAACAATCTATCAAAACATATCTAAATATGGTCATGAGGTACCCCTACCACTGGCCCCACCTATACCTACACCTAGTCCTACACCACTACTGCTAGCCTCACCTATACCTGGTGAGGTCCCCTTAAGACCCCTACCTGACTAACTATTATAGCCCATTGTCTTGGAGTAGCTATAGATGGCCCACTAACTAGACTAGCTCTATACTCTCCATATCGCATCACCTATGGAAACTGGTCCAACATCATCACCTCATAATATTTGAGATCCTCCATAGCATCTAGATAACATGCTCATGACACTATGTTTGGTGGCCCTCCTACTATTTTTACAGTTGCTTCTACCATCTACCTTAGTAGATCCCTCTCACCTATAATAGTAAAAATCTAACCCTATAACATGCCCACCTATCCCTATAAAGCCTATGCCTTTGCCTACATTACATCTAATGCCACCCCTACCTATCCATCATGGCTTGTAGGATATACAACCATAGGCCTCACACCTCCATCATCCCCACCAATATCTATAGCAACATATATGGGTTGGTACCAAGCCATATATCCATCTACATATCTAGCATCATCTATGGTAGCCCTAACTGGAAGCTCCTCATAACCACCATACAAACTTATTAGAGTAGGCTAGGGCACTGATAACTAAACCTCTAAATCCTACATCCTATACTAGGGAAATGGACTTGAGAAACATTGTTCCAAGCCAAACTATCGACAAACCTTGTCAAATGGGATTAGCTTCACCTCACCCTATCATCTACCCACTATCCACTAGTAACTCTGAAAGGTAAGGGTCTACCCTTGTAACCTGGCCATATCAAAAACTACACATATGACCTCCAAGTGATATCTCTGACCACTAGTACACCTAATGCACCCCTAAACCACTCTACATTATGGGCACCACCTATTGGACCTGATGTAACCATATCATCCCTCCATTACATAAAGCCAATAGGTAACTCTATCTAAGTATAACTAGCCCATAGCAACCCTACTAGTCTCAATACCCAAATATGCTCATAGGCCCAGCAATGAAGAATCAAGCTAACACTGATGCCATATCTCTTATGGTTTCCAAACCCCTATAGCTCCCTATATATCTCCTATGGTGCCTAAACATGTAATAGGATTCAAGTAATCTAGTTTACATCCTCTAGGAGAAAGTCATCTCCCCAATTAGTAGTAAGAAGGTGTTCATATTAAGATCTCATTTCTCAGTGAGTGCTAAAAATATGGATACATCTTGGGGCACATGTTGATAGTGCCTCATATCCCCCAACCCTACCTTCTCCATATAGGCCCAATCCTCTAGAGTCATCCCCGTGTGTATCTTGAGAAAGATCCATAACACATAGTCGTGTATATAAATCTACTCCCTAGTCTACATCATATCAAACACTTGGCTTAGTTATTAACACTAGTCTTATCTACACCTAGCTTTTAGACACCTACTTTAATCATTTATCACTCCTACCTATCTATCTCATCTTGGATATGATTCCCCCTAAAATTGAGATTGGCCTATCAACCCATGGCTTCGTGAAATCCTCAAACCTAACCCCATAAACCTAACCCTAACCCTAACCCTAACACTAACCTATCCCACCCAGCTGGCAGTAGTCATGGTAATCACTGATGGTTAGCAACCCTTACTTCATAAGGTGTTGACTGTTGATGGTCAGACCTAATTGTTGATAGCCATTGTGGGTGTTCCATGGCCAAAATTACCAAACTATAACCACCTATAAACAACAAATCAAAACCTACCTAAATGACTAGTCCCTTACCTACCCCACCCAAATCACCTCCCTTATCTGTCAATTTTATTGAATCACCCAAAAATTTATCCACAAACCCCTAAACCCTACCTAGGGCATTATAGCCCATACAAATCATTACTAACACAAATTTTGACATCCCTAACCAAATTCAATTACATAAATCACACCTAACTACCAAGTGGAATACATCCCCTACCTCATTCCTAAACCTCTACCATGGTTGGAGCCCATGAAATGCTACCCAACCACACCCATGTGCTCCCTACATCTCAATCCACAAAAATAAACCCACACACCTTCTACCAATGATTAATCACCAACTCATCAAGCACCCACCCCACTAAAAATAAAAATTGCTAGAGCTCGATCAACCAAGTAAAAGTAAGTTGTGTTTTTACTTTTTTTACCTAGTGGATTTTTAGGGTTTGCCCTGAACATCAATGGTCAGGGTGACCATCGATAGTCATCTTTTAGGGAACTTGACCATCGATGGTCAAGATGCCCTAATTTCCACTTTTCACCTCAAAAACTATAATTTTTAAGCACACCTAAATCAATTCTTGCCCACTTTTAGAGATTCCCTTCTTCCACCAACCTGACCACCTCATCACCTCATCATTAGCTTATTTTGGCCCATTTATCACATTATTTGTGACACTTTTTGCCTGGTCCTTTAATCATAGTGATAACATTGTCATGTTGATCCCTTTTGCATTTTGTGCCACCTCACACATACTGACCTGCTTGTGTCTCATTGAGAGCACTTCCTACCTCAGATACTCATGACACGTGACCTATTTGTGTTTTTCTTGGGAGCACTTCCTACCTTGGATACCCATCAAAACCATAGAAATCACTTAAGAGACTTGCATTTATAAGTGTTATTAGTTGCCATGCCTATAAGCAGCCATGTGGTTTACTTATCACTTGTCCTTCTTAACACTGATCCTTATTTTTACCAACATTGACAATTTTAGTCTTTTTGTAATCTTGGCTATCACACCTTTTTGTCACAATTTTATGTAAAATTTACATCTCAAATTCCCAACCTTGTCTCACCACCTCGTGAATTACCATATACCACCTATCAAACCTGTACTTGATTTTTTTTAACTCATTAACTCCCAGTTTGAGGGGGAACACCTCTTCCTACTCTCAGGGTAACCAGACCCTTGACCCATACTCTATTTTTATTTTGTAGATCTTTCACATAAGCTACACAATAAAAAGATGTAAAATGTAGACACTAAAAATGCATACACCTATGATTCTAAATGTATAAAATCCCCTTCGACCTATCGAGGAACCTCTTGGGACCAATATATACCAATTTAGCCCAACCAAGATCATCCATAGTTAGTCTCACAAATTGGCTTCACTTGGCATTCAGGACCTTTTTCCTTTGGAACCTGACCATTGACAGTCAGGGTGACCATCAATGGTCACCAGGGGAAAACCTGATTATCGATGGTCAGGGTCTACCTCCTTAACAAAGAACATGCAACCACCCACATTAATTTTCTAAACATAACTTGTCTAATTCCAGTTGCAAGCCTTTACAAGATGTTTTATATTTAGATGGCCTACTTACACCTTCACTTCCACCTCTTATTTATGCCTATAAGAGAGAGAGGCTTGCGAGGTCAAATCCATCTATAATAATTATCAAGAGCTTAGGGATTCATGAGTTTTCTTTTACAAGTCAATTAGCATCATCAGTGTTATCAAGCATCATTAGCCATCTTATTGAGAGCTAACTTATCATCACCTATTAATTGAGATCTTAAGTACCATTACTCTATTATAATCAAGCCAAATTCCACTAATAGGCTAACTACTTCAACCACTCACCCAACTGACTTCTGGTAAGCCAAGTACTTATTTGTGAATATTCACATACTTTATTTCCATTTTGTAATCATCCTAGCCCTTACCCATCTCCCTAAATCCATTTATCAGATCTTGTTACTCAACAATTTATCAAACCTAGACCTTACACTGTAATTTATGATGGTTGACTCAACTACTGATGGTTTGCTCAACCATCAATGGTCAACTTGACTTTTGATGGTCACCTTAACTACCAATGATCACTGTGGCAATGAAAACTAGCAAGATATTTTAACCCACCTAACCTAAATCAAACCTGATTTTCTATGTTTTTGAAAATTCATAAAACCCTTTCATATTTTTTGAATCATATCCCAACCCCTTAACACTAGTATTAATTAGTTTATTACTAATTTGATCATTTTTAGTCTATTTTCTTAGCAAGCATTTCTATGTTCAACTTTAGTATCCTTTGATTATTGATGCAAGTACCTTCTTTCTATTTTTATAAACTTGACTATTTAAAATGTGTGGATTGACAGCCCCTAAGTAAGCTCTCACTTATGGGATTTATCTATCGCTAGGCAATCCACCTAACTATATATCTAATAAACAAGTTTGCTTTAGTAATTTTTTATCTATAGGTCTTCCCCCCAAGCCAAAGAGAATTTCTTCACAATCTACTAATTCAACATGTGAATAACCAAATAGTTTTTTCAGCCACACCCATATTGAGTTATTATCTCTTTTCCCTAGAAATTCAAGCGAAAATTTAATGAAACCCCTAACCTATACCAACCAAGGGAACAAGCAGAACTACAATCAAAGGAGCACATAACCCAAAAATAATAACAAATAAAAAATGAACAACAATACTAAATAACAAGACAAATTACATTACTAAATGGTAGATTTGAATGGCTGAGCTGGACAACATAGATGAATAACACAAAATAATGACATAGTTGAGTGACATAACCAAATGACCCAATCAAATGACATAGCTGAATGACCCAACTAAATGACCAAGTTGAATGGTATAGCCAAATGATAGAGCCAAATGATAGATTCAAATGGTAGCATTGAATGACAACACTAGAAAATAGAGTTGAATGCTAGATCTGGAATCCAATGATGAATGACAAGTCAGGTGACATAGTCAAATGGTAAAATTGAATGATAGTTCTGGGCAGGGGAATTGATGAACCAAAGATGAAACCCTTCTATCAAATGATAGTACCAAAAGGGAATATTGAATGACAGAGCCAAAAAGTATAGACCATCATGGCATTTGGTGGTAATGGTAAAAAGACAAGCCAATCATCAAGGAAATCATCTGTATTATCTTATTTTAAAGATCCAACCAAAATTTTCACACAATCATAATGCACTCAAAATCTAAGTATTTATTATTTTTTTACTTTGTCATAAATTTGACATCAACTGTTCAATAATATTAAAATAATTTTAAATGAAAAAATTCCCACTATTACCTCACAAGATAGAATCAACCAGAATAACATATCACCCCCTCAATATTTTTTTTGATGATGACATTCCACCACTTGATGATGTCCCTTTTGTTTTTTATGAAAATGATAATGACACTAAAGTGGCAGAAAAGATTGGACCATCTCACCAAACATAAAGTTTAGTTGAATCTTCTACTCAAAAATTTTCCTGAAGGAAGAGAAGTAGATGGACAATTGGAAGGTCCTTTAAGGTGGATTGGGTGACAAAATTTCCCTTCATAGAAGAAGTAGAGCCTAAAAATGTTGATGATACTCCAAAAGAATGTAGATGTATAATATGTAACTAGAAACTAGGAAAATAACATAGAATACAATTGAAATTGGACATGATTAAGAAACATTGTGAAAAAGTATATGAGAGAGTGAAGCACCTAGATGGAGTGATAAAAAGAACACATAAGTGGAAATTTGTAGAAGAATTCATGTATGTAAGATATGCACAAGAGCATGAAAATGATAAGAAACATCAAAAACATCTTATAGAGAAAGGGATAATAATTGAAGCAAATTTTGGAAAAGTCAAGCAATCCCATTTGAAGGAGAAATACATACAATTCTCTACTATATACCATATTCTAAAAAAAGGTAGACCTATTTTTTATTTTTTAGATTATAATATTTTATTCAAACATAATGGATTTATGGATATTCCACAATTACATTGGTCGAACAACAGTGCTTGGGAAATAACAAAATGTCTAGCAATGGTTGAGATTGAAAATTTGAAAGAAAGTGTTTAGAAATCATTGTTTATCTCATTATCCATCAATGAGGTCATATCAATTGACGACACATCTTGGGTTTGCATTCATGTGTATACTTTTGAGAAATATTCAAGGCAACCTCATCTACTAGAATTTCATAAAATTATAATGCAAAAAATCTTCACAAATTGGTTGTATCGAATTTAAAAGATAAAGCTAGAATGGATGATTATGTAATTGCTACAAAGTTGGTGTTGTTGGGGATGATGGTGCATTAGTTATGCAGGGCCATAGAAATGGTTTGTGTGTTCAACTATAAACAATAGTTTCCCCATATATTATTCCAGTAAATTAAATGGCTCATAGGATGAATCTTTCATACAAAATGGTTAGTAAATCTATTAATATGGCCAAAGTGGAAGAGGTCATTTGTGACCTACATGCTTATATGTCAAACAATCCAAAAAGAATTTTAGAGTTCCAAAAATTTATAATAAGAGTGATGATCGTAAGAAATTGTTGAAATATGTTGATACAAGGAAGATTTCTATGTATGAACTTTCTTTCCAAATTTTTAAAGAATATCCATCATTAGTAGGTTTCATGTATAAATATCGTAGAGAAATTGACAAGACAAAAGTTTTGCTATACCATTTAATAGATTTGGAAACACTACTAACTTTATGTGTAATTATTACAATGTTGAAGGAAATGAAATATTTAATGAAACATGCTCATGAGAGGTTCATTTATATTGTGGACTTCATACGACTGAAAAAATGAGTATGTCAATCTCTAGACATATTATACACTTCGAATGAAATGTTTCAAGGCCTTTTTTTTATAGATGGTAATGTTTGACCAATTTATATAACCCTGATAGTTACTTGAAATTGAATATCAATGATCATGTTTGTGTCATTTTTAATGGAAAGGATATTTTTATGCACACCTTCTATAAAGGACCTGATCTTATGGGAGCTGAATCTAAAGAACTGCCTATAACACATATTTTGTATGACACTATTCTATATGAAACATAGATGAAACTAAGTAGAGTTGCCTAAAACTTATCTATGAAGATCATAGATCATTTTCAAAGGGATGATTTTTTGGAGGCAATGGTAGTTGTCAATCCCATTTTTTGGAACAATAATAATGGTTAAAATATGGTTAATAGTTTATCTCAGAAATGCATGCACTATCTTGTAATGCATTTTTGTAGACTTGTAGAGGTGAATGGAGTAGAAATTAAAGTTATTTTGGTAAAGTATTTATTGACATCCCAGTCAATCCATTTTGGCATTACAATGTTTGAACAATATCATCTTCTCTGTGAACCAACATAGAATGGGGCAATTACAAGATAGTGGAAAAACCTTTATCCTAGTAGTATACTATAGAAAAGTCTAAGTGAATATTTTTGATTATATGAGCTCTGTCAAATAATTTTGGGCTCAGTGGAAGATGAAAGAGTATTCAGTGCATTATCGTTCATAAATTCAAAACTTCAAAAAAGATTGGATAGAAATTTAGAAATCTGTTTGAGATTATATGTTTCATGTTATGTAGTAGATATGTTTCCATATGAAAGAGTTATGGAAACATGTATTTCTCTATATGAAATAAGAAGCGTCATTAATACAACAACAAATAAAGAGGATATAAATAATGACACTAAATATGGCACCGACATGATAGATGAAAATGTCACTGTCAATGATCAGGTTTGTGGATGATTCTTTCAACTACCAAACTTTTAGAAATAGAGTTTATGAATTTCAATTTCACATCTTTATCAAAAGATGAAATAATTATTATAAATTTTTTGAAATTCATTTCCTTATTTTTTTGTTAAGCACTAAATGTAAAAAATTAATATATTGTGATTGTGTTAGGGGGGAAATTGTAGGTTAATATGGTTCTTTATGTCTTTGATACTAATTTTTTATAGATCTATTTTTTTATTACATCAGAACAAGTTCTGTTTGAAAATAGTTCCCCTATAGATAGGGGTAAATGAGCCTATATTTTTACACCCAATGTATAGTGTGTTTAGACAAAGCTATAGAGTTAGATAATGATGCACTATGATCATGTCTATCTTTTTTAACCTTGTCACAATACATAGTGGATATTTATTTTATAAATCATTTGTCTTTTTGTTCTTACAGTCAACTAAAATATAACATAGACTGAAATAAATCAATTTGCAAGTACAATTTTATAACCCTAGCCACAACTTATATTTTTATCAGTTTACGACTTCTATAAAGTATGTAGATTTTTCATACTTGTTGTATGATCTATTATTTAACTTCCTATATAATTTCAATACCTTACATCTCACATTAGAGTTAATAAACATTTTGGTGAACCTATATTTTAATTTGAACACTACTTATTCCTTTTTTATTTTTGGCTAGTGTTTCTATTTAAATTTTATAAATTCTTGAAATTGAATGAACATAGTCCTAAACCTTGGATATTTTATGTAACAATGAAATCACTTTCATGAGTTATATATATATATAGAGAGAGAGAGAGAGAAAGAGAGAGAGGAGTATATATGAAGTATATATGAGTATATACTTCATATATACTCCTAGTGGATACTCCTATATACTTCATATATACTCCTATATACTCTATATATACTATTATATATGCCCTATATAGGTACTAGATAGGGCATATATTTATTGTATATAGGAGTATATATGAAGTATATACTCCTATATATATTATATATATAAGAGTATATATGAAGTATATAGGAGTATACACTACGAGTATATATGAAGTATATACTCGTATATACTTCATATATACTCCTCTCTCTCTCTCTATATATATATATAGAGAGAGAGAGAGAGGAGTATATATGAAGTATATACGAGTATATACTTCATATATACTCCTAGTGTATACTCCTATATATATGAAGTATATACCCATATATACTTCATATATTCTCCTCTCTCTCTCTCTATATATATATATATATAGAGAGAGAGAGAGAGGAGTATATATGAAGTATATATGGGTATATACTTCATTTATATAGGAGTATACACTAGGAGTATATATGAAGTATATACTTGTATATACTTCATATATACTCCTCTATATATATATATATAGAGAGAGAGAGAGAGGAGTATATATGAAGTATATACGACTATATATATATATATATATATATATATATATATATATATATATATATATATATACGTATGTATATATATATATATGAGTATATACTTCATATATACTCCTATATACTATTATATATGCCCTATATAGGTACTAGATAGGGCATATATAGTACCTCCCTATAGAGTAGTGTAGGCTATAGATACTCCTATGGAGTAGATAGCCTATATATAAAAATTTGTCCAAATGTTTAGAGTCCTTAAAACTAATTATTTTGAAAATAAAGTGATCAAATAAAATATAATCTTTTCACAGATTTGTAAAGACCTTACCTCTTGTTTATACCAATTTTCATAAGAATAAAATTGATTTCATGAGTCCTTATCTATCTAAACATCCTCATAACATTAAGCAGTCCATTAACCTATTCTATAGTTCATGATCACAATCAATCATGTATATTTTCAACTTTGATGAATCTTCATTATTTCTGACTATCACAATATTATCTTCAACACAAACCTCTACCAAACATGAATGTGCTTTTCTAATGGCCTCGAATGCATCCCAAATCATGATTTACTCAAGAAACAATCTAAATATTAAAAAAAAAAGATGTTCCATATAAAACAACTCATTTTTTTAATCATAACATGCAATAACAATTATACATTTTCTGAAATTCATTTTTGTGTTTCTTTCTAAGTGATGACTACACAAGATTAATATATTATGATCAAGTCTTAGGTGGAACACTATATAAAGGGATATATTGACATTAATCCATTTATATTGAGATGTGAGTTTCACAAGTGCATCAAAAATATCAAAATGGGACTTAGCACCATTCAATTTTACAACATCATAAAATTAGAAATGAAATTGCAATCTACGTGGCTCATCTAGTAATTAAAAATCAATAAATTTATCACCGCATCTACAAACTTGAAATTGTCATTCATAATTTATATTTTACAAGAAAACATTGTTTACAAATATATAAAAGTTTAAAATATATTTTCAATTACTTAGCTAGTTTCTCAACCACTTTTTTAGCTTCTTTCTCAACCACTTTCTCAATCCAACATCCTCTATACCAGTGTTGTCCTTCAATATCCTTGCCTTTTCAAGATCCAAAGCTGCAACATTAAGATGTTCAACATTTTCCCTATCCTCTTTTCTAGTATCTCCTGTAGAAAGTAGACTTGGATTGGCAGCTATCTTCTGCTTAAATAAGGCATCAAAATCCTATCCTTTCTCCTTAATGATTCTTCATAGTGTGTTGTTCTATTTATTCAATAGAACAAGCTTCTCCTTGAAATGAATGACAGATTGTAAACTTTTTTGTGCATTTTGAGGACCTCGGCTTCTTTTTTCAAGTTCTCATATTTTTCTTACATTTTAAAATGTAATGTAATTAGATGTGAATAAAATTAAGAATGACATGAAATTTGATTAAAATGAATATATATTACTAATTCTTTTTCCTTTTCCGTATTCACAATCACAACAAGGCTAATGTCTTTCACCCATTTATTAAAATATGCCCAAGCTTTTGCATTCAAATTCTCTAACCTATTAAGCATGATAGTCAATAAATTAGGATCGTAAGTATTAGCAATAGTAATTGCCCCACATTTAGCTTTGACAAATAAAGCATGAATATTTGTGGGTTCCCATTGTACTAATGCAAAAAAAATTTCTAGATCAGAGTGGTTGTGATAATGATCATTTATTTCTTTTATCAATGTCTTTGCCTGAACCTCCCACACACACAAATTTTTTAGTTCATCAATTACTCCCTCCTAAAGACTAGTAGTAATACTATTTGTTACCAGTTCAATGGAAAAGATGTAAGGGCATCATCAAAATTTACAACATTATCTATTGGGGTGGGACTATCTGATTAAGTGTTTGAAGGTTCCTACTGAGTAGTCACATAAAAATGTGTTGCTTCTCCTTGGATAAAATCATGTGGATTGAAAGCAGTTCCAAAATTAGTGCCACTTTCAAACCCCAGATAATCCTCATCAAGTTCAATTTCCATCAAAGAAGTCAATCCCTATGCACTCGATAAACCTCCAATAGAGAAAGAGGGGAATTGAGAAATTGATATTTGTAGTTTTGTTGTTAATTGTGTGGTGTTAATAGAAGAACCTTCCCCCTTCCGTGAAATGCGTTCAAGGGTGGAGGTGGTGGCATAATCTTCTTCATAAATAAAGGATGTCCTATAAAATGTAAGTTATTTTAGAAAATAAATAAATTAAAAAAACAAAATTATATGTAAAATTGAAATTAAAAGTTTAGTACTTGTATTTGTAGATAGTATATTCTCCAATGTACGTGGCGTATTATGAGTGATAGCCACATGGGTGTTTTGAGCTGGTATATTGTGCAAACTTTCAATCTAAAAAATAATAATTAAAATCCAAAAAACAAAAAAACAAAATATGCAATGTAAAATACCTTCCATAGAGGGTCAAGAAGGCACAATAGATGTTACTATTCTTTGTGGTGGTGGTTTCTCCACCATCTAAATTATTGTTGAGTCAACTAAAAGAATAAAATAAATAAATAAAATAATGCAATTAAGTCTTGAAAATCAAAATCTCATTTGAAATTTTTAAATATCAAACTTGCATGTGGAGATGTCACCAAAGAAACTCATAGATGTTTCGCAAGTCAATAAGATTGCATGGATGAATTTGTAGACTTTGAATTTACAAATTTTTCAACTATAGATGCACATTGTCCTCTTGAGGTAGATTGTCTTCATGAGGCACGCATTATTGCCTGTCAGTTGTAACAAGCAAATATTTAATAGTTAATAATATTTGCCTTGGTAACCATTTAACAAACAAACAAATATTAAACCCTAGAATCTAGATCAATATATGAACAAATAAACTAACCTCCTACTCATGCATAGATAAAGAGTTTGTCATCATATTTGGATCCAGCACAGTTCGATCCTATGTTTTTTGGAGGTCAAAGAAGGCCTCATATTATAATTTTAGAATAAAATTGGAATAATAAATAGTGGAGTTGGGATTGGTAGAAGTAGAATTTAATTCAAGCCTTATTTTAGAGGAAATAAAAGAGTACCAGTCAAATTTATATTTGAAAATAGTATGGACACTGTAAAATAGTGCCCAATATGGAATATCTATTGCTATTCCCTACAATACTATTTTAGCTTAGAAAAATTGAACCATTTCTTTTTAAAAAGGGTGACTAACATCTTCGATGCAGACGCCCCTCTTACAATTATTTGAAATGAAAGAGAAAAAGAGGATTTTAGATTGCAAAAGTTGAAACTTTAATTTTAAATATACAAACAAATTTATAAGTACATATAGATTCGACCAATGTGCAAATCAAAAAATTTCACCCAAAAAGTCATGTCTTCATCTATCAGTATTGATTTAGAACTTGCAGGGATTACATTGTGAAATGAAAGACCTATGAGATTGAGAATATCTTGTGGCAAAGTACCAAATGAAATGGTTTTGCAATCCACTTGCAGGGTGAAGATCTTCTCATTAGGGTTATAAGAATACATGAGCATTTTTAAAAGTGTAATGTCTATGTCCTATTGTAGCATGTAAATTAGGCCATTAAAGCTACATTCTTGAGTCCAATCATTGTACGCATCTAATTATTATACAATCTTCAAAATGTCTAGGCATAACAGGTCCTTAAAAATGAATTTTCTCTCCATGGCTGCAAAATAAAATTTCTTTATAAGGGGATGAGAAATTAGTTTTGTAAAATGTTAGAAATGAGGGCAGAGGCAAGTATTTATAGACTAGGGGAGGCAATCGGGTAACTAGATAGTAGACCAAACACACAAGTTACTTGACAATGAGCTATTCAAATAGACCATCCAACTCCATCACTCAGTAGAGTCATTCAGCCTAGGCATTCGGTCAAACCATTTAGCACAAGTGTTTAACCCAATCATTTAGCTCAACCATTTGGCTCTACCATTCATCCTAGTTGTTTGGTTTAGTTTTTTGACCTATCTATTTGGCTCAGCTATTCAATTCAAATGTTCAGTTCAACCGTTCATCTTAGCCATACAACTTAGATGTTTGATACAGTCATTCGATTCAGACATTTAGTTTAGTCATTCATTTCAAACATGACATTGTGTTGTTTATAGAAAAAAACATCACAGAGAATTTTCCATGACCCTCAGAGCATTCACCATGCCCATGAATAAAAATTCTCTAGATTCACCAAATATTTCCAATAGGTTTTCCAGTAGGGCCTCTTAAAATGAACCCTGCATATATATATTTTTAGATCTAGATGTGCATATATTTATGTAAATATGACATAAAATAACATTTATTGAACCTAAAAAATAATTCTAATATGTGTTCTCACCATCCTTCATCCTTAAATCATGAGTTATTATAGAGATAGTGGATACTTATATGTAACTGCAACATCAGATAAACCTTGTTTTCATCTATGAGGGGTGTCCATAACATCTCTCATCATTTATAAAACCAATAAATTAATAATGGGTGAATCAAATGAGCATGATACAAAAACTCTGACTATAATATATATATCTTACAACATAGTTTGTTTTTCAAAGGACAATAAATATGTAATTTGAAATTTTCCAAACCTAAGTATAGGTTACACTAATGCTAATTACAACATCTACAATAGATTCAAGACCTAATGAGATACCAAAAATATTGATAATCATATATACAAGCAACAAATAAAAAGTTTAATAAAAAAAATTATCAATTAAGTAAACACATACTAGAAAATAAACTTAATATTCTTTTGAAAACATAAAAAACTATATTTAAAATTAAACATGTGTATTAAATATAGATGGTAAAGAAGATAACTCATGCACAGAAGGTTGGTGTGTCTTGAGAGGAGTTGGAAAAGCTATTACAACTAGCATAGTGTTTGGAATGCTATTGTCATGTATTGTTGAAGCATCTATAAGTGATGTATGCTCTAGCATGCTAGTCTTTTGAGGTCTTGAAACAACTACAGAAGGAATACACTTAGGCATCCTGGTGTCTTGAGGTACTAAAGGAACTATAGATGGAATATAATAAGAATTCTTGGTACCCTAAGATGTTGAATCAGCTATATATGACATAAAATTTAGGGTACTAGTATATTGCACAAATATAAGTCTAGTTTCCATAGATGTAGTATGCATATGTCACACCTAAATAGGAAGTCCCATACACTTCCTCCCACATGATGTGAAATGATGCACATGAATTATAGATTGAGTAGAAAGAGGAGGGACACTAGCACCAATACCAATACCACCAAAATCACTAGTGTCACTACCATTACCACCAATACCATTACCACCAATGCCACTAGAAACACTACCACTATCACCAATACCACTAATAGACATCTCACCACCTATAATATAAGTATCAATCTTCAATGCATGCATACCATGGTCAATCATAACTTTTGTCAAACTCGTAACTACCTCAAGGGTGTCCATATATGAAATATGATGCAAAGTTTTAGGGATATAAGTATATGTTTTCATCCTTATATCTATTTGAAATCGGTTGGGATGGTTTTGATCTTTCCTGATACTGGGTCTATCAAATGAATACCCACTCCCCTACCTTGAGAGGCCTTCATGTCAAAATAATTTGGAATTTCTAAAAACACTAACTCATAATAACATTTTCTCAAAAATTATAATGAAGCCTCATTATTATTTCATGGAGTCTCATCAAAAAACACCCACCACCTATCCCAAAATTTATCTTATATCCCCTCATGAAAACACCAATCAATACTAATATGTTTGCAATTCATCAATGGTGGTTGGTTAGTTCCAGACTTAAAAAATAAAGCACACACATCTTATTTTATTATGTTATTCTTAACATATTCATATTATAATTTATTATAATAATATTGTTTTATTACCTATATTCAATGCAATATTGCATCAAGTTGTGAAGTTACATTTCCCACTTCGTTAAAAATAGTATCTTGTGTATTGGCAAGTGACTTGTGTGCATTGTCCACTGAGTGACGCAAACCATTGATGATTATTTATAATTTTTGAAATTTTGAATTGTATTGTTCATATAATTCAACTTTTTCTTTCACAAAATCAAATCATTCAGGGTCTTGTTCTACATTTTCTGCATGCAATGGGTCCATCATTTAATTATGTGTCTAGAATTACATAAATACATGTTTTTTTAAGCAATGCAAGAGAATATAATGCAATTTTAATTTTAAAACCCTACATGTACATAAATAAATATAAATAAAAATGAAAAAAATTAAATTTAAAAATAAACATAACTGAGATAGCAACCAAAATGTCAAATCCCATTGGCAAGATGCAAATCTGAAGCATGCACATGGAATATGAACAAATGGAGAGAAGGTAAATGCTAAAAATTACTCCAAACCTATAGAAAAAAATATGGGTTTTATAAAATATAAATTTAGTTGAAAAATAATAAAGCTTGTATGCCATTATAGCTTTGTAAGGGCATATGCCCTTTATAAAGCTCAAAGGGCGTACACCCTTTGCAAAGGGAGTGTGCCCTTTAGGCTTGGGCATAAGCTTGAGCCTTAAATTTTTTTTTTTAAAAGGATGTATGCCCTTCTCCAAAGGGAATATTCCCTTTACAAAAAAAAATTCAAAGTTGGGGGATGTCACCTTTCTTGTCCCCCAACTTTGTGCATTAACCCACAAACAACACTTTAAAATAAGTTGTGATATCGATTTTTTTATCTTGAATATTTTGTTGTACATGATGATAAAAAATGAATTATTTTTGTTAATATTTCCTCTTCAAACAAAGAAGTCAAAGAGTCAAATTTCAAGTGGTGAGTGTAAAGTTATAGTAGTTTTCCATGTCCAACCCTAAATTGTTTTAAATAATACAACTATCAAAAGATACACTCAAATAAATACATGTTTTTAAGATGGCTTTAAAAAAGTCTTATCATTTATAGCTATACATTTATTTTATAGAGCATTAATGGAATCTATATTTTATGTTAGAGTCATGTTTCATTGAGGAAGCCTTTCCATTTTTCATTTAATCATTTTTAGACTGATTTTATTCTTATTTGTATCTAAACATTATTATACCCAATTATACATTCTACATGCACCTTGAAATTTTTCCAAGTGTTTAACATATATGTAGTCATTGGATTGTATTTTGTCTTAATTATATTTTGACACTTTAAATCATTACTAGTATCCTCTATGTTGTTATCATCAAATATTCTTATCTTCAACATCATTTTTATAGTAACATTAGAGGTGAAGGCATTAAGAAAATATTTGATGTTAAGATCAGTACATTTACCTTGTTGTTTGAATATGGAGGAGAGAAACAATGCCATTCCTTCTTCTATATATTTCAACCACTCATCCAAACATTTGGGGTTTCACAGATGGAAAATGAAGAGCTTTTGTAACATTTTCCATAAATGAAGGACTAGTGAATTATATTTTTCCTATTGAATAAGAGTACATTTTTTACACCACCATCTATATATGATTTGATACATAAATTTGAATTAAAATTATTCGATATGGTAGTTTTAACCTCCACATAGGAAACTATAACAATCAGTATGGTGCACACTTTGAGATACATCAAATAGCAATAGTGCTTAGAGAGAGTATGAAAAGACCGATGGGGATTCAAACCTAGGTCCAATAGACTACCCAAAATAATTAGTGATTATGCTCATGGTAGTAGTTTTTTCTTTTCCCATTCACCAAGCATTTAGAAATGAGCCTATTATTACAAATGCAATGGCTATTGTTAGTATTACTAAGAGTGAGAATGGAAAAATCATGAAAATATATGTATCCATTATATTTTCATATGGAATCATACATAGATTGATTATATTCAATATAGGAGGTGTATTTCATTGAGGAAGCCTTTCCATTTTTATAAAATTGGTTTTAAACTCAACTAATTTGGTTTTAAATAGTTAAAGCAATCATAATTTTCATCTAGACTTGTCTAAATTGACCCATGGTGCATTCCCTACATTTTTAGAGGATCTATTATAAATATAAAACTATTATCATTGACAGGATGCATGTTTAAATCATGTATTGGGTAACTAAAATAGATAGGTGGAAGTTATAGATTACATTGACAAATGTGGCATGTCACTAAAATTTGTGCATGCATCTGCCTGAAATTCTTTGAGTCCATCACTTGAAATACCTTATCATTTTCTCTCACCATCAATGCCTAGCTCTACTTGAAAATTTTCACCACTTTCATGTTTTTATGACCTTTCCCTTCCTTGCAACTTGACCATTTCTCAAGCTCACCATGAATAAAATATCTCCTCCCTACACACCTCATTGCCACACCATCTCATTTTCCAATGTCACCTCCACCATAGATAATAGATTTTTTAATTTAATGCTTTGTTCATAAAACGTGAAATGAGTTTAATGGTATTGGGTTTCAAGAGAGGTATGACTATTGATTTACACTCTATCACTTTAAAAAATCTCTCTTTGCCATAACATAAAATTGCATCCCTTTCAGAGTAACTTACACTTTTAGAGCAACTACAAGTTACCTAGCAATGGAGAATATAGAACTTTGATGACACAAGTACCAATAAAATAATAATTTAAAAAAATTAATAAATGAATATGAAAAAATATACAAAATAAATAAATGAATATGGAATAGAGAAGAGGAGTGAATAGTGGAAATAAAATCACATTTTTCATTTGGTATTTTTATTGGAGAGAAATTCATATTTTAAATTGATTTAGAATTAGAAATTTGAAATATACTAGAAAATAAATTTGACCAAAATTTGTGTATTAAGTATCTTATACTTGTGAAGGTACTGTGTCAACATATGGTTGGTTACTTTGAACTACTATCTGCTTAAAGTTGTACCCCTACTTTTCACTAAAATGTAAATGACTATTAATTTTTTTACTCTCAAATATTGGTACCCACCTAAATATTGGATCTTCTCCCACACTATAAGTGAAAATAAAGAGCACTTAAATAATAAAATTAAATAAAAAATAAAAATAAAATTGATTGAAATTGTAAAGATAAAAAGTTTAAGGGATTCTCACTTTCAACGAAGGATTAAAATAACATGTTTGTTTGCCAAATTCAATCTATTTACACATTCCAAATTTAACACATTACATTTCTATAAGCATGATACTTACAAAATGTTATTTTCCTACATTTTCTAGTCTTTATTAAACCAAAAATTAATATTATTCTATTTGTCAACAACTGTAGACGTATCACTGCTACTTGAGTGCCTTGAATTATGATGCAATTCATTTAAATCATGAAAATAGATCTTCTTCCAAATTTCCATTATAAAAAATAAAAAACAAAATTGCAAAAGATTATGTACATTTTTTTAAAGATAATTTTTTTAATTTCATTGGTTAGTAATTGAAATGATTACATTAGAAGTGTTTCATTGCAAGGCCCATTGCTTAGGTTCAAATAAAAATCTTCAGATGTCAATTTTGAGTAGTTGATAGTTAGTGGGTTGAATGGTTAATAGTTGGTAAAATATATTTTAGTCTTATTGAGACTTGGTGGAAATGAAATTAAATATGTATGTTTGCCATATGCTTTCCTTTTCACGTTGATTGAATAATCCAAGCAATTCCTTCTATCTACCCTTTAATTATTTTATATTCCATTGCCAACACATCCTAAGAGTAAAACATCTAATCGACACTCAAATGAATCAGACCTTTACCATACAACATTTACTATAGCTTTCTTCCATTGCCATGTAAAACTCTATATATACTTTTGAAACCCAACATCATTACTTGTGTGGCATCCCTTTTCTTTTTGATTTTAAGATTTAATGAATGGAAATAAGTAGGGGATGCACATGCAACCATCAATAATTTAGCTCTTCTAGTGGGTGATCAAATGAGCCATAGATAGATGGTTTATCTGTTGGATCTACCTCGACCTATAAGAGATGATTTTTTACGTTGTTTAGTTTAAATTGTTCTCTAATTTAATATTCTAATAATCAAAATAAGAAAATTTTCACATCAAAACTATCTGAAAGTTGTTTGCATATTTTATGGCTCATAGATATCTTACATGGGTAAGTATTCCCTAGGAATAACAACATGTTTTGGAGATTTCTTCTCATGAGAGTTTGTTTTAGGTGACTCTGATACCAGTAAAGATGATAAAAGTAACATCTCCTCTTCTGCAAAAGCAAAGAGAGCAATGCCAATACCACCTAGAGATTAAATGTATTCCACATTATTTTTTGTAATACATACCTTTGGTCTATTACTTAATATATCACTTCCTCTCCCTACACATTTGATACCACCTCCTCATTGTATACCTTGGATGCAAATAAAACTATTTGCATCTTTTTTCTGATTATGCAAAATAAATTAAAGCATATAGAATAAAATGTGACATTTTTTAATGAATATGTATTTCAAGAGACTTGGGTACACTATCCAAGATCAGTCTATCTATTTTACACAATTAAAAACTTAGGACACCCCTTAAAGGCCAAAAACTAATACATAGGTAGAGTATGTCCTGCTAATGTCAAAAATACAAGGACTTAATTATGTTCAAATATACATAAAGTGTATTAGGTGAGAAATCATATGGAAAGATACATATTAAAGACCAATAATCCCTATAATTTGGTCTTATCATATAACATACAATAAAATTCAAATTCAAACAGTCTATGTGCGGATAATATTCTAGTGACTAGATCCAAATTTTTATCTAGATAAAGGATGGAAATGACCTTTGGTGAAGAAAACAATGTGTTATATATTCACATAGACATTTTTTATGTCAAAAAATATGCAATGTGCCAACATAAATATTATAAAGCCATTATGTGTCCATATAATTTATATGGATTTAACGCATTAACTATGTTTCACGCACCACCTGTTGGGTGGGCATAGTCTTTATTTATGGCTTCTCCATGCTCTACTACATCTGTTGATGCAAAATTTAGAGTTAATGGTGCCTAAGCAAGCTTGAATTATAAGAATATAAAATGTAATATAAAATAATTGTAAACTTAAACTTTATAAGAATATAAGGTACATTTATTTCAATAAATATTTTATAACTCAAATAAACACAAAAACTTTTTGTACCTCAAAGGATGTATGTTCTTTGTAGTTCGAAGGGCATACACCCTTTATACTACAAAGGGTGTACACCCTTTCATTCAAATTTTCCAACCTTCCCTCCAAGAACATGTTCCAAAGGGATTGTGCCCTTTTCTAAAATGGGTGAATGCCCTTTAGGGTCGAGACCAAATCAAATCAAATTGCATATGATTTTTTTTAAAATGGCATATGCCCTTTCCAAAATAATTTGTGTTTTTCATTATGTCATATTTTTTGCCCTCCAACTTTATGCATCCACCCTTATATTAAAATATCATAGTATATATCTATACTAATCATCACTATTAATCATCATTGAATCAATCAATCAAACCAATCAGAGATTATTTATTCCACTCCTTCACATATATCGTTGCTTTGGGCACATCAATCCTATAACTAATCATTCATACCATCATCATCCAATCAATAAATCTATCCAATCAAAACTTTCTCATCAATCACTCACCTATATCATTGCTTAGGGCACATCCATGATTATAGCTTCATTATTCAATGTAACCAACTTTTATTTCTACTTCTTTTCATATATTATTTAGTAGGGTACATCCGAGGTCATAAATTTATTCATCTCACTCTATTACATACATAATTTATTTGGGTAAAATCAATCTTATAAATCTAACTATCAATCAATTATAGCTCAAGAATCTCAAACATTGAATCGATCACTTATCATCATATCCATAACATTAAAATCAATCACCACATCTATCCCAACTCTTATCTTCTTGTGATGCATCCCACCCCTTTCTTTTGAGTGGTCATCCATCTCATTCCTCTCCACATGACCCCTTGAGCGGGCATCACCCATTTTAATTTTCATTAAATTATTAACTAACAATTTCTTTCATTTATTTAAAATTCCACTACTTCTTGTCCTAATTCCCTTTCAAAGAGAGGGAAATTTAGACATCTAAAAGTCTCCTCTCCTCCATCCTTACTAATTTTATCATCATTTTACACTAGTGACCACTACACTAATTACCATAACTTATAATTATCTTAATATCACTATTACTAATATTAATCCCATTTTCATCTTATTCCATCATCCCAACCATATTCCTCCTCACATTATTCTTCTATCACGAATAATCATTTACTTAGCACCCACTTAATCGTTAATTATATCCTCACAATTTTTAAGGAATTTTATATTAGTTCCTAACTACCCCTAATTACCTCCACTAACATCCTAGAAAATCCCATCATTAATCCCTATATAATCCCTCATTAATTACACTAACCTCCTTTATAACTATCTAATCCACCATATTGAGCTCCATACCATCTATTGAGCTCCTCACCACCCCTTTAGAATTCTCCAAGAAATTTAAAATTCCTAAAATTTCAACTACCAAATCCTCTGATCCATTTCCACCATTGATCAAAATCCTCCATGGCTCAATCCTAGCCATTAATTCCTCCATGTTTATTTTATAAATAGAGCCATACTAGCATGAAAATCCATATCTTTTATAAATTTTATCAACCAATGTAATAGGGATACTACCTTACAAATAAATTAGTCATTCATAACCACATGCTATCCAAATCTTGAGTCAATAGAGAAATTACACAACCAAGAGATAAAGCATCCATTCATCTTCAAATTTGGTGAACATCTACAACAAAAAGGAGGAGACCTTCAAGACTGAATTTAAGGTATAAATTTTGTTGTTTGTTTCTTTTTTTGATTCACATTTTCAATTTATTTTCCTTACGCTCAATCTGAGGTAATTTGTCATAGTCTGGGGAGAGTCTTTGATATTAATCTTTGTTTCTAACTCATACCCTTGATTATAACCATCTATAGGATGGAAATGGATTTTAACATGGGATTTAGGACCAAACATTTACTGGTATATGGATGAAAGATTGGACATTTATTGGTATGTGGATGGAATCCCTAAAGGTTTCCATTCACATACCAATAAATGTTATTATCTTTCTATCAAAATTAAGACTTTCATTCACATACCAGAAAATGTTGAGTCAAATGTATCAAACCATATCATTTTATGAATTCATGTTGTGTTATTCATTCAAATTGCCAACATTACAACTGTTCTTTTCCATAGTTGTTGATGATAATTTTTACATTCTAGTGTATCATTATTTAAATCTATGTTATTGGTTTTACCATGTTTTACTTGCTATAAAGAGTGCATCTTTGTTAAAATGCTCAAACTACCTTCCATTTGCCAAATTTTTACAAACAATGTGTTTGAAAACATTTTTTATGATTCTGAAGATTTTACTACTTTTACATTTTTTATCCCCAAGTTTATGTCTAAATGACAAATATCTTATTATTTTTAGAATTTTGTGAGCAATTCAAAATTGTGGTTCTTAACACAGTTTATGTTTGTTAAGTTTTTAGTAATATTTAATTTATTATATTTTATTTCTTCATGGATTTTATGTTTGTGAATCTTGCAATGCTCTTACATTTATTTTTTAAAATTACTAAATGTTTTATCATACTAACAAATTTATAGCTTGTGTTACTTAAATGTGTTATTTATGTAACTTGTTTCTTGTGGGCGATGATTACATATTTGGAATTCAAGACCAAAGCAAAAAAATGTCCAAATCACTTTCAGTTGAAGGCTACTTATCTTTCATTAAACTTATGACTCATTTCTATGCTAAATGGTAGGAAACCAGTTAACTAGTTATATAATTGAAACATAATCATTACATAATATACTTCACTTGTATCATCACATTTTAAAAAACTAGTCTTGCCCACCCTAATTTCATTTTTAAAATAAAAACCCTATCTTACAAATGATTTATTTAAGGTCAAACAATAATTACACCATCCAAGGTGGAAAATTTTACCTATGCCCTTTATTATTCATATTCATAGAAAGTGGAGTTGCAGTTGGTCCTTTAAGGGATTTCTCCTTGGTGGGATTTGTTGCCGTGTTAATAGAATTAATAGGAGGGCTCCCACATGGATAGTTGAAAGCATATGAAGCAACTATGTAAATATTTTTTATGATTTATTTTAAAATACTATGTTTTTTTTGGTAGAGAGTTGAATTCCCTACTTAAATGTCTTTTTCTCTCCAATTATTTCCTGACCTTCTTGAATTCCCTCTCACTCTTATCATGCTCTTTCTTCTACTCCTTTTACTAATTTTTTGTATCTTCTTCTTTTACCTTTTGATTTCATTTTGAATATTCACTTATTCCCTTATATCCCTCTCAACTTACCTAAGGGCTCTCCTATCATCGACATATTCTTTCTTTCTTGCCTTCATTTTGTCAATCTCCTTCTTGTAGGACTCTTATTCTATAAATTTTTGCATATACTCATCTTATGTGAGTATTTGAGATTGTTTGCTTAGCCTAAGTGCATTATTTCATGATTTCTTAGAAACCTTTTCTATTTTAAATTTAAGAAATGATTATATTTAATTTATTTTTTCATTCATTTATTCTTATCTACAATCATCTTTGACTATAACTTATATTATGTCCTCATTGGAATTTAAATCTATAATTGCATATTCTACACTCAATTCCACACTTATTGCATAGTAATGAACTATCTCAGATGGGATAGAAGGTGAAGATGATAATATTGACATGACACATTTGATTCCATTAATTTATAATTAAGGCCAAGATTTTTTTCTACCTCCTTTAGCCAATCAAGTGGGTTTACTTGGGGGGGTAGACTTAAACTGTCTTAGTTAAAAGTGAAAGTTTCATACATTTCATTGGAAGGTACATTAAATGTAACCTTAACTATTTATGATTTTTAGGTGTGATTAAGATGAGGGATATGAGTTTTTTGGATTCCATGAATTTTTTGGTTGGCAACATCTTCTACATTTTCTACCAGTTCACCCTCAACAACATATGTTTCATACATTTGCTCCATATTCTGCATAGTCATTTGAATATCTTCCTCATCTAGCTAATTGGTTGTGGGTTAGTATTCATTAATTCCTTCATCAAAATCATCAATAAATTTCACTCATATATTCTTCATTGTTGCATGTGGTCTTCATCTAAAAAAATGTCATATTCTTGACAATCGTCATGGTGAACTATAACTATAACTATATATATATATATATATATATATATATATATATATATATATATATATATATATATATATATATATATATATATATATAATTGAAAATAGAATGGAAAATATATCAAAAAACACGATGGAAATGAATGTTTGTAATGTTGAAAATGTGAATGAATAAAAGAGAAACATGAATTCACAATAACATATCAATAAAAAAACAACATGAATTCATGAAAGGATTTTGTTTAATACATCTCACTCAATATTTACTAGTATGTGAATTAAAATCTTAATTTTGATATAAAGACAATAACATTTATTGATATGTGAATGAAACCTCTAGGGATTCCATCTACATACCACTAAATGTTAAGTCATATGGATACATGCATCTTCCAACATGGCACTTTGTTACACATTAATGACCCATATTAACTAAACAAAGGTCCTCACTACACAAATTTTTAAACCAATGCAAAAATAATGTATTTGTTTGTATTTTATTAGTGGTAAAATTTTAAAAAATCATTTGACATATTAGTCTCAATGATTATTCATATCTATAAAATGACTTGAAATTGGTTTAAGTTTACATTCTTAGGTAAGCCTACCAAATTGGTTAAAAGAGGAAGTAACAATCCTTGGACTTGATTGTGAAATTATTTTACAATTTAAAATTTTTAGGTAGGGAAATATAAATACGATATAGATATAAATAACACAACATGAATTCAAAAAATTATTTGGTTTGATACAAATATAATTATATTTACTCATATGTGAATTAAAACCTTCATGTATGCCATCCAAATACCAATATATGTTTAGTAACACATGAAATGTTTTTTGGGTGATCAATATAGGTAATGTTTCATTCCTCCAACATGACAAAGACATAATCTATGTTAAACAATGCATTTTGTAAAAACGGTCATTGGGTTTCATCATCATTCATAATACATTTACTACAAGCAGGTGACATTTTAACATGGCACACTAAATAAGATTAACATAGAACTTTAACACACTTAATTTGGATAGAAATATTCTAATAAGGACATTCATTGCTTATTAATGACACCTAATAAGACATCAACTCTCATCACTATGCAAAATTCTATAAAAAGGAAGGGAAGTAGAAATGTTTCTTAGATATAAATAACACAACAACATTAGTTTAGTAAACATTTGGTTTGATGCAAAAACAAAAACATTTAATGAAAATTGAATGAAAACTTTAATTTTGATATGAAGACATTAAGATTTAATGTTATGTGAATGAAAACCTTAAATCAAGGATTCAATACACATACCCTCAAATGTTCATTATTAAATCCTAAGGTCTAATCCCTTACCATCCAAACAAGAATTTACGTGCAGAAATGTTTACTAGATGCCTAAAAGTTCCATTAAAAGTTGGAGGTAGGGTAATAAAAATGTGTCAGAGATATAAATACAATAACATCTATTAGTATGTGAATGAAAACCTTAAGGGATTCCATCCAAATACCATCAAATCTGGAGTCAACCGTGAATGAAAACATGTTAATGTTGTGGGTTCAACTATGGGTGATGTTTCAACCTTCCAACATGTAGATACTAAAATATGTGTGAAACACTGCATTCGGCGAAAGAGGCATTTAGGTTTAATGAAATTTAGGGGAGAGAGACTTGAATGAGTCATGTTGAAAAAGTTATACATGGTGTGCATGGTGGAATTAATAGGCCACATTACGACATTAACATGCCACATTAATGTAAATAAATCTTGCCATGCATCCTCCAACTAATCCTTATTTTCATATTAATGAGACAAGTGTATTTTAACATGGCCCTTTGTTACATGTTAATGATGCAAGTGTCTTCCAAGATGGCCATTGAATTCAAAAAATGATATAATTCAATAAAAATTAATAATGCATGAATATAGAATTTAAGTAAAAATAATGACATTTACTGGTATGTCAATGACAAAGTCACGTACAATCACTTAGAATGTGTTTTTTAAAAGACTACAAGCATGGAAATAATTGTGGTGCTTCTAAATCAATAAAATTTGAAATTGACATTCTCTTTGCAATTCGAACATTAGTTAGTCTAGATTTTTTCATTTATAGCCATTATATCTCAACAACCAAATTTGAATTTTGAATTTTGTGGGAATGGTGAAGCTTATAAATTAAATGGAACTTCAATTTTATAGGTACACACAATTAATGGATGAGGTTAGCTTTTAATGTTCCAAATGGTGGAGCCAAATATTTTAAATTTGAATAACATTATATGTAATAAAATGTAAATGCAATAGTTATAGTATTATATAACCTAGGATATTTAAGATTGTGTCTTATAAAACTTACAATCAAATTTAAAAAATTTACTTTTTCACACTCATATAATCAATGAAGTAGGTGTTTTAAAATTGGTTACACCTAAAAATACTATAAAAGAATGTGATGTTTTCAAAAGTGTATTTAATTTTGAATATGATTTATATATTTTTAATTATGGTCTTTATTTGTTTTCAATATGTATGTAATATTTGAAATATAAGTCCATATTTTTTATATTGTTTATCCAAAAATAATAAAACCCTTAATATAATGAATGGGTTGCACAAATATTTATGCATAATTAAATAATTATGAGTTAAATATAATCAAGGAATCCCTTCACAATAGAGGTCACAACTATTATATACCCTATCTAATAATGAATCCCCTTCCCCTAAATATTATTTGATTTTTTTTAGTGTTAAATAATAAAATTTGAGTTGTAGTATATGTTTAAAAAAAATTAGTCTTTATCGTGACAAATTGGAATCCAATTCAAACCATGTGGCTCTTTTGATCTATTTGATGACATTGAAAATATATATTGTAAACTTGTCCCAGGGTTTGAATATAACATAGAGAAATGAAATTTGTACAAAGGTTCAAAATATTAAAAAGTCTTAAGATTTGGTTATGGATATATCTGAAATTTTTGACAACTTAAACACTAGAATGATTTTACCTGATGGGCCTCATTTTATTATAATAACAAAGGTGCCATGTTCCAAGTCTCTACAAGAGTTAAAATAGAATTGATTTCATTCCTAAAGATTGTGTAAAAGGAAATTAACATGGAACATTTTTCAAGATAAATTATGTCTATCATTGTCACATATACTAGTGTCAATAATCAAAGTGTATTAAGGTTATAACTTCAAGCACACTTGACTACTTTTTATTTAAGTACAATATATTTATTATAATCAGTTATAGTTATTAATGGTATTCTAAAAAAAATAGCATATATATGATATAGTCTACAAAATTTCTATTATATTAAAATACTTTGTATTGAAATATTAATTATGTATAGTCATTATAATAATATGTGATAAATCATTATAAGGTTGTCTAATAAATTTTAGCATAGATATTGTTATTTGTTTATTATATCCTTTATCCACTACATTGGATTTCTACTCAATTGTCAATACAAGTTGACAAATAAGTCTAATCAATGTCCATTACAATTAAAGAAATTTAAGATTGGTTCTTGGTACAACTACCTGCATGTGCCTCAAAGTGTTGCATGGAAGATCATATAATGTATAGCAAGTCGTGTAGAAGATCATATTGCAATAAAATATCTAAAAACACTAATCCAGACTTATATAAACAACACAATTTCTATTTTCCATTTCTCAAGTGAAAATATATTAGATGTATGTACTTGATTATCATAAAAGTGGTAGGCATTTTATCCATTAGAATGCCTTTGTGTAATATCAAAGTTAGGCATATGATTTATTTCATCCAATGTGTTTTGATAATCAACTTGAGTATTTTCCTTATTTAATTCAGATGGGCTTCTAGAGGATGGTATTGACAATTTCTCTAGTGACGAACCAAATAGTTGAACTATGAGGCTTCCACCTGAAAGAAAGAATATTTAATAATAATTAGATAAATTTAAAAAAATATAAAGTTGTGTACCCTCTTATAGTATTAAAAACATTAGGATTATTAAAACAACCTTTAGAGTTGCATATCTAGCTTAGTTTTATGCCATGATACCATAGCTTCCTAGATTGATATTACCCATAATTAAAAGATCTCCTAGCCACCCTATTGGACCGTACCTTTCACCAAGTAGGATCCATGAAAAAGATGCAACCCAAAGAGGTTCTAAACCATAAATTATGGTTGTATATGTTACTAAAACATCACACATTACTGCTAGTTGTGGATATTATTTTCCACTACTAGCATGTAATCTAAGAAGATATGTGTGACATATTCTATGTGCAACCATGTTTCCATTTTTCACCTCCGCCCATAAACAAGAATGTGTGATAACCTCACCCATATCAAATGGATGATACGAGTGCTACCACTAAAATTTTAACCCAATTATGACATTTTTTCAGTACTTTCTAGAATTATATTATCTAATTGAACCCAAAAGTCAATTCTTACAGTAACTAGAGATCCACTTGATTCAAGGAGAGAAATTGCAATAAAAGGGCCAACATAGCTCTAAAACTTATGAGTTTTAGTATGCTACCTCCAAAAATTCCATATACCAAAGGCAAAACTATTACTTATTCATAATGCTAACCTTTTTAGAATGGTATGCTTTGTTTTCTATTCTAAGAGGTTTTTGCTCACTCGACTAAACCATAAATTATAACTTCATGCCAACATTAAAAAATGATTTAAGAATCAACTTGTAATATTCACAAGACCAAATATGTCCTAAAGTTTTTAGAATAATTAAAATTCAGGTACATGACAATGTTGCCAACAAGACAAAATGAAGACCTTAGTATTAATGATGTAATAAATGAAGTGTGACCTACATATGAAGTGATCAGTCCAATACTTTGCCATATGAATTATGGAATATGAATTTAATACTAAAATTCCTAACTCAATTCCAACCAGATGAATTATGGCATCCTTTCATGTTAGTAACATGAATGGTATAAATGGAGTGGTTGAAATAGTAAATCATAGCATAAAAAATAAAAAAGGATATAGAATAACTTCTACTTATTTTACAACAAAAATATTTCTAGTTGTAGAACAAGACAATAACAAAGATAAATCTACTAAAAGAGCATATTGATATGAAACCTTGAAGCTACCTTATATTTGTAAAATATCTTAAAAATCAAGGTCACTTGAGAAAAAATAGCATTGCTAGTCACAACTTCTACATCATAAACTTATCATTATGCCAAAACAAAGATTTTGAGGCCACTGAACAAGTGTTAAATGAGATTGATTGAAATATAGGAGTTTTTTGTTGCATCTAATGTAGGTGTTAAAATATATTATTCTAAATCTAGATTATTTGTATATTGCATTTAATGTTACTGTGTTTTATATGTCTTCACATCCATTGAGTCAATGCACTGGAGTGTACAATTGCAGTTGGAGAACTCTAATAGTGCTCAGAAAGACCTTGAAATAATAGTATCTTCCTAAAAAACCAATGTAAAATTTATAATTTTGTTGAAAATAATAATTCTATGTCATTTAAATCTTGTGTATATGTGTAGTTAATTTTTATTATTAATGATTTTATAATCTCTTCTTGTAATTCCCTATGTTATAATGTAAGGTTAAAATTACGTGAAAATGTAGCCATGTCTATTTGAGACAACCCCTTTGAAGAAAACATGGTAATTATTGGTCAAGATTGAATTGTGCCTTTAGAAGATTGGAAGTCACTCTAGAGGCCATGGAAACCAAACCATATCTAACACCTAACTCTTCATTCTAAGAGGTCTTTCAAGCCCGAAAAAATGATAAAAAATATCAATTACATTTTATTAGTAAATATTGTAAAAACATTTATAGAATCAGTTGATTGTAAAATATCATCACAATATTTATATTTATTTTATTTATTTAAAAAAAATCGCCACGTACATTAAAATAATTACTAGTCAAATAACATATCTGGTAGCAAGGCAAGGATATCAACACATAACACAAGCCTTGGATACATAATTTTAATATCCTTGTTGGCCCTGATCATAGTATCAAATCCATGTTCAACCAAAGATAAGTTATCTGAACCATCTTTCTTGGTAGTGCTTGTCCCAGTGGATTTAATTAGGATAGAGGCATCAAATGCATTTTATAGATAAAATAAACAAAAGATTAAGACCACCATCAAAATATACATGAAATATTAAATCAAGACAATCAAATGCATCCTCTTATATTTATTTATTACTATTACTAAAAATATTGAGTCGTCATTAAAATAACTTGAAACAAATAATGCTCATGTCTTAGAAGGGAAACACAAAATCTTCAAAATGTGACAGCTATAGACTAATAGAAGTAACTGATGATTAAAAATTGGATAACAACTTCCCATAGTGGGATAGATTAATTATTACACTAGCATTATCAATCCATAAAAGATTTGCCATATATTTAGTCATTTCTATCAGCGATGCCCCTTCCAATAGTACATTTTGTGTTTATAACTACAATAACCTTGTGCACAAAGTGAGAATGGAAGTACTCAACAAATTTTAATATTTAATTTCATTTATCATTCAAAAATAATTAAATTTTTTTAGAGATTATACACATTATTCCTTTTAATTATTATTAATTTATGGATCATTCAAATTGAGACTAACTATTATTTACAGAAATAACTTTTTTGAAATCAAGTATTAAAATCCATTGTTCAAAGTTCAAAGCAGTATAATAATGCAATTATCTTGCAAAAAATGTTTTTTAAGGAAACAAAATTGATGACTTTCCAAAAATAAAAATAAAAACTTTGACAATCTAACACATGGACACAATCTTATGTACTCATTTATCTGTAATCAATGTTATGCACAAATTCTTAGAAAATTCTACCATTTACAACATAGAATACAACTGCATAGTTTACCAATAAGAGAAGAGAATGAATGTTCAAATTATAGACGTGAATGATCCAACGTGAACTAAGGTAGCACATCCAGAGCTTTGAACATATGTAAAGTGAGGCAACTGTAGATGTTGATCTTCCATAAAGGTAAGTGCCTTACAAGCATGAAACAAAACAATCAGTGTCATTGCTTATATTTGAAATTATATGGTAGCTTTTGTATTATTATGATCTATTATGATTAGCATTTAGCTTTTTTTTTGGCATTGCATTGCATTGTATGGAAGAAAGCAAAGACTATGGAAGGATTTATTGCGAAAAACTATGCACTCTATTGCAATAATGTTATAAAAAAGTTAGGATGAGTCTTAGATCTTACTAAGGATGAATCCCAATTTCATAGAAATCAAAGTGTCTTTATTTATCAACTAACAGCCTAAACAGTGCCCAAAAGTCTTCAGTACCTCTCAATGAAATTGACTGTTGAATTTTTTGAACTCATGAAGGTAGCATTGAATCGCCATTAAGAAATAATTTGGAAAATTTAAAATATTACCTGTCTCTCAGCCTAATCACCTCAATGTCTAATCCAAAACTTGAACCCTGATACTGACACAAATCCTTGTAAAATTCATTCTTTTAAAACATAGACCACAACTACATAGCCATTAAGTCCTCTTGTTATATATTTAATGAATATATATATCGATATATCTTCAGTGCCACTAGATTTGAACTTCATTGATTAGGCTTGTCAATAATTTCAATAAAATAATATGGGGATGAGATCGACAGTAATTCCCATGTCTAATTCATTGTTATAAATACATTAAAATCCATTAATTTTTTTAACACTATTTATTGAAGTGCACCATGACCAAAATGTGTATGCACATTATGAAATGAAAAACATTTTTCTAATTATAACCTATGTATGCAGTAAATTAAGCTAGTTATCTATCTAAGTGTCAGATTATAAAACAACTCTTATTGACTGCTTATCCTATGAACTCCATTGAGTTTACACTGCAACCCAAACAACTAATTTTTTTTTAGCCATACTTCCTGATAGCATATTTATTTTTATGTATTGTTTATGATATCAGCACTCTACCTCTTAATAACATGTCCATAATGTCAACCAATCAAAACATAAATAAATAGTTTTTTCATAATTTTTATTAACAAATACACACATTAATTATAAGAACAATGTAAATATTTCAATACATAAAAAACAATAAATTTTAATTAATGGATAAAGGAAAATTTAATTAGAGGTTTTAGCAAATTAATTACTTTAGTATACCCTTCGAGACTAATAAAATTTGTGATGAATTTAAATGTCATGTACAAAAAGAGAAAAGATTCATCTAATTATTGATATGATTTTTTTATCCTTTTATATTTTAATTTGATGATATGGTGTCCCATTGGTTAAGTGAAGCGGTTGTGCACAATCTCATTGGAGTTCAAGTCTTGTTAGGTGCTTAACACTTGTTCTAGCCAATTGTTGTCATGGTAGGTTTCCTTGGTTGGTGGTTGTAGCCAATTGGAACAATTATAATTTATACGATGCATTTATAGTTGGTTCTCCATTATTTGTGTCTAATATCACTATGGCATCACCCATAACTGACATTTAACTAATTAAAAAAATCTATTTTTTAAAATATTTTTTATATTAATTTATTGATTAAAATTGTTTGAACATATTAGTTTCATAAATTAAAAATTAAAATATTATCTTATATTAAAATATATTATAATTTTTTAATATAATTTATTTCAAATAAAACAAAATATTAATATAAAGTTTTAAATAAACAAGGGCATCCAACAAGTCCTTATCAGACAATGTCTAGTAAGAGGAAATGATAAAGTTATGTCATTGTTAAAAAATATTGATTACCTAATAATATTAATGTGTCTTTTAAATTTTTAGTTTACAAATTTTAAAAAAAAAATCCTAATTCTAATATCGTATTAAATGTCAAGTTGAGACACACAAATAAGAATTATCACAACTAGCCCTTGGGATTTCAAATTCTCCATCCCTATTTTTTTAAAATTTGTTGATGGATAACACTTTTATGTGCCTCTAAAAAAATTTAAAAATAACTATTTTTAAAATAAAAATATATTATCTATTTAAATAATTAATAATATTTAATTTTATATATGTATATATCAAATGAAAATATATTAAAAAAAATTGGTATGGTAATTTTTTAGCTGTAAATATTTCTATCCTATTGGAATTGTGGGCTGTAATATATAATCTAAAGTACTAAAATAACCTATAAACCATCAATTTACTGGATGACCATAATTGTTAAAAATATTTCACCTACTTATTAACTCAATTTATAACTTAATTATATGACTTTTATTTACCCATTAAACATTATCTATAATTATGAACAACTTATTTTATTTATTTTATTTTTGTTTGGTATATTTCCATACATACCATAATAAATATTACCATTCACCCTTAGTATTTGTTGACCTATTAAACATTATCTTTAATTATGAACAACTTATTTTATTTATTTTATTTATTTTATTTTTGTTTGGTATATTTCCATACATACCATAATAAATATTACCATTCACCCTTAGTATTTGTTGACCTATTAATATGAAGGACCAATAAGAGAAAAATAATATCTTATATGATGCCTTTACTCTAAAATATTATGAAACATGTTATAGATAAGCAAGTATCCATGTGAAACATAAGTTTGAGAAAAGTGAGAAATGCAAAATGGTAAAAGAGAAACTTGGAAGAGGTAGGGGATGGCTATAGGAGAGCTAGTTATGGATAACTTTGAAAATTTTGACAACTTAAACACTAAAATTATTTTATATGAAGGGATTGATCATATTATTAAAATAACAATATTTGTGAATGAGTTGAGATATCACATACAAACGGAGTTGATATTCATGAATGTACCTAATTATTATCAGAAAAAGGCTCTTTTTAAACTTTTATATTTTTAAGTGTTTTATTATTTTAATTTATTAGGTGAAATGCTTATTAATAATACAAATGGATAGTAGCTTGGGATTTTAACACCCCTATTTCCCCTTTGGAAAAGAAACATGGATCTTTGGAATTTTCTAAAATTATGGTGGATTTTACAGACTCTATTAGTGATAATGGCCTGGGTGATATGTATTTTAGACGATATTCATATAAATTTACATGGTCCAATAAAAAGTTGGGTGAAAACTTAATTCAAGTAAGGTTAGATAGCTCCTTATAGTTTTTATTGGTTTTTTGATTTGAAATGCAACCCATCTTCACTTCCAACGATTGGTTCTGACCACAATCCTCTAGTTCTTAACATGCAAATAGAAATTAGGAGGACCAACAATCCTTTCATAAAAATCCTTTCATATTTGAAAAAATGTGGCTTCAACATTTAGACTGAAAGAGATAATTAAAGAGTGGTAGAATGAAGAGGTTAAAGGCACTACACTATTTAGAGTGGTTAGGAAATTGAGAAATGTCAAGTTCAAACTAGAAAAATGGAACATGTATACCTTTGGAAACATCTTTAAGCAGAAAAGGAAGATATTTGATAAACTGTAGCTTAATGAAAAATAATTAATAAATAAATTTCACATTCTCAATATTAAAGGGGAAACCTTTTGGAAGTAAAATTCCAAGAATTTATGGTTGAAAGAGGGAGACATGCACTAAAAATATTCCATCTAAAATGAAAAACGAAAAACGAAAAACGAAAAATGAAATACGAAATACAAAATACAAAATACGAAATACGAAATACGAAAAACGAAAAATAAAAAATTAAAAATTAAAAATTAAAAATTAAAAACAAAAAACGGAAAAAAAAATTAAAAAATAAAAAATAAAAAAAATAAATTGATAAAGAGTGATGGTTCATTGTGCTTGGAAGTAGATGAAATCAATGATATTTCTTTTTTTCAAAAAACTCCTTTCTAGGAAATTCCAGCCTAACTTAGAAAAAGAAAGAAGTTGTTTTGAGCCTATTTCCCAAGACCCTCAATCAAATTAATAATGATGATATTCGTGTTCATCCTACTCTAGAGGAAGTTAAGTTTTTTGGTTCACTATGGAATGAGATAAATCCCCAAGTCTTGATGGTTTTCCCTTGACCACTTATAGGATAGTATTGAGTGGGATGTGTTAGAATAAGTGGAATATTATTGTTCTCATCCCAAAAATGTTGGGTCTAAGGATTTAAAATATTTCAAACCCATAAGACTTCGTAACACCATTTAAAATATCTTTTCCGAACAACTAGCGTTGAGACCAAAACATATATGCATCCACTAGGTTGTGTTACCAAAACTTAAATTAAATAGATAAGTCCAATACAGTCAGGTTCTTCCTTAAATTATTCATGGACAAGGCCTATGATAGGGTCTCGTAGAGCATTCTTGATTAAAAAAAATTAAAATACTTTGTTTTCAACCAAAATTCAGAGCGGTGATTTCTTTTTGGTTCTTGGTGCGGATTAATGGTTCCCCAATCATTTTTTTTGGGAAAAAATAAAACTAAGGCAAAGAGATCTCCTATAGCTATATCTCTCAATCCTTATGGCTAAAGCTTTGAGAGGAATTTGTGAGAAGGAAAAGAGTGACAACTTGTTGAGGGGTCTGTGTATTATCCTTACTATCATTATTATTTTCCATTATAACTTTGTGGATGATAATTTCATTTTAGGGAAGGCCTTGGGTCAATGTATCAATGAGGGAAAAATATATCTCTTCTTCATAAATACACAACTAGAAAGGGGGAAAAAATTCAATCATCCTAGAATGAAAAATTCAAGCCCTCCCTTTAACCTAATTTGGCATGCCCTTATTCAAAAGCAGAGTGGCTCTGAATTGTTAGAAGTCCCACCCAGATAGAGTTCATATAAGTTGGAAAGATAGAAGGGATTTCTCCTCACTCAAGCTAATAAGTTACAACTATTCAAGATTTCTATTCAAATTATTCTTATTTAAATTATGTTTTTGTTTAAGGTTCCCCTCTAAAACATAAAGAAGATTGATCAAATTTAGAAAACATTCCTCTAGTTCGAGGTTGAAAAGAAACATAGAATCTTTCTAGTGGTATGGGACAAGGTTTATTTTCATAAATATCATGGGAGCCATGGCTTAAGGATAATCAACATGATAAATAAAGTCCTCTTACCAATATGGGTTGGAGGTTACTAAATGAAAACAACCTATGGACATATATTATCAAAGCTAAGTGTTTGGATAATAAAGAAGATGACGTTTTCTAACTTTGGACTCTCCAATGCAGGAATCTTGTCAAGTGCATGAAGTTTTTAAGGAAAGGTTGTAGATGTAATGTAGTGGATGGAAATACAAATTTATTTTGGAATAATGTTTAGCTCTTCAATGGACTATTAAGTTATATTAAACCATGGGATTTGTTAAGTTATAGATATAAAAGATCCATGCAATAAAATGTCATGGATTGTTGGGAAGGTAATGAGGTGAGTAATTATTAGAAAACTCTTAATTTTGAATTGTCTAATTTAGAATTTCTTTGCTTTTTGAACGAAAATTTGAAAGGTTTTTATATTAGTCATTTCCCTACAAAGGATGAAATACTCTGGTCAACCTCCAAGGATGGTTCTTAGTTTCTCCTTACTCAGCATTTATTTCTGGAGGAATTTATTTTTTGTATGTTTTTTGTTGCTTGTAAATTTTAGAGATTGAAGGAGAAATAAAATCTCACCAATGTATCCATGTTATCTAAGAAAGACATGATCACCTCAAATTTCATCTTATTTGGATCTCATAGGCAAGATTTACAACCTTTTTACAAATCCATTTTTTGTTAAAAATGACTATTCTTTTTCAGATTGTAAGAAAACTATATCCAATCTCTTTGAATTTTTTTAAGTTTTTTACACCTTGTTTTATAATTTCCGTAACATTTTGAAATTTTAAATTTTAATAAGAATTGTAAAAGTTATCATTGTTTTATTGAGAAGTATTATTCTGAAAAAATATGACTTTTATTTATTTAATTGTGAGAAAACTGTAACTGATCACTCAAAACTATTTTTGGGTTTGATGCACCTTGTTCTCATATTTTAAGAACATATTAAAATTTTTAATTTTATAAATAATTTCAAAAGTTATCAGAGTTTTAATGAGCGGTACTATTCAAAAATAGATTCTTGTGAGGAGTTTTTTTTTAATTATTTATTTTTATAAAACAATATCTTTGGATTATTTTTTGATTGTTTTTTATTAAAAACAATATTTGGGAGACATAAGGAGATATTCTATTTCTTGGCCACATACCTTTTATTTTGATCTTGTTTATCAAAGACTAGAGGGTGAGGCACGATTTGGTAAGTGGCTAAACCCCTTCACAAGCAAAAAAACTTTCTCTTTCATTAGTTTTATTATTTTGATTACAATTATAGATGTATTTTCGATTGAGTCTGGTGTCCCTTTATAAGCTACCTCACATTTTACTATTATGTATTTTTTTATCCACTTTTATGTAGGCATCTTCATCCACCATTTCTATTTGATTTGGGATGGATTTCATATCACTTTTGATAGCACTGTCATCCTTTGTGAGGATTTTACCAACATGGTTCCTCCATTGTTCAAATCCCCTCATAAAAAAACTTTATTGCACTCATGCTCATTTATCTATAGACTTGAAAACTCATTTTAAATAGAGCCTAATGTCTTGCATTATTTGAGTACATTTTTTGTGCCACATATATTTTTTCCCCATCTTACTCCCTTATTTTTTGAGCAACTCTCATGATTTTTGATGACTTCTTCGACAGGTCAACAGTCTCCTTGATTGGAGCTAATCTAGTGTATATAGTATTTTCTTTATTTTTATTTGGTATTTTTTGTATGGGATATATTGTACTTGTAATAAATTATAAAGTGCCATGGGGGTTTGATTTTACAGCCTAGTCTACCTTCATGTGTGTGCACCTCAGTTTGTAGACCCTTTACTATATCAGTTATCAATCTTTCCCATTACCACCACAACCATTTTCTTGAAAGTTTTATCTATAATTTTTAGATTTTTCTTTTATACAAGGGTATCTTATTTATGCACTTTGTTAGAACCCATATGAGGATTGTTATGTCTCACTATTATTCTTAGTGACTTTTTATGTAGTGACACCAGTGTGGCATCACCACCAGTATTTGTGGTCACTTCTCACCATTTTTAGTCCAATTCTTTAGATACTTTCATTACCATCTTCTCCTAGCTTAGCATTAAGAGAGGGTGTTTAGGAAATGATTCCTCAAATTCATCATTTTACATAATATTTTGTAGTGCATTATTCATATTTAGTGATCTTTATATTCAACACCATTTTTACTTTGACTTGGCAATTACAGCTACTCAACATCTATGTATTCTTGAAAGATAGATGGGCATCCATATGGACACTTGCCTTCACACCATATCATTTTTTTATATAGGTACCTCATCAATCCTTATTGTCAAGAATAATTTTATTCCTTATTTTCTCTAAGAGATCATTACTACAAATATTAAAACTTCACCATACATAGAATAAATCAAATATATTTTATTCTCTATTATGTTACAATATCCTGGTGAAGAGGAATATATAGGAGTAGGGCGAGTTAACTCATAGGAGAACTCATGGTCACACTAAGTGTAACTTACTATGGAACTCATAAGAGAACTCACAGTGGCACTCGATTTAACTCCAAGTATAACTTTGAGTGTAACTCACCCTCTCATGCACTTACACCTAAGCAAGCTAAAGTTATATGTGTAGGGATAATCCATTCAATAAACAAATTAAATAATAAATATCCTACATTAACACTTATAATTTAAAAATGTGTTATATTATTAAACTAAACTCTTATACTGATGGTTTTCCTTATATCTCACTATGATATCATGACCTCATTCCAAAACTTAATCTCTTTTTCTAGATTTCAACCCAGAATAATATTCTCACCATGGATAAACTTATGAGAAAAGGTTTTACTATCCTGAATAGATGTGCTCTCTATGAAAATGATGTTGAATATGTTCTTCATTTATTCATGTTGTGCCCTTTCTCTCTAAGAATTTTTGACTTCATTCTTTCCTAATTTGAATTCTTGTAGGTCAGAGTGAATTTTATTTTTGACTTTATTTGTCAATGGTGACTTCCATTTTCTTCCCCCATTCCTAAGAAGCTATGGAAGACTACTATTCCCCATTCTTTAGGTTATTTGGAGAGAAATGAATCTAAAATTCTTCCAAAATAGGGAAAAAATACTTTTTTAGGTTATTTGGATAGAAAGAAATCTAAAAGTCTTCCAAAATAGGGAAAAAATACTTTTTTTAGGTTATTTGGAGAGAAAGGAATCTAAAAATCTTCCAAAATAAGGAAAAAATACTTTAATTATGGGCTCAACTATTTTGGCTACTATTAAGGAGAAATTTTTAACCATTCATAAGGATGATAAGGTTAAAGTGTCAAAATTAGAGGAATACCTAGTCCACAATTATAGTTATGCATTTTGAAAGAGATTACCAAGGAAGAAAAAAAAGGTAGATAAAATTTTTATTAAATGGGATAGACCTCCCTTCTCTTAGGCTAAGATTAATTTTTGACAAAGCTTCTAAAAAATATATAGGCAGGGAGGGGGAGGAGTGATTATAGACAATAATGGAACATTATTAGAATCCATTATGGTGTCCATTGGAGTCCAAACTAATCATGACATGGAAGCAAGTGCCTTCTTGTGAGGTATTCAAGTTTATAAGTATTTAAACATAAAAAATTTAGCTACTAAAGAGGACTCTCTAGACATTATTAATTATCTTAGAATAATTACTTCTCCAAGATAGACCATAAATAACCTAGTGAATGATGCTCTAAATCTAATGTAAAACATTGAAGATATATACATCGATCACATTTATAGATAAGGTAATGGAAGTGTGTATTGGTTTAATAATATTAGTGTATCCAATATAGACTTAATAAAATGGAATAATTTCATCAACCTACCCCCTCCCATAAATCATTTCTTAAATGGGGAAGCTAATATTAATAATGGTTATTAGTTTAGGTCAAGTGACAATTGGACATATACTTCCATGAGGGTAAGATGACCTTCAGTCCTTAAGTGCCATCAATTGAGGACATATATGTGGCAATAATTTATAAATTAGTGTTAAAAATTAATAATCATAAGTATCGTGTGACACCTGAACTAACTCCATGTGTTGAGAATGTGGATATTTTACATCATCATCACTTAACAAGATATACTAACAAGATGTGGCTCCTCACATAATTTCAAAATTTTCCTACTTGCCTCATTCCATTCTAATCTACATTCTTTCTCTCTATTCATTTTTTGAATTATGAAGATGGGAAGGGTTCTTAGTTCATTGTAGGGGTCATGGGAGGTGAATATCTTACAGTTGAGACTTCCTCTAGTAAAAGTGCAAAAATAAAAAAAAATTATGGGTAATATTTATTAGAGAGGCGGTTTGGAAAGATATATTTAATGGATAAAAGGTCATGACCTAGGATTGTCTATTGAATTCACTAGGGCTTGGAAGAACATGATTGTTTCCATGAGAGGCATTCTCTAGAGGTATTATAAGATAGCATTGTCAAGGCCATTGGAATGTCTATAGATGGACTTAAAATCTTCAAAGATAGTATGAAAAATGAGGAGATTAATATGGTATTCAAGGAAAATGAAATAATCGATGAGATGGAAGAGGGATTCTCAAAATCTCATTACCTAATCATTGGGAAAAAGTCTGCATGCACATCATGAAGTATTTTACGTTGAAAGGTAGGTATAAGAAGCTCTATTCCTAAAATTTATTGTTTTTAAACCATTTTTGACACAAGAGGTTAATAAGCATTCCCTTATTTTTTCTTATGTCATTGGAAAATTTTGTCCTAGACTTCCAAGTTAAGAAAAATGATATGCCCATCCACCAAGCACTTATTTCTATTCTCTTTCAAGAGGCCAGACCTAAAATTACCCTAAAGGAATATAACCCTTTCCCATTTGTTCCTAATTCTTTAGATATGGGGAAGGATAGTCCTCTAGTCACACCTACCAAACATGGAGGGATTAAGCCTAAACATAGACTTAGGTCAATCACCATCAAAAACCCATTGGATAGTATCCATAAACTTTGGGAGGTAGTTCAAGATGTTTCTACTAAAGTTTTTAAGGTGGAAATTGAAAAATATAATTTAGGCATAGACTACTCCCCAAAAGTAGAGTCATTGTTAGGCAAGGATATATGTCTTGATTCTGACAAGTGGGAGGGGGAGGTTGCAACCTTTAAGCATATTAAAGAACACACCAGATGATATTCATCACTCATACTTTAGTGACCTTAATTTAAAGGGTGATGATCATTTTTATTAGCTTTATGGATCCATTTAAAATCTTAAAAGGATGGAGAAGACTATGTTTGAGGGAATCCATCTTTTGAGGATTATTAAACTAAAAAATCAACTCAACATGTAATTAGGCATCATGAAAGGTTTGTTCATTAAGAATAGGAAATTAAAAAAGGATACCAAAAATTTTCTATTTCAAGTGGAAAGGGAATATATGACTAATATGAAAGGACTCCAATAGGATAATGCCCAATGGGAACTTTTTCAAGATTTTTTTTAGATAAGAGAGGATTTCGCCATCATTAGAATCAAATCAACAAGTAGAAAAGGAATTGCAGATTATTAAAGGAAACTTGGATAAAGGGATTAATACCAGCAAAGTAATCATTAATAATTATGTCAACAATATCAAAAAATTGTAAAAGGTCCCAGGAAGAGGAAAGATTTAGACACCCAAGATAGACCCAACAAAAAAACTAGGGGGTAGAAGAAGCAGGTGGAAGAAGCCAAGGATACAAAAGAGGTTCCTTTTAAAAATAAGCTTCCAACCAGGGGAATAATGAATGGGAGGATAAAATGGGCTTGAATAAATTTTCTATCTAGTAAGATATATCTTTCTAACACCATGAATTTTGGTATTTTTTTAGATGATCTACTGACTGGAAGTTGATGTTTTATTGTTAGTGACCTAGTGTTATAGGGTCTATGTTGAATTTCTTGGCTTGTCCTTTGTTTGTTCCTTGTGTTTGGTTTAATATTTATTACTCTTTTCATGGTTATGTACAATGATATGGGCCTTTTTAAAACCCATTTTCTTTACCCATTATCAAAACCAAAAATCACTAAGTTGAGTTAGATTGAATAGAGTGATTAAATGAAATTAAAAATATAAAATAAAATAAAAAATAACAATTTATATTAAAATAGAGTGTAATTTAATTTCAAAATAAATTATTGATGTAATTTATTTTTAAAATGGTGTTATGTTCTAAGTCCCTCTGAAGTAATATGTCCTTTTAGAAGGAATGATTAATAAAGTAGTGTTAAATAGTATTAAATCTTGAATACCCAAAACTAATCTGCCTTATAACATTTTAGATTATAATGACAAAGTTTTCATGGTCCTAATATTATATCATTTTTAACATTTTTTTAAATGTGGGATTATTTTTATGTTTATAATATATCACACATTATTTTATAAATCTGAAGCAAACACTTTACGTTGCATTGCATGCCCCGGGAAACACCCAAATGAATTGAATTATCATAATTACCATAGATATTTCAATTGCTTGTTAGATTAAGTTATAAAAAATAGTTTCATGGGATTGTTGACCCATTAAATGTTCTCTATTATTTCAATAAATAGTCTCTTTTTATTTTATTACAATTTTATACATACCATAATAAACATCACCATTATTTATACAGATATAAATTTTTATTATTGATTCATTAACATTCTTGCACTAGAAGTGGTTAGAGATTTTTTAGGTAGGTTTAACAGCATTCTTAGTAGTCTTATATACATAGAAACAACCATATTACATGGTGGGATTAAAAAATGACAAACTAGATAGGTAACCATGTTAAAAAATGTATTGCATCCCCAACTAAAAAAACATTTCTCACAAGGATTTCTAATGATAATTTATATAATAGGAAAAGTAGGTTCAAATAAAAATGTACTATACTTAGTCACACATCTTTACAATCAAATTTAATCATACTTACTTTAAAAATAATAAAATCAAACTTTATTGAAATAAATAATATTTATTATTAAGTCGAAGGTTTATACAACCGATGACGCTTGTAGATTCATCTCACATAGAGATAAAATAGCATATTTTTTTATAAACAGCTTGGTTTATGAATGGTGGTGGTTTGGAGGAAGTGGTGGTGCAGAGTGGTTTGGTAGTGCATGACGTCTAAACATGGAGATAAATGCATATTTATAGTCTGGTGAAAGTACATAGGGGTTTTTTGAGTCTATTGAAAACCTTGACTGAAATAGAATGTGGTTTCACTTGAGTTGAAATAGCTGAGATAAAAAGAAAGGTGGCAGTGTTACTCTTGGGCTAAGTTAAAGAAAAGAAAAGAACAAAACTTGATATGGTAACACTGTTAATGTTGTTAGATGAAAAGGCTGCTTCAGGAGCTTCAAACCCTTGACGTGGTGATAACAATAATTATGTAAAGGCAATGAAGAAGGCAATGATTAACAATGTGGTGCAAAAGAGGTAGTCGCAGAGAGGGCTTGGCATCTGAGATTGTAGGAGCAGAAGAAACGGCTATAGAAAGATATGGTAATGGTGGTGATAGTTGCATCTATGAATAATCGTATGGCATATGTATCATCATATGGATATGGAAGGCCACCTGGGGCATATTCTTTTCTCAAGCATCATCATCATCATCAATTTAAATAATTGTTTGCATGTTCATCCAAATGTGAAGGTGCACCCTGCTCACATTTAATGATGGAATTTCTCAATGACTAAATGAAATACAGACAGTAAAGCATCCCATTGTTAATAATCAAATTCCACAACTGAAAATAAAAAACACTCAACAACATGTATTTTTTATGAAATTTCTGCTTACACTTTGGTTCTTGTTGATGAACAGTTGGACACTATTCACAACATTTTTTCATGTTTTGTCACTTTTATTGATTAAAAAAAAAGCAAATATTTGCTTTCTACATTACCTAATAAATTATAATACCATTAGTAACAAATAATATGAGAATGCAAAAGTGGTCAAACTTTCTCATATGATGCTAAGATAAAATATTATACGTAATATATATATATATATATATATATATATGATCTATCTTTATATTAAATTTGATAAGAATTTTTGAATAAAATTATACATAATTTTTTAATCTAAAAAATATTACAGTTTTATCGTTAAATCTTTATCAAAATAATATTACGATAAATTAACTATTCCTTAAAAAAAATTATTTAGAAAAATGTTGTTCGTATATTATTTTATCTTAACTTTATAGTATGTAGTTTGACCACATTTACATTTTCATATTGTTTGTTTAAATGTTATTATAGTTTAAATGTTCATATACAATTTTATCAAAAAAAATTAGTAATTTGTTTTATGGATTGTAGAAATACTATATAAATTGTAGAAATATTATCTCTTATCTTTAATTTTTTGAAAGACTTCAACATTATATAATATTGAAAATAACACACTAATAATTACCTAGAAGAGTTAGTGTTGTAAAGTATGTTTATAATATGAACTTCAATGCTTTAATAAATATTATAATGAACAACAATATTTTTTCTTATTGGTAGATGCTTAAATGAATTAGAGTATATGTATATTTATGGATGACATGATTTCAAATTAGTTATTTGTTGGCATGAAAAACAACATCCAACAATTGAAAAAGGGAAAAATACATAATAATGGTCACATGAGCTGAAAAGTAAAAAAGCTCACCTCACATTGCCAAGACTGTAAAAATAATCTCAAGACATAATGACATAATGGCTAGAACTCTAATGAGAGAGAAGACAACCACCATATCTAGATCGTAAAAATAGGCTCTAACAAGAAAGGAAAAATGGTGGGAAATCCAAAGATGTCAAAAAAAGTACAAGGATTATTAAAAATCAATAAATGTCACTAACCTTTAAGTTAAAATAGTAATTGATGAATACACAAATACATTTCTTGATTGGCATTATACAATGATTGTGGCAACATCTTTGTGCTTAATCTTAGATTGGAATGAAAATTTTGCTAATTGTTGTGACTGTTAATTCTTGTTACATAGATTTACATAATTTGAATGCTTATTTCTCCTGAAATTTAAATACTTAAAACATTTATCTTTGTAGTTTTTTTTATTAGGCAACTGGCAATGACGAAGTTAGTGTTTGGTCAAATAAAAAAAGTCAACAAGTGTTGTGTGAAAAGCTCAACAATTATGGGGTCATTACCATACATACGAATTATATATTATATAAGATAATATTTATATATATTTAATATAGTATATATTAATACATACTACACATAATCACAAAATAGAAATATATAATTCCTCCACCTTTCTTTGCACCTTTAGGGCAATTACTAGTTTAGAATAAACAATAAGCATATGAAAAGTGTTCTATATGAATATATAAATTGTCATAATTTTGGAGATGGTTAAACAAAACATGCACCAAAGAATAGTTTAAGATGGAGAGACAAATAAAACATAAAAAATATGGGATGAATAAAAAAATTAAACTACAAGCATTGTAAGATGGTTCTACTAGAACCATAAAGTTGATAGTTCTAAGCACCTATAATTTTTTGAAAACTAATTCCATGAATCCTATATGTCTTCTACGAGGATTTTAACACCTCTTTCACTTTTCTTGAATTATTGTTTATTCTATTTTCAATTGAAATGAATCAAATTAATATATCTAAACTATTAAAATTGATATATGAGAAATATACAACACATTGTAGTATAATGCAGAATTTATAAAATTGAAAATTAGTTAAAAATAATAAATTAATCAATAAATAAGCAAACCTAATTCAAATAGATGTTATGCTAGCTGTGCAAGTTGACTGTGACCAAAAACTAACTGAAAAATCATGTAGACTATGTTGTGTCTGAAATCAAGAATTAAATTATGTTGGTACAACATCACACTAGGAGGACATGGCCACACTAAGGCATTTTCTATTGAATGTGACCACATATTAGTTGATTGTGAAACTAATTTTTTAATCTGGGTATGTGCACTTATCTGTAATGGTTTACTATTTATTTTTGTGATGATTTGACTCACATAAAACCTATAAAATACAAACCCTTTTTATTGTACAATAAATCAAATAGAGATAAAATTTCAAAATGCAGGAATGAGGTTAAGGGAATAGTTAAGCTACCCTAAAAATCATCTTGTGTAATCTGAGTGTTGCCTACATAGCCTAAATAGGCCTCAAGATGATGTATTTATCCTTCTTAGGGTGACTGTGTAATCCATGATTGTGCAACTATATGAATGTAACTTGAAATTGATAGAAATTCTTGGAAATGTACGCTCTTGACCTAAAATAAAATAAATTTAGACTTTTCCTATGACTACTATAATGTATCAAAATTGAAATTCAAAATAATAATGCTCTTTTTATCAATGTGCAATAGAAAACTCATGTTATTGCTAGATGGGTTCAAGTGAGTGCCTTGATGTGCTTATATAGGGAAATATTTAGAATATTTTCACTAACTAACCTTAAAAATGCAATTACGATCCATTTTTAAATTTATTGATTTTAGAAAGTGATTTTTGGAGTGCACGGGATAAGTCCACACTAGTGGATAAGGCCACAATATGGCCTTGACTGACTTAACACAATTCTATCCCAGAAGGATAAAGACTATTTAAAAAGGTATGCCAATAAACTTTAGGATAAATAGGTATGAATGAGATTGAAATATAAATATATGTATGATATTTTTAGTGTTTTTGAGACAATAAAGGCTCTCATATAGATATTGAGTTAATGAAATTACAAACAGACCAAGGTACAGATGTCAATATCAAAATTATCAAGCACTTAATGATTAAATTAAAGTGTATACATTTTAATCCACTTTCTTATAGTGATGAAACAAAGTGTATTTACTAGATCGAAGTAGAGTTTAACCTAAGTGTGTATACACAATTTGTCTTTTGATGTGAAGCTTGACCATGAAAGATGTCTTAATGTGAAACTTGCAACAATTTTATTGAAAGTAGTTATTATTCATTTTTCAAAATTTGAATATTTTTCACTTGAGAAATTTAAGATTGTCATATAGTAATTTTAACATGAATTAATATCATTCCCTTTATCCTATATTGAATTGATATTGAATTCCATTTGGACTTTGTAACTATTTTCAAATTTGTAACTTTTAACTATAGGAATGAGTGCACATCCATGTCACATGCTCCCATAATCTCAAAATTCAAAATCATGTTGCAATTCTAAAAAATTTCTAGTGCCAATTACAACTTGAGGATCCCATTGTGATCTACCCATTTTGAGATGAGATACTTTGCCTACAAGTCACTTATCTCTAAATAAATCATATGTAAAATATATAGTCATGTAGTAACATTTGAATCATTTAAATTGCATTACATCAGAGTATTGAATAGATAATTTAAGTAAATAATAATTGTGTGCATGATATGTATCATGGCACTAAAGTGATAATAGAATATAATTAATGCATGATATGAATCATGGCGCCATAGTAACAAGTAACAAATAAATAAGCAATGTCACACAATTTGCACATTATGTCACACAAAAGGTTCAAAGGCCTTAAACAAGGGACATGTGAATGTCACATAAGCACACAAGCCCAAGGGTCACATGTAAAGGGAATAATGTTTCCATTCAAGAAAGAATAAGTATATATTACACACTTGAGGCAAAGGTCCACACATAATAATCAATCAAAGCTTATCTTATCATACAGTAAAGTAAGAAAAAAGAAACATAAATAAAAAGAGACTAATCTACATCCACCATATGTATCATGGTCAATATTAGAAGATAAAATTTTCATGTAACACAATGTACAGTATGAGTGATTATAGAAACTTTTTTGTGATATTTAACTTGATATGATATAAAGGTTTTGGATAAGTATAACTTGTTAAAGTGTTCACAAAAAATGAAGAGATGTCCCCAACTTATCAAGGTTTGTGGATAATAAGGGAAGACTAACATCAAAACCATGTAAAAATATGTCTTCTTATATCACACTGAAGTACCTCTTGAAAATCATTTTGTATTGAAAATTGAAATATGATATCTACCAAAAATATAATAAATAACATATGTAAAGAAGTAAGCTATCAACATTTGAAAATGCTTGAAAGTCTTGATTTTGAGTATTTTAAAATATTTTGAATTTTTTTCCATATATGCTTTTTTTTTGAAATATTTGAAATTAAAAGTATTTGAAAAGTGTTAAAAAGTAAGTCTTTTAAAATAGAAGAAGTGGGAGGGACTCGAATAATCTTCAATAAAGTCTTCAAGCATATTGTGACAAGAAGGAAAGACAAGTAATGTTTCCCCACTGCATGTGTAAATTAATCATAGAAATGTAACTTAAATGATTAAGATAAGTAAGAGTGTGCATGATCCAAAATGGATAAGAGACCGTATGTGCTCATGTTAAAGTAGCAAGATATGATCTGTAAGTACATAGGGTGTAAGATATGCAATCATAATCATGTGGAGTGCCATTCATATAATAATTTCAAGATAATTATTTTGTATTGTTAGAATCAATATGAAAAATAAGAGGGAAAGTGCCCATAGTGAAATAAAAATCCAAGGTCTAGAAGAGTACTTGTATAAGGGATAGAAGAAATAGAAAGAGAGTAAAAGAAAATAAGTTATGTACAAATGTAAATATGCAAATAGCCTACCATAAGACTTAGCCCAATCAATGGATTGGGATTAAGTAGGAGGTTTTTTTAACCAAGTATATCATTAAGAGATTGCACGCACGCACGCGCGCACACACGCACACACACACACACACACACACACACACACACACACACACACACACACACACACACACACACACACACACACACAAAACTACAATAAATGAAAAAGGAAATTCATGTGAATAATAAGTGCTAACTAAAGATACATCAGAATCTAAATAATAATCATATGCTATAATATAATCCTTTGAATCACTATTCATAAGCCAATGTAAACCTATCTACTTATGTGTATGAGAGGATGTAATAAATTATACCTATACTTGTGGTGAAGATTTTTAAATAACTTGTGTGTTAGGAGATGAAGACCTCAATGTTAGGGGCCACTTTCTATTTATGAGAATGTACCATGCTCTTGGAAACCACCTAAATATGCTCATGTGAAACTATATCATGCTCATATATATATGGAGAAAACTATTTATTAATATACTCATTTTAAATAATAGATGAATAAATTGTAATGTGCTTTAGAATATATAAATCATGTTCTTGAATAGTTATGTAGACTATTTCATTACCATAGTGCTCAATGATTGTGAAAAATAATTATTCTATAATATAAGTAAAGATCATTTTTTCCACAGGAAATTCATATTGGATTCTTAGAATTTTGACCATTTAATTATCATGAATATATTTGAGACATTTATGCACTATAGAAGGTAATGTTCTAATATTTTGTATCTAAGGGCATCCTAATAACATATCAGAGACCCATGTGCTTGGTAGAACTAAGAATGGGGTGGATACTATAAGAGGCCTCACTTGGAGAGGTAGTATTATATGCCCAAGAGTATCCTATGTATGACTGTCAAATGCTTTGACAAATATAGAAGTTTTATGGTGCATACATTTTCACTTGATCCATTTCCTATCATAACACTATGTATGGGTTGTTTATCTAATATGTTTGAATAAAGAGTGCATGGTTATCTAAATCATCATCAAAAACTTCAATATCATCAAATGTGATCATAGGATGTGATGCTTGTTTAATTATAACTATACCAATGATTATATCATGTGGATTCCCATATGTGTAAGGAGGAGGATGAGCATTATATGCATAATGTACTTTAGAATTATTCTTGTTATTTTCTTCATGATTTGAAAAAGGATCTTTGTACATTTTGAGATTTGAATTACCATTTGCTTATGGCTTAGCCTCTTCATTAGGTGTGCCAATATTAATATTTTTTTTATCAATGAGATCTTGAATCTTGTGCTTGAGATTGAAAAATATATTTCTAGAATGCCCAATACATCTATGGTAGTCACAATATACATCACCATAAAAAAATAGATTATGGTCTTGAGATGTCCAACTCCATTGGAGGAGGAATAACGATTAGATTCAATCCAAGTAGATTTTGTAAAAATACATGAGGAAGTGAAGGTAACCTTAAAAAATTTCCTCCTTGGTGGAGCTTGTAATTGAATATTTTGTGTTGGTTGTGAGATAGCATTAATTGTAACCTTAGCTTCATTCTTTCTTTCATTTGTTTGCCCTTATAATTTGGATTGCTTTTAAATTTGACATTTGAAATAGAAACAATATTCGAATTATGGGGTATGTGCATGGAGTTGGGGGACAATTCCGTAGACATACCCTACAATGCATACGCATTATATCTCGGCATTACTGAGCCATAACGTGTACATATTATTGAAATATATAATGACATGTACGTGTTATTATATCTATAAAAAAAAACCATCATTCTACCATTCGTGTTTTAGGTTCCCATTCATGTTTTTATTTTCCGTTCATATTTTGGATTTTCATTTGTGTTTTACTAATTCCTAGTTCACATTTTGCCCTCCATTTGCTAGATTGATGATGCTACCATGAAGAAAGGGCATGTTTTTTGTAGATTAAATCAAATTTTTTTATTTGTTTTATGTAAATATCAAAAAAAAAAATTAATTTATATGCAATAGGTCAAAATGCTACACATAACCTTCCACCTAATCCTTTCCCTAACCTTTCACCCAACCCTCCTAACCCTTCTAACCCTATGCTTAACCCTCCTATAGTTCCCATAGATCCCCCAAGTAGTCAAGAGGAATTAGTTGTTCACATAGTGGAGAAAAAAATTGAAATTGAGAAAATAATTAGGAGAATGAGGGATCTCACTTCCAAAAACACTCATACAACCTGTTTGGCCAATAACCTAGAGTTAGTATTAGGTCAAGTTGACTCGATAACGAGACAAATTGATAGATGGAGGTCATATAAGAATAGTTTTAGGGCTTACTATGCTGACAAATTGTCAGCATCTAAGGTGAAGAACAAAAATATAACAAAAGATCAAATTTGTGCCTTATTTATTGACCCAACCACCAATGCCCCATTTCCCATAACAACCAAACATTTTCCAATCTACCAATGTTAACATGATTTGATTAAGGGCAATTTTTTATAAAAATGGTGAATGGTGTTTGACTAATCCCTTGTAATAACCATGAGGTCCCTTTGTACTTTTTAAGGACACTCTATTGCGAGTTTGTCCTTTATCAAATTCCAAACTACTTTGACTATGGTGAGTTTTAGGGCCAAGGGAAAGGCTTCACATAGAATCGACCAAGTGCACATCATGCACCTAATCGACCTACGAGGATCCTTACCCAAAAGACACTTTATCTAAAGATTCCCTCTGTGGTGATAGAGGTTATGGAGATAAACACTTTTCATGTGATTAGCATGCTTACTGATACACTCGTTCATCATCTGAGTAGACTTTAAGAGATAGATGCTTGAGATACTCTAGCTAGTGGTCACACCTGACCCCACCGATGTAGATGTTGTGATGCAATATGCATTGGACCTTAAGATGATGATGGTGGCACTTCACGGTGCTTGGAGGATGTGGTCTTGACTGATGAGTTATTGGCACACACATTTGGTTCAGATACATTGGGAATCTCTACACATATGTAGGTATCTTTTATATAAATTTAATGTTAAAATTTTAAGTTATATTTAGAATTTAAAAAGGTAAAAACTAATTTACATGTTTAAATTAAATAATATATATGTATTTTTTTGTGTTCTAAGAGGAGAAATTGCCTTCGACATCACAACTAGGTAGTGGGCCAACCTAGGCTACTACATCTATTTGTGTCAGTATGACACCATATAGATCTATAGAGGTAAAATTTCAAGTGAATCTTATAGACTCTAAATGTACATTCATACACCTTAATTGTATCTTTGGTAGATTTTGTTTAAGAATTTACATAAAATACCTAATATAATTTTTTTAGACTTTTTATTGTTTGATGTATTAACATGGATTGGTATAATTTATTAGAAACTCATCCTCAATCTCAACTATGTTTTCAATAACCAAAATAATGAGTTGAACATTTGCTTGATATCCCATTATATGTAGTTTACATATCAGGTCTATTGTCCCCAAAGTCTGTCACTCATTTTTGGGACAACATATGAACTATTTTTGGTCTTACATGCCAAAAATTCTCTCTTCCCTTCTCAAAAATTGTTATGAGCCTTCAAATTCTCTATTTTTCAAACTTTTTCAGCTAAGGGACTCTATAGATAATTTCTATAGACTCCCCCAAAACTACAGACTTAGTTTTTATGGACTCTGCAGGCAGAAATCTACAGACTCTGCAAGCTTGAATCTATGAAATCTGTAGCTGGAACTACAGACTTAGTTTCTACAGACTCCACAGGCAGGAAGCTACGAACTCTATAGATAGATTTCTATGAACTCTGTGAGCTAGATTTCTATGAACTCTTTCAGGGTTAGAGAAAAATATAGACTTAGTTTCTATGGACTCTGTAGGCTTGAATCTATGGACTCTACAAGACTAGATTCTACAGACTCTGTAGGTTCATTTATATAGACTCAATTTCTACCAACTTCACAGGAAGAAATCTACGGACTCTGCAGGAAGAAAATCTATGAACTCATTTCTACGAACTTCCCCAGTTCTATGAACTCGTATCTATAGACTCTACAGGTTAGTAACTACAAACTCTGCAAGAAAGAAACAAGTTCAACACTTAGCCATTTTTTCAATCGAGAAATTCAAAGGGGTCTTCCAAAATCCTGAAAGACAAGTGCCCTTATAGAGGGCACTTAGCAGCCAAAGTGGACCCTAGAAAATTTTCTAAAAGGCAACCTTAGAGGTCAGATGGCCCTTGCAGAGGATAGGCGGGGAGCAGGTGGACCGTTTCAAAGGCCGAGCGAGCAAAGGAATTCCTTTAGAAGGAAATCCCGTGAAAAAGTTATTTGTTAAGGACATTTCCTTTAGACAAAAAGTTTGAATTCCTTCAGACTTTTTTTCGAAGGAATTAACTCGACCGATGAAGCCCGGTGGAAGAAATGACTAAGGCAAGGGAAAGGAACATTTCCTTCAGACAAAATGTCTGAAAGAATTCCTTCAAACTTATGTCCAAAGGAATAATACTGAAGCAAAGTAAAATCCTGGTGGAATAAACAATGAAGGAAAATCCTGAAGAAAATTTTGGCAAAGGATGAAGCTCCTCGAAGGAATTAAAACCCGAAGGCCATCCGAAGACCGACTCGAAGGGCATATACCCTTATAGGGGGGCTCTCCCTGAGTGAAAATTGGACCTTTCTCAAGACCCTGAAGGGCAGGTCCCCTCTGAAAAAGGATCAAATGACAAAGCCAAAGAAATTGCCAAGGAATATGATGGGCCCACAGATGTCAAAGTTAAACACCATGAACTAGCTATTGGGATCTAGACGTTCGATGACGTCCCCACAACTGTCAAATTTAGGGAAATGAACTAGCCATTAGTTTCCTAATGATGACAGGCCTGAAGATGTCAAATTCATGAAAATGAAATAGCTGTTGATCTTTGAAAGCTTGAATGCAGACTCGAATCCAAAAGGCCAAAATGCTAAAAGGAAGAACCGTTAATGGAAGAGCATAAGGATATAGCCCTAAGATCTCAAATGCCAGGAAAAGACAAAACTAGAAAGGTGAAAAGATAGCTCGGGAGCTCAAATCACAGCTAGAAGAGACAAAGAGGAAAATATTTACATAAAAGTTATTCTGATAGCTGGAACAGTCTACAGAGTAGATTTTCAAATTTGCAAACATTAAAGGCACGGCCTATTGGTCTCCTTTGGAGTAAAGACAAAATGGATAGCTACACAAATGTTAGAGGGGATATACCAGATGATCCAGACCTAAGAGAAGACATATGGGATGAAATGACATGCCATAGTTAAGATAGCTACCATGTTTTCAATGCAGTTCTTTGACAAACTTGGAAATGCATTGAAGGCATTGACTGCAGCGTGGGCCATTCCATGGGAAAGAGCACCAAGCCTTGCTTGTTTGTTATACATTGTAATTTCTCTCATTATGCAAAGGATATTTTTCATTTTTTACGAAAGCAAAACTCTGCCCCATTGAAAGGTGAATATTGAGACTTTGAGCTTAGATTGTTGATCATTTTATTTTATCTGAGTAAAAAAGCAAGACACTTATAGACTTTGTGCTGTTATATCTTATGCCATTTTAGGAGATTATTCTTATGTCTATTGTCTAGATGCATTCTTGCTTATTTAATTTAACAGGTAGAACTAGTGGAAGTGAGAAGGAAGATGTCCTGAAGTCAGTTACTTTCAAACTTTGTGCATCATAGTTGTCTTCAGTGTGTGTTTTTAGTTTATTTCTATGTCAAGGATTCTGGGATGACTTTGTGCCCCCATTATCTTTTGTGTTTTACTCTTTGGGCAGTTGAGGTGGAAAATTTTTGTTTTGTTTCATCCTGCTGGTTACTGCACCCTTTTTGGTTACCAGTTACTTGTTACCCACCATGAATAACTCCAGTTGTTTTTTGTAAGACCACTTTTGAAAGAAGAGAAGTGCCTTCAGTGTTTCCACCTAGATTTTCTCCTTTGTCTGTGAACATCATCTCTAAAAAAAGAGAGATGGATGGTGTATCCTACCCCTGAGTGTTATTTGCTATTTATATCTATAGTATATAGCTCCTACATATTTATAGGGAACCTCCCCTTGATGAGAGGAGAGATTTGTCCACCTCTGATGTAGTAAACCTGCACACTAGGCTGACTAATCTCCTTTGTTGTGGATGATAAGACCTATTTTGCTCATTAGTTAGCTGATTGACAAAATATTCATCCAACAAGGTCAATCCTAATCAATAGGGTTGGATGTATATATATATATATATATATATATATATATATATATATATATATATATATAATTCATTTGATAAAATTTATTTGGTACAATATATTTCTATCAATTTGCCAATTAAGCATAGCATGTCTTCATCAATATGCACACCACTCTTTTCTTTTAAATACTAGCCTCATAACCATGCACTTGATTCCTTATTATCCTAATCGTAAATAGTAGTTCAATATCTATGATCGATATCCAAAATGGTCATAGCTAGCAATTCAATTCCCATCGTGATTCCATCCAAGCATAATAATTACATCTCTATCTATGAAGTTATAAATTTAGATGGCATAGCCACTTGATCTCATTGTACCTATTCAATTCCATTGGTTTTTTGGGAGAGTACATCCATTAGATCCTATTAATTTGTTGGGTGAGCATCGACTATAACCTGTAGCCTATATGTATATGGTATAAGCCTTGCGACCATATATAAATAGGGAACCTCAACGCCATATAGATAGATGGGATTGAGTAGTTTGTTAACACCACCTACTTAGGGGGGCCAAATACCTACTATATATGGTTGGTGGAGAGGTTCTATCTATATCTATTCATGCAGAGCTATATCAAATTCTATACCAAACTCTGCCTATATCTCTTCCTTTCAAGGTTTTCCTTCATCCATTCATAACTCATTCCCTTAGTCCTTTGGGTAATCAAATAACAATTATAATATTAGTCAAACCAATCCCTTTATATTCTTATCACTCTCTCTACATCATTGGTCATGTCAATAACTCAAATTGTCTATCTACTTACCCCTCACATACACCTTTCTAGCTTTACCTTCTACTAGCCATGTTTTTAGGTAAAGCTCCTTGTTTGGAGCATCTAAAAGATCTTCACTAGAAACTAATTACATATTTAAGGACCCATTTGGCCCATACAACTTCCATATTAACCCTTTGACACAAATCTCAAGGAAAATTATACTTCTTTCTTTACACCTCTCACCAATTAGCCCTCCATTTATGCATACCTCCTTAGTATGAAACATGTATGAATTTTATATATAATATATTAACCTTTATAGACACCCATTCAGTCATTTCAACTAAATCAATCATTTTTTTACCCCCTTCTTTGGACAAATTCTCCTATTTCTTTATCACCCCTTCTCCCTTAACCCTTCTCTAGGCTTAGCACTAGATCACAGCCTCATTTACATACTTTATTGTACCTTAAAAGCCTTAAAAAAATTCAATTAGTGACAATACATTAAATAATGTAATATTACAAGTTTTTGGAAATTTTCGACAGTCAAATCTCATTTTATACACTAAACCCTAGAATTAGGTTTTTGAGGCCATTACCAAGTCGAGAGCACACTAAAAGCAATAAAATTTGTCTTAGTGGGTTTCAAAACCCCAAACATTTTTCATTGGGTCTGTACTGACCCTATACAACTTTCTCATTTAGACAACAAGTTTTGAAAGCCCATAATCAATTACAAAACTCAAAACTCTCAGTTTACAACCCTATTTATGCACACAAAAAAATAGGGTACAAGGTTACTTTGTCTTTCCTTCAACTGTCAATATATTTAAAACCTAATATGGGATTATATACACTTGTATTGACTATTTTATACCCCTTATAATCTCAATGGAATCCCAAACTAGTTTCAACATAATATAACTCAGTCCTTTGATTGTATGTTGCCCTTTAGCAAACAGGGTACTCAGGGATTGTTTCCTCTTTCAATGTCAAAGCACTATAAACCTATATCAAGATGATCTCCCCCTTTCTATGATATTTCAACATCATTATTTAAACTCTTTAGAATCCATAACAAGTTACAATACTAAACACATTGCACATAATTTCTTAGTTTACAAATTATATGTTTTCCAAGAACAAGGACTGTAGACAAATAGGATTTTACCACTTCTTAACCAATTAGATTCCTAAAAAGATTATTCTCTAAAATTTTATGCATGTTCCTTAGTTAACCTTCAATATAAATTTATACCAAAAGAATAAAATGCTTAGACTATAGTTGAATCTTGGACTGTATGCAAGACTAAGTTTGTTAGCAACTTGTTTAATCAATAAATTACCCAAATTATTAATTATTAGGTTGTTTGTTCAGCTGATGACTAGGGTGGACACTCCTCCATCATTATGAGTCAAGACAGACTCAAGAATTACTTATGCAATTTCATCTACATAGACACTCACCGAGGTATGTATATTCACTTGTAATTTTGAATCGTAATTTAGTACTTTTGTTTTAATTATTTTAGTATATACTTTGGCAAATATTACTTATATGCATGAATGTATTGTGTATACAAGGTTGTCATATGAAATTTGATAGTTTGATTTAGATGAATACTATGATATCTCCTTATGTTTTTTCATCATTTGGCATGCATGTTCGTGCAGTTGACCCTGGCATTGACCCAGTCAAACATCGACGACAAATTAAGGAGGACCATGAGATTATGGTAAGTGCATGTTTAAATTATTTTTTTATTAGAGTTTAAAACATGAGTTTTTTTAACTTGGTTTCATGTATAATTTTTAAATTTATAATAATTTTTTATACATGAATAGGTTCAGTTGCAAGTGAGCTATGAGCGTAGTACCCGCAGTCGAACCTTGGAGTAATCTAAGGCATTCAGGATATCTCCATCTACAAGCAAGGCATCCCAAGGAGAGTCTTCTCCAAATAAGGTAAAGAGATGGAGACTATTTGATGATTAGGATGTTTTATATATACTTTTTTATATGCCTATATGGAAATTCATGCATTTTTGGCATTGTACATACGTATATGATGTATTCACTCGACATTAGATACTATGTTGTTAGACATGATGTAATTTTTTATATGCCAATGCATGTATTATTGACATTGTATGCCTATATATAGCATTCATACATGAATTTATTATTTTATACATGAATATTTAATAAAACCAATGAAGTAAATCTTGTTTGAATCACTTGCATTCATATTATTATAAATGATTGGTTTTGAAGTATTCTCAAGGATTACAAATGTTATGAGATTGAGAATAACTTGTTCGGATAATGTTGGAAATCATACCCTTATATTAAATTAAGACCCAACTGACATTCACTTGATATGGTTTGTTATGGTTTTCTATGCTATGGTTTGTTAGGATAATGTTGCCAATTAGACACTCACTTGCTATGGTTTGATTTGAATCTTTTTTCATGTGTTGGCTCCTCTTTTGACTCTTTGGACTTAATTTAGCTTCTTACACCTAGTACTTATTCCTTGTACTCTTAGTAGCACCTACTTGATGGCATTGATCTCTATCCATAAATATTTTACCTCATTCCATTCATGTCTCATTCAAAAATTTCCTCTCAATCTCTTTCTAGTTTCTTCGTAGGCACCTTCTCTGTGTCTCAAGGACCAAATCTTGGTCTATGTTTCAAGAGCTCAACCTATTGTCATATATGGCCTTAGATGATAATAACATACCTATTATAGCCCCCTTAAAGTAATCAAACAATAGCATGCTCTCATTCCACACCTTATGGAACTAATGCTCTCTCAAGGCTTGTAGCCTTTTTTACTATATTTTGCCTTATACAAAAATGTTATGATTTCTCAAGAGATTATAAGGGTATTTATAGGTACACTCTATTCTTTTTCATGTCTATGTCAAATTTCATAGCCCAACTCTACCTCTAACTATCACTTCATTCATTGGCCTACCCTCATTTAGGCCTAATTAGCCCTATTCCAAACCCTCAGTCCTAGAATATGTACACATTCATACAATCTTAGGTTAAAAACTTTTGATTCACCTTGTATATGTATAGAGGAGCAAGATTAAAAAGTTTCATTAAATTTCCATGGTTAAATATATTTAAACTACCCAAAGCTTGCTAATCTTGGATTTTCCATGCCATGTACATACTCTCCAAAGGACCAATTTGACCTTCCCACTGATCTTATTTTGTTGAAAACATACTCATGACATCTAAAACATACCAATTTGACCTTTTCATTGAAGGCCCCAAGTCTTCCTGGTACCTATTTTCCACTTTTTCCCAAGTAGGGCTATAAGGCCTACTAGGCCTAATTCATGTTCTTAAAGATTATTTTTCCCCTGTGACCTTATTGCTCACTCTTGACCCCACTCTCACTTATAATATTGACATTTGGCCATATCTCCTCCCATAGACTTACCCCAACTTCCAAACCACCTTCAACACTTTAGGTAAGGAAGCCATACATTTAGTTATCATAATTGTCATTGCATTATGTTAAATTTATATGTTGTGTGCAAAGAGGGTTTGTGGGTAAAATTTTGGTGGATTGGCATAATTGATTTATCTTTCAGCTCCTCACCAAACGTTTTGTCATAATATCCTCTACCTCCAACTAACAACTTTGCCTCTAGAACTGGTAGGTGTAAATATACCACTTTGAGCATGTATATATAGGAAAATTACATGTGTTCTAATAACCTTGACACCCACTTCCACCTACAAATGAATTTTCACTAATGTTCTAGAGCATGAAAATACTGACAACAACTATTGTTAAAGTTTAAGCTATGGTCTGAAAACTCAATTTTTGATGTTTTTTGGCTAAAAACTCACACTACCAACATGTCTAAGGGGTTAATAACATCTAGGACTAGGTTATTGACCTCCCATCTAGCCCGAACAACAAACTCACCACCCATTTCAGGCTCAAGAACGCCCTTCCCAATACAAAAAAGGGTTGATTTTTAGCATAACTTCAAGCATGCATAAAACTAAAACTATAAGTCATATAGAGGAACCATAAGATCTCTCGTGTGTGTGGGAAATTACTCTAATTACACCTTTAATCTAGTCTGAAACACCTCTAAGAGCAATCCATGCCAAAAGTTGTAGTAAAGGGTCCTAAAATGCAAATTTTTGGTAGTGAAGAGACAACTTCATGACCTACAACTAGCAACTTTGCCTCTATAACCATCAGGTAAAAATCCACCACTTCAAGCACATCTATATAGGCAAATTACACATTTTCCAAGGACCTTGACACCCACTTCCACCCACAAATGAATTTTCACTACTATTCTAGAGCACAAAAACACTGACAACAAATGTTGTCAAAGTTGAAACTATAGTTTGAGAACTCATTTTTTAGTGATTGTTGGCTAAAAACTAGCACTGTCAACACATTTGAAGGGGAGAATAATGTCTAGGACCATGTTCTTGACCTCCTATGTAGCCTGGATGACAAACCCACCACCCATTTTGGGCTCAAAAATGCCCTTTCCAATACAAGAAAGAGGCTGATTTTTAGCCTAACTTCAGGCATGCATAAAACCAAAACTATAAGTTGTATGGATGAATTGTAAGATCCCTCATGTGCATGGGAAAGTCCTATAATTTCACCCTGAATATAGTCTAAAAAACCTCTAAGATCAATCCATGCCAGAAGTTTCAGTAAAGGGTCCTAAAATGCAAAGTTTTGGTAGTGAAAAGACAACTTCTTGACCTACAACTAGAAACTTTGCCTTCAAAACTGGCAATTGCAAATATACCACTTTGATCATGTCTATATAGGCAAATTACATGTGTTTAAATAACCTTGACACCCACTTCCACTTGTAAATGAATTTTCACTACTATTATGGAGCACAAAAACACTGCCAATAAATATTATCAAAGTTGAAGTTACAATCTAATAACTCAATTTTCGATGCTTGTTGGCTGAAAACTGGCACTTCCAACACATCCAAAGGGGTGAATAATTTCTAGGACTAGGTTCTTGACCTTCCATCTAGCCTGGATGACAAACCCACCACCTATTTCAAGTTATTCTAGAGCACAAAAACACTAATAACAAATGCGTTTAGAAGGCAATAAAGAGAAATAAACTTGTCATGAGTAATTGTTCAGGAATGCAGAAACACCACATACTTTTACTAAGCTTCTCTTACTAGCTTTAATAATATGAAATTGTTTACTAACGGTGCCAACCATGTGAAGGTGGAATTTGATTTGGCACCACTAACCTAAAAAAATGTTAAGTAATTTAAAATGAAATTTATGCATGTACTACCTACAAAATCAAAAACATTTTGTAAAATTGATTACATCTACATTTTACAAGTCAACATACCTATGTATTTCAATCCAATGAACCACTTAAATCTACTCTAATCTTGATAGTATCAAGAATAGATTCATGGTCTGACTCACGAACTTTCCATAGATTCTTGTTTCTTGGCCTCCCATGATATTTTTGCAATTAAATATTCATTGTAAGAACCATATTTGAATAGTGTAGAATCTTCTTATGAGTTTCAAAGTTTTCAAACAACCATACATTTTAATTTTTTTATAGGATATCATCAAAGCCAATTTCTAATGACTACCATACACCCAATGTGATAATCAATGTTTTCTCCATCTACAACCCAAAAAGTCATTTTTTTCTTTCCATCTACACATCGACATAAGTATTAATCTATTCCCTCTTCATTATCCTCATCTACAATAACTACAAAACATAGCCTGCATCATAAAAAATAATTTTTAATGACATTATGAAGATAGATTATGAGAAGAAATAGTCCATAAAGATTAATCTTCTACCTAGTTGTACTAGATCGGATACATGGTCAAACTCATGTGAGGATGTCATGCCATTAAGTTACAATGCTAGTGGAACCGGATATATGTTGATTGGAATTAGAGGTTTGGAACTCTAGCCATCCACCCACTCTTGTGACTCACACTCATTCCAAACAAAGTCCATGCATGTAGAACAAAAGCATGCCAAATGTTGTATATAAATAGTCCAAGAACCTACATTTGAAGTACAAAATGAGTGGAGCTCACTTGAACATGTTAGAGTCATACAATCCTCATAGTTTGCCAAGTCTTTTTCCTCTATTAACCAAAAATGTCTATGAACAGTATAATTTGGTTGAGCATCATGACATATGTTCTTATTAAACCAGTCAACCACACTTTTTACATCAATAAAATTAGCTGCATTGTCATATTTTAACTCCTCCCTTGTAATGGCTCTTTTTATACATGTTCTAGCACCATCATGCTCCCATTTTCCATGGCCAGCCTTAGTAAAACTCCAAATATGTTTTACACTAGTGGTAATGTGCATCCTACTCAACCAATAAAATATCTATGCATTCTTAAATTGTGATGTGTAATTATCTAAGCAGAAGTAATTCCATTTGAAATTAATGTTCCTCTGAGTCAACTGTCCATAGAACCTATCAAAACAACCTTGCACATACTCTGTAAAATGTGATCAATCATCACTAATATAGAAATGGTACTCCCTTAATATTTATTGATCTTGTTTTGTACTATCGGGTGTATGCATGAATGCTATATGCACAAATATGGTAATTCATGTTGAGTTGTAATACTATGATTGAACTTTCATTTGTGGTTTGAATGTGTAATTTTCTAAAAAGTCGACTACTAAAACAATAAAATCAAGTGGGAATGTTTTATTGCTTAGCTTGAAATGTTCATCCAACCATTTATCCCTATGTGTGTGCCTTTCATACTCATAAACAATTTTCTCCATGAATTCGACCATAAAACCTGAAATAAGTATCTCTTTCATAACAAGCTCACACCTTTTAGATTTTTTGCCATCTTTTACTTGATAAGTCACAGATTTGTATTTGTTCAAACCAACTAATTCTTGTCCAATTGCACTTATACACTCCTCATGGATACATTTTTTCAATTTTGGTAATTCATAATAAATGTTGTAATTTCTATCCAAACATGATTTCTTATAAAATATCTATCGATCTGGTCTTTCACAAAAAGATTTGAAATAAATTACATGGCTGATTTTGGTGGAACTTCTATGCCACACTCATGCAACATGTTAGTAGTATGCAAAGTACAATGTATATGGAAAAAAACATCATAGTGCATTAAAAATTCAACATGTTGCCTACAATAATAAGTGGTGCATGTGTGATTTATTTTTACATAAAAAGGTTTGGCCATCTCAAAAAGTCTTTGACTAATAGTAATTTGTGGATGTTTTTTTAAAAACTTAGAGTACAATTGTTTTTGAGTCATATCCAAGAAATGTTTCAAATGTGGTTCATGATTATGAGAACCAAATCTTGTTTTCACTACATCTCTTGCATTGGGCGAAACTCTTGTATTATCTTTCAAAAATTGTGCAAGTAACTCTTTCAAAGCATTGACTATAGCCTTGTCCTTTCATTGAAGTCTACTAGAGAATGACCAAAGCTCATTCATATTGGATTCATTTAGTATTTCACATCTTTCAATTGATTTCATTAATGTTTTTTTATTTATATCAATTTTTTGACCTATTTTTGAAATCAATCATTTTTTCCCTATTTTACCACTTACTGCACAACTTGTCATTATACATTGGGCATCATTACAATCTTTGTTGCATGATTTTGGGCCTACAATATGATACACATCATGTAGATTTTCATCATTTTCATTATCCATGTTAGATGTTCTTAGTCCTAATGCATACATTATGGGTCTCATCTTAAGCAATTTCATCAATGAAACAAATAATTGACATCTTTGCCTATCGTACTCCAATTTATGAAAAAAATTATCCCAAATTTCTTGAGCCAATCTTCTTGAATGGTGGTCAAACATTTTTTTATGCATTGATTTCAAAATATTTTCATCAACTTCAATTAATTACTTATCTTTTCTATGCACAATTCTTGGATGTGTTGTTATTGGTGGAATCCATTCAAAGGGTGTTTCAAAATTATTATATGTTTCCACGAAAATTTCTTCAAATGTGTTTATTTCTTAATTATTTGTTTCCATAAAATTTTATTCATTGTTAATTTTATTATTATTTGAGTCCAATACATTTTCTTCATTGTTTGTGGGTAAAGTATCATGTATATGTTTTTCATCAACATAATCAAAAACTTTAAACTTTGAATATGAATTTTCAACATTATCTAATTTTCAATTCTCAATTCCATCATAATTAAATTAATTATTATGAATTTCATCATATTCAATTCATTATTATAAATTTCATCATTATTTAATTGATTATTGTCAATTGCCTCATTATCTAAGGCATTTGGCTCATCAGGGTTAGTGTTTGTACCTTGTTTGAAATAAATTGCTTGCATTTGTACCTTATTTTTCTCTCAACTCTTCTAATTGATCTATTTTTTGTTATTCAAATTCTTACTCCTCCCTGAACGTGAACTGGAGCCCATTTTGACAAAATCAACCAAGAAAGTAAATCAAATGTGGGGTCCAAAAAAAATTGTAACCAAAAAAGTATGTAGAGTACGTAGGGAATGTCTGTGGGGACAACAATCTTGATTAGGGATAAAAATAGACTTTGAAAAGTGAGTTTTTGTTTTTTTAATTTTTATTTCAAGGAATGTGTATGCATTATAGGAACACATACGTGCTCCTTTAAGTATAGGCGTATACCATACAAACAAGCAAAAAGGCTCATATTCAACTATTTTTTCCATTATAATACTATAATATGATGTAATAACACTCAATAAAACAATAATATGATGCATAAATCCCTAATATGATGTAATAAGACTATCATATGTTGCAATAATTCTATTATATCATGAAATAAGGATCAATATGATGCAATAAAACTATCATACAATGTAATAAGACTATCATGTGATGTAATAAGACTATCATCTATAAAAAATCTCAAATATGATGCATTTAGGCTATCATATGATGTAATTAGGTGATCATATGATGTAATAAGGCTCAATATGATGCATAAATTTATAATACATGATGTAATAAGACTAATTAATGATGCAATAAGGCTAAATATGTAATACAAAATGAGCTAATTTTGCCCAAAATCCCATCACAGGTCCTTACAAAACTAGGTGAATAACGGATTCACAAAATAGCACTAATCACATTCATGAATTTATGCATTTGTGATGAAATCAAGGAACTTAGGGGTTATATTTTTTATAAAATTAGGATTTAGGGTTATGGGTTTAGTGTAATGGTTTTATACATGTGTATGTGTCATAAAATTAGGGTTTAGGGGAACTACATACATGTTCAAGTGATAAAATTAGGGTTTACGATCAACATGTCATGAAATGTGACCTAATTTATCCCTTTCAATCACATTGTAGACTCTACTTTAGGTTCAATGGGTTGAAATTGGCTAGATTTGCATTCAAATATGCATTGTTGATTAAATTAGGGTCAATTAAGTCATACATGTTGCATCTAGATTATACAATCGATTGGGCCATGAATTTGGTTTAGGGGCTCAACTTTGCCCAAATCACATCCTTAATTGAACCAATCAACTAACTAGTTTAATTCATGATAGATAGAATCATACTTAATTTTGACCTAAATCATATATATCGTGATCTTATAGTTATGCCAAGAAGGGGTTTGAATTGGCCTCCCTTGCCTCCTCGATTGAATTTACCCTATAATTGAACCTTTTTGTGCCATGTGTGTACCTCATACACCCATACTTTTGTTAAAGCTATCAGAGATGCATCAAGTCCTAGAAGTTTTAGAGTGTACAATGCCTCGGGTGGCCAAATTCAATTACATATCACCATGTGTACCTCATCTGTGCTCAAAAGTGTCAACACTATTAGAGGTATCAGGTCCTAGAAGCTTTAAAGAGCTATATATCAAATCCCTATGAGGCTCGATCCAATTAGATATGTATGTATGTGTGTATATTTTACACACATATATTTGTGTTAGATATCTAACTGTCACTTATCTTAGAAGCACTGGATTTGTTAGAGCCTCAAGATGCCCAATCCAATCAAAGATTTCCACATACATGTGTAGGTTTAGTACACCTGAATAAGTGTTAGAGTTGTTAAATATTCACATCTTTGATACTTAGACATGTTCCATCATTGAGCCAACCAATCCAACTAAGGCCTATTCACAAATTTATCATACATGCATATAAGCCAATAATGTTTAAAGATTGACATTGATCCAATCAAATAATGTCTAGTAAATAATTCACACATATGGTGTGAGCCTCTGACTTACCATTATTGTATGAAAAATATCATGTAGATCCCTTTAAGGTCCATCCAAATTTCAAGCAAGCATCGAGCGTTATCATTTTTATAAATGTATACATATTTAAATTATTCATATCCTTCTACCTTGAATTACCTCTAGAGATCCCAAAACTTATATTCATATTAATTCCTATATGCAGGAGAGAACACAATTCAGCAATGGACGAACCTCAACCTCAAATCCTTAGCCAGAGCAAGAATATGAGACATGTACTACTTTATTGCAATCCACATCATAAGGTTTAAGCTCATTACTATGAGATATGAACAAGATGATTGAAGATATATGTACAAAATATATATAAACTTAAAACCTTCAGCAAGGGGGTGCACACCAGTATTCAATTCTAATCAAATATCTATATGAGGTGAGCAATTCATCATCCACATGAATAATTATTGGGTCTCTCTGCTCAACATCATCCTTGAGGGGAAGCAAGTCTCAAATTTAGGGGACATTAGACCATAGGTATAATGTATCTTGAATAAGTTTAATAGAGTTTGAGTTGTGATAACTTATACATATGTCATGCTTGGTCAATGTTAGGTCTATGCCATCCCTTAATGGTTTTGAACAAAGTCTCTAGTGCAAATAAATATTTTTTAAGCTACACATTCATCACTAGGCACATCATCTTAAAACAACATCTTAATAAATTACCACATCATCACTAATGGATACATGTGACCATTTCAAGTTTATTAAGCTCAAAACCACATCTTATACAGAAAAAAATGCATACCCAACTTGACCAAAATATTTAAAAATTTAACATGTAAATACATTGTAGGTCCATCATCCTACTTTTGTATCTTACCATCCCAATTACATAGAAAGGTATAAAAATCTATGGTATTGATAAGCATCAAGTGTTTTCTAGCTTATTTTTTAGCTTGACATTGGTGCATCCATGGTGCACCTAGGACTAGTCCCATGTCAAAGACACACTCTTCATATGACATGGGAATAGATGGAGTGGTTGATAGTTATCCCATGTGTGATGGAGAAGTAGATGAAGGATGTGCACAGAATGGAGGATTAACCATATTTTCACAAGAGATCTTAAGTTTAGGTAAAATTTGAATAATATATTTGAATACATTAGGGGAATCAAGTGAATAATTGTAACAATATAAGACTCTTGTTAGACATTCAATTGAGACCTCAAAATGAACCTATTGAATTAGATGCACTAAGTGACCTTAGAGGAAACTTAAGTGACTTTATTCAACACAATTTAGGAATGATTTTCGGACAATCCAAGTCATGATTCATAGGTATTAGGCTCCCTTAGATAGCATTCTTTAAATAGATATCAAAGAGATGCACTATTACACCAAGGGCTCAATTCTTATTTCTACTTAAACAAGATTATCTATACTAAATAGTCCAATTCAACGAGTTTGCCACATAAAAAAATTAGATCAAAATTTATAAATAAAGGGCTCTAGTCAAAGATATCAAATAAAAAACAAAAGGGTAAGATATCATTTTAGGCAAGTAGGATAATATCAATAAGAAACACAAAATTTAAGGGCAAGTAGGATTTTAGCCAAGTAAGGTGGTAAGATATATCCTTTCCCTACTAGGGGAAAGATCCCAATAGTTGTGCATGTTTCAATTGTCAAAAAAAGCTTTTGTTAACATGTGTTCTATTGACAAAACATATTGGTGTATATATTCATATATTAAAGTGCACCAAAATTTGAACATGTAATATCTAATACTTGTTCAACATTTATTTTATAAAAACCAATCACATCTTGACAAGTAAGAGTCAACTATTGATACTCTAATGCAAAATGATTGGTACACTAAAGGTTAAGTTTTGATCATAGGTTTAAAAAATGCATTTTACTACCTCTTGTAATAAAATCAGTTATATTATCAAATGTATAATGTGTTAGACCTTGAAACCTTATTTATAAGTAGTTAATATGACATATTGAAACTAGTAAAAATTTTGAACTCTAATGCGATGTTATGGCACCTTAATTCACTGTCCAGAGCTAATGGGAACTTTTCCCTATAAGAAACATGAAATTTCACATTTCCCCTATAAGGATGCATGGCTAATGGGACCTTTCCCCCATAACAAACATGAAATATAATTGTTTCATTTTATGTCTAAAGAACATGTACACATTATATAACATGTATGCATTGTATATTACATTATATAATGCATACGTATTATGGAATTCATACACACTCCATAGTGCATACATGTTATTTAAATTCAAATTCAAAACCACCCTTTTAGGCTCAGAAATGGCTTGGATTTTCAAGCCTATGGCATGGGACTGTGCATCTACAGTCGTGACCAAGAGTTTTATGAAAAACTAAAAAATTTAAACTTCAATCACCAAATACATTATGGATTTCAAAAAATTTAAAAAACTATTACAGTTATGACGAGCACATTGTCCTCTTTCTAAATGTATGATTTTTATAATTTTTGGACTATTTTAAGGGTTCAAACTATATTTATTTTTAACACCTTTTTTAGGCCACTACATGCCTCACCCATACATACCTATTCATGTATATATAGTTTGGTTTTCATTTATCCAACTAGAAAACAAATTATATAATAACAAACTATGTCTAATTCTACACACATTCCAAAAAAAAATCAAATTTCATTTTTTTTTGAGGTAGTTAGGGTGGGTCACACAGACGGTTATCCATTTTTTTGTCAGTTTTTAGATTATACTAAATTATAAAATTAATAAAAAAAATAAAAAATAAAGTTTGTGACACACTAAAATATCTAATCTAGAAATTCACCAAAGGGTTTCTAACAATATTTAATGATGCTCAAAAAATGGTGGGTCACATGGAATGGTACAATTCAATTTTTCTTTAAAAAATAGGAGGTCCTCTTTGAATTTTAGATGTTTAATCTATTTATAATTAACCATTTTTCAAAAAAAATAGTTTTTTGGAAACTAGACTCAAAATTTTACAATTCATGTTTTTATACCATCATCAAATTTTGAGTGTAACCATCTCTAATTATTTACAAAAGTTCCTATTTCTGAAATTTCAGAAAAATCATGTCCACAGGTAGGCCTTTTTTTGTCCCCCAAGTTGGTGCACTTACCCTATGATTAAGTTTGTTTAAAGTTAAAAACTTGACCTCACACTCTTTGACTTTATGGCATAGTTCATCAAAATATTTGAATTTATCAAACATGATTTACTCTTGAAGTGGAGATAGCAAAGTTTGATTTCATATATCTTGAATCTCATTATCAGCCATTTAATTTACCATTTTTACTAGTATGTTCTTATATATTAATGCATAATCATTTATTATTTCATTAGATCCTTATTTGAGCTTTGTAATTTGATCATATGAAATATTTTCACCAACGTTGATAAAAAAGTGTGCTAAAAAAATTCATCAAAGGATTGAAATCCTTCACTAATTGAAGAGGAAGATCATAAAACTATCTAAAAATATATTATTTGAGACCTATTGGAAATAGGTTTATCAACAATTTATCATTATCCTCATAGTCTAGAAAAGTTGTATGGAATGTATACAAATTTTATTCAAGATCACCTTTGCCTTAATATAGAAAAAGCTTAGGATCCACAAATATAACTAGTAATGTATACAATGCAATTTTGGGTGTTATAGGGTTTTTCAAGAAGTAGCATGAGTCCATAGAAGGTCTAGTATGATAGATGGTTTGCTCAATGTGAGATAACTTAGAATGAATGGATGGAGTGCATGCTCAAGAATAGAATTTGTAGAGGTGATTAGAGGAGTGTATGTAGAATAAATAGGCATAAGCATAGCTATATTTTTGAGACCAAGTAATGTTGATATGAAGCTAACTATAGCTGTAGGAATAGTAATGGATGTTATAGTAGAAGTAGAAACATTGGAAGTAGGGAATTTGACAAACCAAAAATGTAACTATTGAGGTGGAGATAAGGCCGATTTAACTTGATGCTCATATTTTGATGTTAATAGTAGACTAATGATATCAATAACCTCATGGGGGTTTCTTGAATACCTTGATGAAATTAAAACAATTATTTCACTTTATTTTTATCTACTCCATTAAGCTCATGTGGATAAATATAAGTTACATGTTCATTAT